>CM022780.1:10886737-11284237 GCA_012411365.1 Ameiurus melas | reverse complement strand
TTATTTATTTATTTTAGATATACTGAAGTAACAAGTGCATAAGCCTTTAGCAGCAGTCCAGTATATTTCACCCCTCAGATTCACTGGCAGCCATTTTAAATACCACATGTGCACGCACACACACACATGCAAACATCCCCTATGTGAAACAAGCAAATGGTGTGTAATACAACTGAAAGACCAAAATTGTGGTTTTGCCTATATTCCTATTTTTTTTAAGGTCAAAGCATCAGCTATTAACAACAAAACATCAAAACAGCATTGTATAATGTGGCTCAAGTGGACTGTTTGGAGGGGAAAAAGTTATATTCGGAAACATTACTGGTCTGTGTAAAGTTTCTATACATGTTGTGTTTGTATATTGAAGAAAAAAAAATAAAATAAAGAGACCCTGGCTTCCATCTAATGTGTGGGTTTCAACAGGGGCAACTTGAAAGTTAAAATATAAAATTGCAACCATAATAATAGCTGAGAGTGTTAGAGGGATCAAAATTTTAAAATATATATATGGTACATTCACTGTTGTAAGTGCAATGAGCTATTGTCCATGTTCCCATTGTAAACCTTGTGTATGTTTCAGTGTAAACCAGTAAACAGTTGTAGTTGGCTTGGTGCATTATGTCATGCTATGTGATGAATGAAATAACAACCCTATGATACATTTCAATCAGGAAAAAAATAATAAATATGAATTTGAACCCCAAATTGGTGTGCTTTATTTATTAATTTTTTGTTCAAGTTGATGTATAGACATTACTTCATGGTGGCACAGCAGCTAGCATTAGTTCCCATAAAGCTCAGGGATTTGTGGCAAACTCTAGTTACTGTAAGTATTTTCCATTTTTTTCTTGCATCTTTGTTAGTCTCCTTCCACCTCATGGACTTTTCTAAGTTGCATCTACAAGTGACTGATTGTGTGTTTTGGCTTGCTCCCAGGATAGCCTCACAATGCACAATAGCCCTGATCAGGATAAAGCAGTTACTGAAAATTTATTAAGGGATTAAGTAATAATATTTTTAATTAATGAATTATGTTAAATCATGTTTGGCATGTAAGACATATTTAAATAAGGTGAAGTTAACTAATATTTCCAATGATAAGATGATATGTGGTGTGTTGAATGTAAGCACAAATATAAATGAATAGTATCATAATTGATATGTACAATAAATCTAGCAGTCTCCTGTTTACTAATATTTATTCTGATATATACAGTAAAAAAGTATTTGATCCCCTGCTGATTTTATACGTTCAGCCTCGAAACCTTAATGACTTGGAGAAGACCTGCAAAGAGGAGTGGGACAAAATCCCTCCTGAAACCTGGTGGCCAACTACAAGAAACGTCTGACCTCTGTGATTGCCAACAAGGGTTTTGCAACCAAGTACTAAGTCATGTTTTGCAGAGGGGTCAAATACGTATTTCCCTCATTAAAATTCAAATCAATTTATAACATTTTTGACATGCGTTTTTCTGGATTTTCTTGTTATTCTGTATCTCACTGTTCAAATAAACCTACCATTAAAATTATAGACTGATCATTTCTTTGTCAGTGGGCAAATGTACAAAATCAGCAGGGGATCAAATACTTTTTTCCCTCACTGTATTTCATTCATTCATGTTTTTATCTTTATGTTAATTAAGTAAATTCTTTATTCTGGTTGAGGTGGATCCACGGCGTATCCTGGGATGGTAATGGCTCCCAGTAAATGATGTGCAGACAAGCATGTAATAAATGATGTGGAGAAAGGCTTTGGTTGATAAAAAGAAATTTTGTACTTGGTTGAAAGAGTGTAACAAAACAATATTTTTGTTTCACTTTTATTGAAACAATATTTAACATATAAATTTAATATAACTTTTTGCTGTCAAAATGAATTTTAAAATGATTACAGTCTCTGTCGACTACTTGTGTTCTGGCAGTAAAACAGTTTATGGTGGGTAGTCCACAACATGAAGTTACAGAGAGAATGATGTAAAATGTACAAAAAGAGCTCTTTATTAATGTGTATGGTTTGTGGAAAGCCCTTTAAGCCCTATTCAGACATGGATTATATTTACAACATGTAATCAACTATTATTTCTTATTTGGCATCTCTGTTGCTTTTTGTGTTTCTTGCTTTCACTTTCTAGAGGTCTGGCTTGTGAGACCATGATCTTTGTGTTCGTTCGTTCTCTCTCTTTCTTCCTTTATTTCTTTCCTTTATTTGTGCTCTTTTATGTTTCCTTTGTCTCACTTATTAATAGTAATTTCACAACTGTGGTGCCATTTGCAGTTGCGGTCAGAAGTTTACATACACTCATCATGGACATGAATGTCATGGCATTAATGTGCTTTCAATAATTTCTTTGAACTTTTCTTTTTCCAGAAAGAAAGGGGCAGAATGATTGTATAACATTCATCTTTAATTTGTGGCGCAGTTGGTAGAGCAGGTTGTCCACTAATCGTAGGGTTGGCGGTTCGATTCCCGGCCCGGGTGACTCCACATGCCGAAGTGTCCGTGGGCAAGACACTGAACCCCAAGTTGCTCCCAATGGCAAGCAAGCGCCTTGCATGGCAGCTCTGCTACCATTGGTGTGAGAGTGTGTGTGTGAATGGGTGAATGAGACACAGTGTAAAGCGCTTTGGATAAAAGCGCTATATAAGTGCACATTTACCATTTACCATTAATTAGAAAAAAAAGAATTTGGTTCACACGTTTTAATTTATTTGGGGTTTTCTGTAATCAACACAGAGCCAAAATTATACATATAGGGTCAAAAATATATATATACAAACACTTAGATTATAAATTCAGTGCAACTGAAAGTTCCAAAATGTCCTTTAATTTGCCTTAATTTCCTGTTAGTGATCATGATTGACTACAGCTGGCAACTTCTCTGTGCCAACATAAAAAAGGGTTTTTTTGACAGCACTCAATTGGATTGACTAATTTGACCATAAAACTTTCCTCCAAAAGGCTTTTTCTGTCGGAGGGGAAGACCAAACTTTCCACCAGTCACCTGAGACCACCACTTCTGATTAGTTAGCACCCCTAGAGGGCTGGGATAGTTAGTAAGTGTTAAAAGACCATGCCACAGAGAACCCGCAGGCTGTCAGCGAGGAAGATTCATTTGGTTAGTCTCGTCCGTTTCATCATCTGTTTTCCAGACCTCTACTTCATTCTTTTCGTAAGTATTACTGGTAACTTTAACTTAAGAAACTCGTAAGTCGAAACCAACCTGTGACTGTGATCGACTCCATCCAATCACAGATCATTGACTTGATTAATTTAAAATAAATATATAATGTATGCTGTCCAAGTACAAAAAATGAAGTACAATGACTGAATACTGTCAATAATACAAAATTAGAACAAGAAGGGATGTAAAAAGATACGGTAATAAAAATAAAGATATTAGAACATGGGTGTCAAACATACAGCCCGCGGGCCAAAACCGGCCCGCTAGAGGGTTCAATCCGGCCCGCAGGACGAATTTTGAAAGTGAAAAAAAAAATATGCATAAAAGACCCGAACTTGACGTTTTTAATAAAATGCTATTCCTAAATATTCCGCTAGGGGTAAAAGATGCGGCACATCTCTGGGACTGAACTGCAGATGGCAGTAATGCGACGTCTGCTGTTTGTTATCACGGAGTAGTCTACCCTATTTTCTACTCGTCCCCACACCCTCATTAGCCAAAATGTCTGCCAAAAAACAGAAAAGTGGATACAGAGTGTAGAGTTTTCCATGAAAAATGGACCGCTTCCTATTTATTCACAGAGATGAATGGGTAATAGTTAAAAAAAAAAAATTGCAATTTAATGTTAGTCAACAGCTTCAGTACAAGAGTTTGGTTTGGTGGAATCCTATTGTTCATGCAATGCTATAAACTTTAAAGTGAAATACTATATTTTTCAGTTCCAAATACCTGTGAAGTTTTTTTTTGCATTTGTACAAAAACTGTGAGCAGTTATAATGCACATATATGTGAAAGATAATCAGAAGCAAATTGCACAAATTTGTCTTAAGAAATCTGAGGTTGTTCATGATATATTTTATAAAAGGATATTTCATTAAATATAAATGTCTTTGCATAAAAACAAAGGTAAAAACATGGACTTCTTCTTATTTATAGGTGATTATACTATAATTTTATTGGCCCGGCCCGGCCCACTTCACATCTAATTAGGCTGTATGTGGCCCCTGAACTAAAATGAGTTTGACACCACTGTATTAGAAGATGGGCGCATGGTGCCTTAGTGGTTAGCACGTTCGCCTCACACCTCCAGGGTCCGGGGTCCGGAGTTTGCATGTTCTCCCCGTGCTGTGGGGGTTTCCTCCGAGTACTCTGGTTTCCTCCCCCAGTCCAAAGACATGCATGGTAGGTTGGTAAATTGTCCATAGTGTATGAATGTGTGTGTATGTGTGTATATGATTGTGCCCTGCAATGGACTGGCCAGGGTGTACCCCGCCTTTTGCCCGATGCTTCCTGGGATAGGCTCCAGGTTCCCCACGACCCTGAAGAAGGAATAAGTGGGTGAAGATGGATGGATGGATATTAAAAGATGTAAAGGCTATTCCAACCTTTCATTGCATCTGTAAAAGAAATAAGCAACACAAATGGCATGGAGGCAGTGCACGTTTAAGAAGGAATGGATAGGAGAATTATCAGGAGATGTGCAAAGGGCATTTTTTAGTCAACCATGAGAGGCTTGCTATCAAAAGTTTTTCAAAAGTTATAAATATAATATAAAAAAAAGACACCTCTCCAACTGCTAAAACTAGATTCACAAGACAAAGCATGTAACACTCAAAGAGCTTGACATTGGATTTGGTACAAAGCAAGCTTTAGAAAAGGCATCTGATAACCTCCAGGAACATCCTGTAAAAATTCAGCTGTTCAAGAAAGAATGTGTCTTCTTCCTTTCCATGACTTGCAAGAAAATGATGGAGAGAAGTCCGCTGTGTAACCAGCTGTGCGGTACATGAGTTCCCTTGACCCTGTGACCATGATCACAACGGAGAAAGTTCAAGAGAAATGTTTGAGAAACTCTTACAAGTTTTGCTCAATGCTGGTTGGTACACTGCACCTCAGTGTCATGAGGTTCTTGCACAGTACAAAACATTTTCAATACACATACCATAAAGCAGAGTTCCAAAAAAAATTTAAATAAATGAATTCTCTCCAAAATACAGCTTTGTGGGACCTGATTAAACATCTGCTCACACTGGCTCATGGACAAGGGGCAGTGGAAAGATATACTTGTTGTAAACCTTTAAAAGAGGTCTCTGGTAGCACTGCACATGGTCCAGGATGCAATAACAGTTTGGACTTTCTTTTTCTTTTCATGCTCCAAGTCCTGCCAACAGATCTCATACTATGCTGCATAGAAGCAAGTATGAGATATATGCAGTACTTGGAGGATGAAAAGAAAAAGAAACTGCCAATGAGAGAAGAAGAAAAGACCTGCACCAAGAAATTGCAAATGTCACTGCAAAAAGACAAAAAATAATGCATAGTACTGAAACCATGCAAAAAGAGGCAGATGAAATGGCAGTCAGGGCAGAGAGAAAGCATGACTGGGAAAATCAAATGCCAATCAAAAAAGTATCACAGTGAAAGGGCCTAGGCAGTTTAAGTTCAGAAGCTCAGTGTGTGTGTGTGTTTCCCGTTGTTGCGACGGACTGGCAACCCTGGATGGCGGAGATAAAAGGACGCCCTTCCGCCGGAAGATTGAGTACCGACTCAACGTGGCTTGGCTCGAGCAGACCCTCGTGCAGGTATTCACTCGTGCCCCCCCTTTTTATTGTGGATGACTAATCTCTCTCTCTCTCTCTCTCTCTCTCTCTCTCCCTCTCTCTCTCTGTACTTCGGCGGGAACCCCACGGACGAGGACCGCCCCGGCCGAGACGACGCAGCGCCGAGGGACTGCCTGAGAGCCCCGAGGCGTCTTCCGGGATTCCCCGACACGCCCCCACTAGCGTCACGGCGTCAGCCCGACCCCGCGGACCTACACACACACCCCGGGACATACACTCTACCAAACCAAGAATAAAGCCTGAGTTTTTGCGCTACCTGCCTCCCGTGTCTCTGTGCATCGCCCATCCCGCTACACTGGGAGGAGGACGGGGCATGAGCACAGAACCGCCCCTTAACAGAGAAAAAAAAAAAAAAAGGAGAGACTATCAGTTTTTTTTCCTTCTTTTTTTCAGAAAGAAAAAAAAAAAAAAAACAGAGAAGAAGAGACTATCAGTTTTCCCTTCTCTTTTCCAAAAAAAGAAAAAAAGAAAAAGGAAAAACAAAAAAAAAAAAAAAAACACGCACACAATGGAGCAGACATTACAGCAGCTGGTGCAGGCCAGTATACAGCAACAGGCGTCACCCAACAACCTCGCCCGACTGTCCATCCTCCCCAGCGGGGCCCCCAACCAGGGGAGTCTCACTGTGACTGCGTCATGCCGGGGACACCCGAGAAGTCCCGACAGCCGAGGTGCCGATCAAGGGCGTGACCGGGAGCTGGTCTCTCCATGTAGGCGTGATCCCTGACCTCCCTGTACCACACTACCTAGGGAGGGACTGGACAGGATGCCCGCGCGGGGGGGACACCGAGACGGGCAGCCAGCGACATCGCAGCAGAGGACCTGGGGCCCGGACCGCTTACCTGGCCCAGGACAACGGGGACGCCACTCCGCGGGTGAGGACGCTATAGCAACTAACCCTATGTCTGGTGTTGTCCATCAGGTAACCCGAGAGGGGAGCTTTGGCCGGGAACAGAAGGAGGACGACCGACTCAAGCACTGCTGGGCCCATGTACGGGTTTGTAGAGGTCCGACCAAAACCCCCGACCTGAGGCTTCCCACCTCGTACTTCCTGCGTCCGGGGGTGCGCCTCTACCAACGGGCCGAACACCGCGGGGAGCAGGTAGACCTCCTGGTGGTACCGAAGACGGGCGCCCTCGCATTGCATCCTCGCCCATTTCCACAGCCGGGTCGCGGTCACCTGGGACCGCGAACACAGTGGAAAAGCTGAGGACCGGATCGTGTGGCCCGGGATGAGCGCCGAGGTCCAGAGGTTCTGCCAGCAGTGTCCCCAGTGCCAACGCACGCTCCCCGGAGGCCCCCGCGCCGCCCTCATCCCTCTACCCACATCGGCGTCCCCCCTTGAACGGATCGACATGGACCGTCGTGGGGGCCCCCCGCCCCCAAGCCGGGCCGGTCCGAGTATGTCCTGGTGATTGTGGACTACGCCACCCGGTACCCGGAGGCCGTACCACTACGCAAAGCCACCCCCCCAACATTGCCAGGGAACTGGTACTCCTGTTCAGCCGTGTGGGGATCCCCAAAGACATCCTAACCACCAAGGTACGCCCTTTGTCTCCAAGCTAATGTCTGATCTGTGTCGGCTTTTGCAGGTGAAGCATCTGAAGACGTCGGTTTACCACCCCCAAACGGACGGGCTGTTGAACGTTTTAACCAGACGCTCAAGAACGAGCTGCGGCGGGTGGTAGACGAAGAAGGGAGGAACTGGGACCTCCTCCTCCCTTACGTATTTTTGGGGTCCGGGAGTGCCCCCAGGCATCCACCGGCTTAACCCCCTTTGAGCTGTTCGGTCCGGCGCCCCTCGAGGACTACTCGGACGTTGCCCGCGAAGCCTGGGAGGAACAGCCGTCCCGTACCGCTTCGGTCGTGGAATATAACGAAATGCAAGACCGGATCGACCGAGTGGGACCGATAATCCAAACATGCGCGCGCCGCCCAGGAAGAACAGCAGCGGGTGTACAACCGCCCGGCGCAGCCCCGAGTTCCACCCAGGGGACCAGGTACTTCTGCTGGTACCCAGTAGCGCCTGAAGTTCCTGGCCGCTGGCAGGGCCGTGACATCGTTCTAGAGCGCCAGGGCGCCGTCAACTACCGCCTGCAACAGCCCGACGAAACAGAGACAGACCCCAGTTGGACCACTCCATTTGACGTATTCTTCTCCTCCCAGGAAGGACCCAAGTGGTGCGCCACCACATAAAAATACCCCCAGGGGTAGTGGTGAGGCAGAGGCCCTACCGTTTCCGGGAGGCCCGGCGAAGGCCACGCGAAATAGAGAGCATGCTACGAGACGGAGTCATCGAGGAGTCCAACAGCCCCTGGTCCAGCCCCGTCGTTGTAGTGTCGAAACCCGACGGGAGTATTCGCTCTGCAATGACTTTCGCCGACTCAACCAGGTCTCGGAGTTTGACAGCTACCCCCCAGTGGACGACCTTTGAGCGCCTTGGGAGGGCCCGATTCATTTTCACTCTGGACCTCACCAGGGTACTGGCAAGGGCCCTGGCGGGCGGCCCAACCCCGAAGACGGCCTTTAGCACCGCCACGGGCCACTGGCAGAACGGGTTCCTCCCTTTGGGCTACATGGGGCCCCGGCCACCTTCCAACGGCTGATGGACATCGTCCCACGGCCCCATCAGTAGCCGCTAGCAGCGCCCCCTGGATGACATAGTCATCCATTCCTCCACCTGGTCGGACCACCTGTTCCATCTGGGGAGGTTCTAAAGGGACTCCGGGATGCTGGCTTGACTGCCAACCCCAAGAAATGTCACCTTGGGCTAACTGAGGCGCAGTACCTGGGATACCGTGACGGGGCGCGTGATGCTAAAGCCCCAGGCAAAGAAAGTCGAGCGGTGAAAGGCTACCCTCGGCCCTCGTCGAAGAAACAGGTGCGTGCCTTCTTGGGGTTGGCGGGATACTATCGGAGGTTTGTCCCCTAACTTCTCGGCAATAGCCTCTCCTCTTTCAGACCTGACAAAGAAGGGCCAGCCGGACCAAGTGAGGTGGACAGCCGACGCCGACGGGCCTTCCGGGCGCTGAAGGAGGCCCTCACCAGTGAGCCGGTGCTGCGCAACCGGACTTCGACTCCCCTTCGGTGCACACCGACGCCTCGAAACCGGGCTAGGCGCAGTTCTCTCACAAGCCTTCGAGGGAGAAGAGCACCCGGTACTCTACATCAGCCGGAAGCTGTCCCGGCAGAGAGAAAGTGCACGCCGCAGTAAAAGGGAGGCCCTGGCAATAAAATGGGCCACCGAGGAGCTGAGGTACTACCTGGCGGGCCGACCCTTCATTCTGGTGACGGACCATGCTCCCCTCCAGTGGATGGCCAAGGCCAAGGACACTAATGCCAGGGTAACTTCGGTGGTTTTCTCGCCCTGCAGGACTTCTGCTTCCAGGTCCAACATCGGGCGGGACCCTACACGGGAACGCAGATGGGTCTCACGGAGGGACGCTATGGGCCCACCACCCCGCGGCAGTAGGCTCAGAGCTGGGGGGACTGTCGCGACGGACTGGCACTTCGGCGAGGAGAAAAGGGATCGCTTCCTTTGCCAACTGCCGCCCCGGCACGGCCAGGCAGCCCCGCGGCGGACCTGGCAGTAACCGGAAGGGACGCCATGCCGGGGGACCCACGGCGGCGTCACCGTCCGGGGATTGGAGGATCGGACGGAAGAATTCCACCACTCGCTACCCGGATGGCGGAGATAAAAGGACGCCCTTCCGCCCCGGGAAGATTGAGTACCGACTTACCGAAACGGTTGGCGTCCGAGCAGACCCTCGTGCAGGTATTCACTCGTGCTCCCCTTTTTATTGTGGATGACTAATCTCTCTCTCTCTCTCTCTCTCTCCCTCTCTCTCTCTGTACTTCGGCGGAAGGCACCGACACGGACGAGGACCGCGCCGGCCGAGACGACGCGCAGCGCTGAGGGACTGCCCGAGAGCCCCGAGGCGTCTTCCGGGATTCCCCCGACACGCCCCCACTAGCGTCACGGCGTCAGCCCGACCCCGCGGACCTACACACACACCCCCGGGACATACACTCTACCAAACCAAGAATAAAGCCTGAGTTTTTGCGCTACCTTCGCCTCCGTGTCTCTGTGCATCGCCCATCCCGCTACAACGTATATAACGTAATGGAGGTTAGGACGAGTGCAAATGCAGATAAGAGTTTATTTAGAGAGAGACAGGCAGATCCAAAACATGAGACAATAGCAAGGTCAAGAAACAGGCAATGGGTCAGTTAATTGGCAAACAGGCATAAACTGGGCAAGCCTAGCATCAAGAACGAGAAACAAGTTCAAAGAACATGAAACAAACCGAGGAACAGGGTACAAACGCTTGCTACGGTGATAACACCCAATACTTCGTGAAGTGCAAAGAGACACGAGGGGTTTAAATGACAAACGTAATCAGGGGTGAAACACAAGACAGCTGACAACAATCATAACACATCTAAAGGAAACAACCAATGACAATACTGGGGTAGAGCCAGGACATAAACCATAACAAAAGCACGTGTCGAAAGTAAACAAAGTCAATGTCACTGAACACCCAAAAGCATGCGTTCGCTAAGAGCTCACGCATCGGGCTCGCACAAAGAGCTCAGCGCTTCTGGTTTCTGCTACAGCGCTAGCTCGAGGGGACATCGTGACTGTGTGTGTGTGTATTTGGTGTATTTGGTATATTTAATAGATGTCATAGCCATAAATTGTACGTTTTTTTAAGACTCTGGAGAGAGGAATATATTACTTAAGGCTGTGAATCTGTGATCCTTGTCTTTTATTCCCATCATCATGAAATTTGAAATGGAAAATGATCTCTGACAAAGAGTGGGAACCCTGATAACTTTTTTTGAATAATTTTTGCCTTTATATTCTTCTTGGTTCAGTGGTTTTGCCTTCCAACATGGATATAATTTTTGCCCGGTCTCTTTCTGAAGGCGAAATCATGAAAGCTAACCTTATCTTAGTTTATCAGTTCCTTTGTATGGGTTCTTTTTTGATTTCCTGCTGATGCACTTTAGGAGGAGTTTTGGTTTCAGCACTGTTTGTTTTTAGAAAAACATTTTTTCACAGTGAAAAAAAGTTTTCACTATTTGAAGGTCTCACTGTGGTTCACTGAAGTCCCAAAACCGTAGAAATGGCTTTGCAAGCATTTCCAGACTAATATATTTCAATAACTTTCTTTTTTGGAATTTGTAATCATTTGTTTGAGGCATAGTGTTTTGCTTGTTGAGTAGTTTTAGACTACTTCACTGCTGGAAAGGTTCGATGGCAGTAATCATGACAATGTATGTCTAGTCTAACTGAAACCAAACATGTCATGTTTGACTTATTTCCTGTCTAACCATACCCAGGTGTTTCTTATTTTCCCTGCTTGATTAGTGTTTTGTTTAAGTTCCCTGGTTTTTCTGCTCAGTTGCTGGAGCATTGCATCAAGTCGGGTTGTTTTTTGTGGTTTTGCATGCTCATATTTGTTAATGTTCAGTTTATGCACTGTTTGTTTATATTTAGTGTGTTTTTTTTGTACGGTTTCTTTCCTAGTTTGACTAACTTCTGATAGCCTTGGTACCTAGTGTGTTTATTTCTCACGTTTGTTTTCCTGAGCCTGTTCCCTGTGTTTTCTCCCAATAAAGAAGTTCTGCATTTTGTATCCACCTCCATGGACTCACTTCATGACAAAACAAGTAAATTTGGTTAATATGTTGATTAACTACGGGCAATTATTTTCACACAGGGCCAGTAATCAGTAAAGATTAGTGAGCCCATTCCAGAAGCAACCATGCAAGCCCAAACTATGACACTACATTGATCCTTTCTTTCTACACACTTTGGCCATTCCATCTCTTTGGTAGTGGTTAATTTTGGTTCCAGAATTTCTGTGGCTCATCTCTGTATTTCTTTGTGAATTTCAATCTGGTTTTCTGATGTTTACTGCTGATGAGAAGTTTGCATCTTGTGGTATATTACCTATATTTCTGCTAAGTCTTCTTTGAAAGGTGGATTGTTAAACTTTCACCGCTGCCCTGTGGAGGTTGTTCGTGATGTCACAAGAAACACCTATCAGTCACATGTTCCAATATTTCTGATCAGTTGAAAAATGGGTGTGATCACACAAAAGGTGCAACGAAATTTATTTAACACATGTAAACATCAGGAAATAAAAGCTGAAATAATGATCTATCATCTCATTTATCTTTTGATCTGAAACCCAAATGTCTTCAATCTATAGCAAAAACTACAGAGCTGGCCTTGACATGGGAAAAAAATATTTATTTTCCAGTTGATTTTTTATTGCTACTTTGATTCATCATTTTGATGCTACTTTCATATGTTCAGAATGAACTGATGCCTACAGCGTGTCTGATTTGCTCAAAGGTTAGCCAAAATGTCATAGACCAAGGAGCCTGCAAAGACAGAAATAAAGAATTCACATAAAAGTACTATTCCAAATGGGGTGAAATCTATGAAAGCAAATAATTAAAGTAATAAGTAGAGTACCATTCTTAACCAGGTTGGTACAAAGCCTTTATAAAGTGTTAGTAATCCCTCCGCTCTAACAGACTGAACCAGACAGTCTATGGATGACTTGTACAGGAGACCCCTTTTAAAAAATCAGAAAAACATGTTAATCTCCATAACAGTAAACACAGTTTTTATTGGATTATACATAGAAGATGATTGTGTGCTTTAACCCCATAATTTGTGCTCTGTTTTAAATATAAGCCGTCATTGTCCAGTTACTTATGTACTTCACTGTGTATTTGCATAATTCATGAAGGATTACTATTATAATGATGCTATGAATGAATGAAAGATAAGAGGTCTGTTAGCATACTGTTAATTACTGTACTTATTAGTCCTATTAATGTTAAAAGTACTATTTTATGCAGTCTGAATAGCAAACTGACCTTCCATTTGAGTCCAGAGGTTGGTTCATTATTCTCGTTTTAACTACATCAGCTGGTGTTCCCATCATAGCTGCTACTAGACCAGAACAAGTGCTGGGAAAATATTTGTCAGACATGGCATTTGTTGTATTTCTTGTAGTATTTCTGCAAATGTTAAGGAAACAACATACCTTGCCAATCCATGACAAAGACAGTTGTCCTCTATAGAGGTATTCCTTAGAAGAATGTGTTTCACGCTGTCATATGTTGTGAGGTCTAAATGTTAAAAGTAAAGACCACAAGTAGACAAGATCTTGTATGATACTGGCAATTACTGTATGATATCAAATCACTTTGTTTTGGTTGCTGAAATAACATGAAATATTTGCATTGGACTACCTCCTAGATTGACCAAAGCAGCTCTCTGTACATTGGGCACCCATCCAGCCCATAGGCCCCGGATCCCTCCTTCCTTTGCGATCTTCACAAAGCCATGAATAACCCCATGAACTCTGGTGAGCAAAAAGGATCTCATAATGCACATAGCCTCATAGCCTAGAATTAATTTTGTCCATAAGTACTACTAGTATTTCCTACCGTGGTGGTTTGCCTTCCAGCCTTCTTTTCCCTTCCATTTGCATCTGTACCTTAACTAGATCAGTGGGGCTGGCTAAGAACTGACCTAGAGCACCAGATACCATGCCACCAAAAGCAGCCTTCCTGCACCCAATAACAGGGTAAAGTGTCACAAAGTAACATATTTGATTTGGAAATCAGTTAAGGCCATGGCTAGATATGCAGTAATAGAGGCCTGACCTCAGTAGTTTTGGAAGGATTTGTGTTTTTTAACCTCCCGCATAGTATTAAATGTTTGATCCTGGCTATAGTCCTTGTTATGACTTTTTTTTATGACAGCAGACAAGGTTAATCAGTCTCTTCTTACCAAAGGGGAAAGCTGCCATCTTCAGATTTTCCCAATACAAAATCCCGGAGCTGTTCGTAGGCTAGCATCCTGCCACCTGAATAAACTAATTTTAAAAAACAAAATGGGTTGATGACATATATGCACTTTTTCTTTATTTTTTTAGCTTTGAAATAATAATTAAAATAGCATAATAATATTTGTTTTAACCATGCATGGTGGTCATCATTTGGTATGACTATGTGGCATAACCAATAATGGTATTAAAATGAAAAAGTGGCTGAAAAACAAATCACTGTAAAATATGTCTATGTGGATACTAGTCTTGTACATTTTTTAATGAGAAAAAAAAAACACAAACCTGCAATGTGTAAGAAAAGGGAGGCATTGCAGTTACAGGACATACATATACAGTAGATATAAAATGTCTATAAACCCCTGTTAAAATGGCAGTGTCACTGTATTAGAGACTGACAGGTGTAATGGTGCCACGTGTTAAAGTTTCCATGTCCTGTGTAGTTTCTTGTTCCTAGTTTCATGGTATAGTTAAATGAGAGTTTCATGTCATAGTTAAACGATAGTTGCATGCCTTAGCTAAACGAGTACAGAGGTGTCATGTTTGTTTTCATATATCACGCCTCGGTTCTAGTTAATGTGTATCTGAGTAAATGTGCTAAACGGTAGCATTACCATGATTTGTTCTGGTTTCGTGTTCCATGCTATAGTCTTCATTAAAGGATTTCTAGATCTAGTTTCTTGTTCCTTGCCATAGCCTTAATTGAATGATTTTCATGTATAGTTTCTTATTTTGTGTTTCATGCCTCAAAGCTAGTTTGTTTTGACCCCGTTTTCCTGTCTCCTGTACTAGTGACTTTAGTGTATAAATAAAGACTTTACTCCGCGCTTACTTCCTGTTTGAGTCTTGTTTCATAACAGAATAAAACGCCACTTTACCATGGAATTAGCAGGAGAGTACCATGTCGGGAAACGCTTGGATTACTGGCCGCGTTTCTTGTCAAATGCTAAATAAGTATAGGTGTAATGGATTGATGGATTATTGTGCTACGCTGTACTGTTTCATAGTCTGGTTCTAAGTTTTGTGTTTCATGCCTCAAAGCTAGTTTCTGTTTTGACCCCATTTTACTGTCTCCTGTACTAGTGACTTTAGTGTGTAAATAAAGACTTTACTCCTGCGCTTACTTCCTGTTTGAGTCTTGTTTCGTAACAGGCAGGTTTTCGTTATGTAAAAAATTAAACCAAGTTAAACCATGTCAAAACCTTTTTCTCCTTTATTGTGAAATCGCAACATACAATATAAAAATCGAGTGGCAATCAGAAATGTTTTAGGGGGAAAAAGAAAAATCCAATACCCAGCTAGCAGCTCTTTTATAATTGAGAATGTGTCAGTGTTCAGAATCAACCAATCACATTCAAATGTAAGTTAAATACTAATTAGTATACACCTGCCTTCAAGTAGTGACTGATTAACCCAAAATAAAGTACAGTTGTTCCTATAGGATTTTCCTGATATCTTGATGGTAACATCCAACTGGAAAAGCAATGGGCAACAAACAGCGTACAAAGAAGGCATCTTTGCTGAAAAACATTAGAAGTTTACAAGAAGCTTTCTCATGCATTGGATGTACCATGGAAAGACAATAACCAACAAGTGAAAAAAAATGGCACAACAGTGATATTACTAAGAACTAAGAGACTAAGATACTAAGAATGACAATCTCCGGAAATTCTTCATATGTTTGCGCTACAAGGTAGGGTGGTAAGACAGAAGCTTTTATTAACAAAAATAAACCTCCAAGTCAGCTAAAGTTTGCCAAAATATATATATCAAAACCATGTGGAATAATGTGTTTTGGTCTGATGAGACCAAAGTTTATGTTTTTGGCAAGAATGGCAAAAGATAAAGTTTGGCATTAAAAAAACCACATCACCAAAATACCACTATCCCTATGGTGAAGCATGTATGTGGAAGCATAATGCTTTGGGGCTGCTTTTCTTTAGCTGTGACTGGAGCTTTAATCAGGGTAGAAGGAATAATGAATAGTTGCAAATACCAGATAATACCAGATAAAAAACCTTAAGGCTTCTGCTAAAACACTTAAGATGAAGAGGCGTTTCACCTTTCAGCATGAAAACGCCCCGAAGCACACTTCCAAATCAACAAAGGAATAGCTTCACCAAAACAAGATCAAGGTTTTGGAATGGCCCAGCCAGACTCCAGATCTAAATCCAATCAGAAATCTGTGAGGTGGCCTGAAGAGGGCTGGGCACCTGAGAGGCAAAGCCAATTTTACAGAGTTATAATACTTTTGCAAGGAAGAATGGCAAAATATTGCTAAGTCAAGATGTGACAAACTGACTGACTTTTACCCAAAAAGATGATCATGTCATGATAATACATAATATATAATATATAGCAGTACTTCAACTAATTATATTAGTTTAGCGGCGAACACACTTATGCAACCAGATTATTGTATAAAAAAAAAATAAAAAAAAATAAAAAAAAATCCATCACAAAAATCTGCCATTTTAACAGGAGTATGTTGAATTTATATCCACTGTAGATTAATGACTTGCGGTAAAGTATAAATAATGCATGTTTTTCTGCAGATATTGCTGTACTTTTACTTTTTAGATTTTAAGCATATTAGAGAAATATATTATTTGGAGGAAAAATCATAGTCACACTACGTGATAACTTGTAAAACCATGGCTGATTGTGCTAAACTGACATAATTGCATGTTTAATATACATTCATATAATGTTGTAAGAAATTACAGACTGCCTCTCAGTAGATTCCACCCCGAAATGTGTTGGGGTAAGTTTGTTCCCGAAAAAGGCCGAATTATCAAAGGGACATTTTATCTCAGTCTCAGCTATATGTGCATAATACATTCACACAGTTATAGCATGGGAGCAGTAGTGGGACATCAACAACCATCCCTGAAGAAAGGGCTACATGACTGGAATTATCATTCAGAAAGACATCTGTCTCAATAATCCTATCACCTCACCTTTTGGGGGTCACACCTGTGACAACATCAGTACTGTGAGAAAGGAAAGTGATCACATCAAATGCTATCCTTAATTTACATTTAGAGTGAAACTTCCTTTACATTACATACAGAAAACCTGGTTGGAAACGCAATAGAAAATGTCTGTGCTGATGTTGTTCGGGGCTCACTTTGACTCCAATGATCCTGAAGTGCTTCATGTACTGTCACTGCCATGCTGGAATAAAGTTATTCTTCTTTGAGATCTTCCGACATCCTCATAATTTATTTTTGTACAATATCCATAAATATTTGGACAATGACAGTCATTGCCATTTTAGCTGTCTACTACTGTAGATTGGAGGTGAAATTAAATAATGAATATGAGCACAATGTGCAGACAGTGCTTTAGTTTGAGTGTCCGAATTGGGTTAATGGTTTAGGAATTACAGCACTTTTTATTTGTTTACATTTAAATATGGACCTAGAAATAATGCATAATATTAAACATTTACTTTCTTTGTTTTAAATATTTCAAAATTCTAAAAAAAAAAACCTAACTGTTTTTTCCCCCATTTTAAATGAAACAAAAAAAAACCCACAACAACATACAAACAGATTTCAATGTGGTCTCAGACTTTTGGACCCAACTACACACATATACACTCACCGTCCACTTTATTAGGAACACCTATCCCTTCATTTAATTACCTAATCAGCCAAATATGTGGCAGCAGTGCAAAGCAAAAAAATTAAGATACAGGTCAAGAATATGAACATGAATATGAATCACATGCATGAATATGAATCACATGAAAATGTATCATATGTAAATGAATCACATGAAAATGAATCACATGTAAATGAATCCCATGAATGAATATGAATCACATAATAATGAATTACATGTAAATTAATTACATGAATATGCATGAATATGAATCACATGAAAATTAATTACATGTAAATGAATCACATGCATGAATATGAAATACATGAAAATGAATCATACGTAAATGAATCATATGAAAATGAATAAATAAACAAAGGCAAAAAGATACAGGTCAAGAGCTTCAGTGAATGTACACATCAAACATCAGAATGAAGAAAGTGTGATTTCTGTGACTTTAACCATGGCATGGATGCTGGTACCAGAAGAGCTTGTTTGAGTATTTCATAAACTGCTGATCTCCTGGGAATTTCACGCACAGCAGCCTCTAGAGTTCTGTGAGTGGAAATGCTTTGCTGATAAGAGAGGTCAGAGGAAAAATGGCCAGACTTGTTTGAGCTGCCAGGAAAGGAACTTTGAAGTGAATGGGCTAAAGTACAGGAAAGACCACATCAGGTTCTACTCCTGTCAGCCAAGAACAAGAATCTGATACTATCATTGGCACAGGTTCACCCAAACTGGACAGTTGAAGATTAGGGGAAAATCACAGAGAAAAAAAAAATAATCATACATTTTCTTCATTTTGATGTTTTATTTGAACATTAACTGAAGCTTTTGACCTGAGTCTGCATGATCTTTTTCATTGCACTGATGCCACATGATTGGCGTGCCGCACACACACACACACACACACACACACACACACACACACACACACACACGTTTATTACTAAGAAGGAAAATACAATTGTTCATCCAGTGGTTAATGTCTGTGGTCCAGTGTGCATATGTGCAACTGGTAAGTAGATTTTGCTGTCTACATCTATATTTCATTCACAGATTTATATTATACTTATATGACAGTAATAAAGTTCTAGTGAACTTCGAATGTTCACTAGTCAACCATATATATATATATATATATATATACACACACACACAAATACATGCATGTATACAGTGGGAATTTTCACCACACATTAGTATTAACTCAAGAAATATGGAAATATAAAGAATTCACAACATTAAAGTATTGAACACGCCAAGAAAAAGCAGTTCTCCAAGGCAAGGTAAGACCAGCTTGATACCTATGGGGAGATCTCAGCTTTGGAGCTCCTGCATGAGGTCAACATGGCGACCAGCAAGGAACCAGCTGAAACCCGTAAGTAATTACCTCCTATCTGTGAAACTTAATATCAGGTGGGTTAGTAGATTGATGGTCTATACAAAAGGCTTTTCATTACCAAGGTGATCACAACTTCATTTGATTTTTTTTTTTTTTTCCTGTTGCTTTCTTGTGATCTTGACTGCAACTATTGGGCACAACTATATACTATTTACAGTCATGTCCAAAAGTATTTGGACAGTGACATTTTCATTTCTTTTTGAAATTAAGCAATCAAGATATGATTGAAATGTAGACTTTCAGCTATAATTCAAGGGGTTTAATAACATATTGCATTAACCATTTAGGAATTACAGAAGTTTTTGCAGAGACTCTCTAGTTTTACTAGCTCAAAAGTAAGTGGACAAACTAACAGTCACAAATATTAGGATTATTGGATGCAATCCTTTGCAGTCAATGACTTCCTGAAATCTGGAACCCAT
This sequence comes from Ameiurus melas, assembly GCA_012411365.1. Taxonomy (NCBI): domain Eukaryota; kingdom Metazoa; phylum Chordata; class Actinopteri; order Siluriformes; family Ictaluridae; genus Ameiurus; species Ameiurus melas. The sequence goes on along the minus strand of CM022780.1, from coordinate 11,265,121 downwards.
GAATATAACAGAATGCTGAGTATCCACCCTTGAGATGCTTTGCCAGGCCTTTACTGCAGCTACCTTCAGTTGATATTTGTTTGTGGATCTTTCAGCCTTTAGTTTTGTCTTCAGTAATTGAAAAGCATGCTCAATTGAGTTGAGGTCATCGACACTTAAGAACTTTCAATTTCTTTACCCTAAGAGGCTCTTGGATTGCTTTTGCTTAATTTTTTGGTCACTATCCATCAGTACTGTGAAGCACCGTCATATAAGTTTTGTAGCATTTGACTGAATCTGAGCAAAAACTATAGCTCTATAGTCTTCAGAGTTCAGCCTGCTACTTCTATCAGCAGTCACATCATCAATAAACAACAGTGACACAGTTCCATCGGCAACAAAAATCGTTTTCTCATGATCACTTAGTGTTGTGAATTCTTTGTTTGTCCAGATTTTTTTAGTTAATACTGATGTCTGGAGAAAATTTCCCGTGAATAGCCTCATTAGAAGTATATCGACTGAAAAAAATGTTGACGCGTTCATTAGTTATTTCCCCCACTATATGTGTGTGTGTGTGTATGTATATATTATATATATATATAGATACACACACACACATATACATACATACACACACACACATACATATATAAATGTATAATATGTAAAATGGTAAATGGCACACTTATATAGAGCTTTTATCCAAAGAGATACATTGTGTCTCATTCACCCATTCACACACACACCAATGGTAGCAGAGTGCAAGGAGCTAACTTGCCATTGGGAACAACTTGGGGTTCAGGTTACCTATATGTCTGTAGATTGCAGGTGTTGCCCCTTGCCATAATTTTAGTGGTCCTTCTTCTCGCACTATTCCCACAGCTGTGCTTAGCATTCCCTTATACACAGTGTTGACAGTTCCACTCTTGCTGAGTTTCTCAGGAGCATATTCACCTTGTATCTGCAGCCTCGTTTTTGTAAGATCAAGGGGATATGTGACTAAATACAAAATGAAAACAGAGATATTCATGAATAAACAGAAATTAATAAACAAATATGTGCGGAGCAATATAAAGCAAAAGAATAATTATATATATATATATATATATATATATATATATATATATATATATATATATATATATATATATATATATATATATATATATAGACATTATTTTAAATTGATAATAACTTTATTACCCAATTCTGCAACACTGGCAGCACATGCAGACACAGTGAACTTTGATACTTTGGGCCACTGCGAAGTTTCTTGCACGGGTCCCATCGCATGTGTCAGCTGTTAAATGGAATATTATAGAATGAAATATACTGAACATAATCCATCTCTCTGTACGGGCAGAGCCCAGACGTAACTTTCGCGCAACTCGCTAACCTGAAAATACTGTTCCAGCGTTTACGCGGCTCACGGACAGAGAATTTGATTAAAGACCGGAAGACTGGAGTTCAAAGCCGCTTCACACGCGATTTTCTGAACGGATTAATCAACTGTAGTAAACTACACTTCCCAGTTCACCGCGCGGTAGAGACAAGAACACTGGGTAGCTGGACAGTCCGTTTTATATAACATCCGTAAAATGTAAATTTATGGTTAATCATATGTTTAGTATAGGCTCAACGTTTGACAGTGTTTATCATAATTTGCAACATTAAACGCGTAAGGATATATCTGCGTTACATCGTTACAGCTCAAGTCCATAAATGGTTCTGCGGCGTGAAAACATTTCAAAATAAAGGTCACGTACGTCGAAACCACACTAGAATGGAATAGAATAGAACAGTGATTCTCAACATAGAAGGCGGAGAGATCGGAAGTGGGCGCGAATTGTTTTCAACAAAGAAAACAAAACAACAACAATAAAAAAAAACAGACAGGGCATCATTTGGGTACTCAGTGTATTTTATTGCTTTTCAAATAGAATGTGCATAATTGGTAAAAACTCAATGTTCCCTTTCATGGACGTAACCACGCACTCTTTGGGGGGGCTTCGTTTCCCCCCAATGTTGAGGAAATACCAATCTTCTCCCCCCAAATACAAGAGAAAATATATTCTATATATCCCGCTTTAATTTTCCCTGCCAACAGATATGTATTTTCTTCATCTATTCTATTTATTTTATTTATCTATTTATGTCTATTTTTAAAAAATATATTTCCGTTTGTTAAGGAAAATTGGTGTGTACCCTCTCCAATTGTACACTTGGTTTCGCCCATGCGCACTGCAAGTGCGTTGATATATTACATCTGGCCACAGTACGTCCGCAGCACCCTACTATGTCCCCATGCTAGGGGGAGCTTCTATCACTCAGAAACCATGTCAACTGTAATCCTAAAACTATGTTATAAATATGCAAATTATCAGTATCAAACTTTGGAAGTTTGGTGGAGGGGGGTGTCTACCGCTGAGACCCTCCCAATGTCCATACCATGGTTACGCCCTTGTTCCCTTTCCCTCTATATTTTCTTTTTGCAAGGGAGAGGCGGAGTTTAGCCTGCCTTTTAGCTAGCTGACTGTGCAGACCAGTATTACCAACTTAGCGACTTAGACTTACTGACAAAGGGGGCTGGAGCTCAGCATAGCTGCCTCGGCTGGGCAGGGGAGCAGGACGGCCTCCTCAACTGGGCTGGACAGCGGGACAGCTTCCTTGGCTATGCAGGGCAGTGGGACGGCCTCCTCAACTGGGCTGGACAGCAGGACAGCTTCCTCGGCTGTACAGGGCAGTGGGACGGCCTTCTCAGCTTGGCTGGACAGCAGGACAGCCTCCTCTGTTGTGCAGGTCGTCATTGCCCCCCACCCCAAAAAACGTTCTAAGCCAACCTTCGGTTACGGGCTGGGCAGCGTGGTGCAATTCCCCTGCAGTGGGAAGCTCCAGGACTTTGGGTAGCTTTGCTGGCTGCATGGCGTAGTATAATTCCCCTGTCGTCGGAAGTTCCAGGAGTTCAAGTAGCTTTGCTGGCTGGGGGGGCGATGTGGCGCTTAGCTCGGCTTGCTGCAGCGGCTTTAGAAGGCAGTGGAGCTGAGCAATTTCCTCGGTGAGCTGTTTGTTCCTCGAACAAACGGCGCCACGCCTCTAACTTGGCTACTTCGGTGGCGCTCATGGTGACCTGCTGCTTTCGCATTATTGCCGCAGTATTCGGTTACAGATCGGGACTGGAGGCAGGTGCAGGTCAAAGTCTTTATTAACCAACTCAAAAACAAAAACACAGGGAGTGGGGTCTATAGTGACTATACTTAAACACGTTCAAACATAAATGGAAACTCAGGAGACCTTAGATTAATACTGCACGACGTGCACAGCCACAGAAGGGTTTTAAATAACAAACACAAACAAACTAAAGCAGGGACAACTGGGACAAATTAAAGACACTCAAACATAACCCAATACTCAACCAGGAAGTGAACGAACCAAAACATAGTCATGTGACCCCTTAGAAGCCGTGCCGCAGTGCCCTCTGCCAGCGAGGCATAACATTAAGTAATAATCATACATTTTGATTACAGTGTATTAGCATATCCAAATGTTAGTTACACATATTGATTACACTTCATAAATATTTTCTATATGAGCAGATATGTGGGGTGTGAGAGGTTCATTGCTGTCAGGCAGTTATGGGGGATTCTGGAGGACTGGTTCATTTTACAATAACAGTACATGAATAATCATGCACTAATACCTGAATTAATACTTAATTCCCAAACAATTTTAACAATTAATAATTTCAGTCCTAAGATGAAGAAAACACTTGTCTCAATAGAATACATGTATAATTGATCATATGAAACCCTACATTAAAATACTACTAAATGTCTTAAAATACATTAAGTAGAGAGAGGAAATGTGGTGGGATATAAAGGATGCATGAAACAACCCACAACTATGGTTAAATGATGCACTGATTGATTTTATGTTCTTTATAAGCAGGAGCATAATTATCTAAATATAGAACTTTACTGAGGCTATTACTGAATATGCAGAGATTTCTACTTAGAGTTCTGTGTTCATATAATTTGTGAGATTGATGTTGATGAATAAATAATGTTGTAAATGCCATTAAGGATTAAAGTAAAAGCCTAAACCTGAATGTACTGTTGCAAATTATAAAACATGTCTTTAAAAAATTTGTTTCAGTCAGTTGTGACAAAAATAGATAAACCATGCATGTTTAGAATATGATACAAATAATAATAAAAAAAATCATCACATGTAGCTAGATAAACCTTGAGGATTTCTGAAATATATCATGTGTCAGGGCATTTGTTGATACTAATCGCAAGAAAGCTTAAACATTGCCCAAAAAAATGGAAATTCAAAAATTGCCCAAATATCTCTGAATGCACCTTTACACACCTTCTAAAGTTGTCAGTAATGAAAATCTTTGTCTTGGAATTACTTCACAAACTATTGAGGTTTCTTTCGAGTGAATCTTTACTTATGAATGCGTGGTGGGAAATTTAATTCAAAGGCTGAGGGAAATTTACTCTGCTACATAACAGTATACGAGTTTAGACATTTAAATTTAAATTTACTCACATATGAAATAACAATAATTGATTTACATTTTAAAAAGCAGTAAGTAACACACATATCAAATTTACGATAGGAAAAGAGACAAGGTTTTTAGCTTTGGGGCCATTATTTTAAACCTTTGTGTCAAAACATGAACCATGTTACCCATATGTTAATCCTGTTATCCTTATGTCAATCCTGTTACCCTTATGACAATCCTGTTATTTGGTACTAATTAAACCCAAATTAGGCTGAACTTTAATTGTACTTAAATTGAATAGGATTGGGAGATCAATTATAATCATATTGTAAAACAGTGAAGAAATCATTTTAATAATTGCAGTTCTCATAAAAGTAAATTAAATGTTTTAGGTAGGCCTACTCAACATAATTTTGAAAACTTTACCTGTATAAAGGCACATATAATTAAGCATCTGCTAAATAATAAATATATAATAATCTTAACAATTGGCATTTTATTTGCAAGACAGCATTAAACAATTATTGTAAATATATTCGACTGGCTATCAAATAGTTATGTGAATGGTAGACACTGTGGCCAAAAGATTGTGGAAACTTGACATTGGTTCTTTCCTAAACTGTTGCCACAAAGTTGGATGCATACAATAGTATTGAATGTGTTTCTATGCTGTAGCATTACAATTTCCTTTCACTGGAATTAAGGGACCCAAACATGTTTGAGCATGACAATGCCCCTTTGCAAAGCAAAGTCCATGAAGACATGGTTTACCAAGGTTGGAGTGGAAGAACTCAAGTGGTCTGCACAAAGCCCTGACCTGAATTCTACCTAATACCTAAATTGTAATCCTGACTGCACACCCAACCTCCTCACCTGAGATCAGTGCCTGACCTCACGAATGCATTTGTGGCTGAATGGGCAAATCCCCACAGCCATGTTCCAAAGTCTATTAAGATTCAGTGTTTATATGTCATATGCATATAGAGTGCATCTGGAAAGTATTCACAGTGCTTCACTTTTCCCACATTTTATTATGTTAAAGCCTTATTCCAAAAATGGATTAAAATTAATTATTTTCCTCAAAATTCTACAAAAATAGCCCATAATGACAACATGAAAGAAGTTTGTTTGAAATCTTTGCACATTTATTAAAAATAAAAAACAAAAAAGCATATTTACATAACTATTCATAGCCTTTGCCATGACGCTCAAAATTGATTCAGAGCACAAACCAAGCCATGAAGTCCAAGCAATTTTCCGGAGACCTCCGAGACAGAATTGTATTGAGGCACAGATCAGGGGAAAGGTACAGAAACATTTCTGCATCATTGAAGGTCCCAATGAGCACAGTGGCCTCCATCATCCATAAATGGAAGAAGTTTGTAACCAGCAGGACTCTTCATAGAGCTGGCCGCCCGGCCAAACAGCGATCAGAGGAGAAGGGGCTTAGTTGGGGAGGTGACCAAAAACCCAATGGTCACTCTGACAGAGCTCCAGCATGTCTCTGTGGAGAGAGGAGAACCTTCCAGAAGAACAACAAAAATGTCTGCAGAACTACATCAATCAGACCTGAATGGTAGAGTGGCCAGATGGAAGTCACTCCTCAGTAAAAGGCACATGATAGCCTGCCTGAAGTTTGCCAAAAGGCACCTGAAGGACTCCCAGACCAAAGACTGAGCTCTTTGACCTGAATGGCAAGCGTCATGTCTGGAGGAAACCAGTCACCACTCATCACCTGGCCAGTACCATCCCTACAGTGAAGTATGGTGTTGGCAGCATCATGCTGTGGGGATGCTTTTCAGCGGCAGGAATTGGGAGACTAGTCAGGATCGAGGAAAATATGAATGTAGCAATGTACAGAGACATCCTTGATGAAAACCTGCTCCAGAGTGCTCTGGATCTCAGACTGGGGCGAAGGTTCATCTTCCAATAGGACAACGATCCTAAGCACAGACAGTGACTACAGGACAACTCTGTGAATATCCTTGAGTGGCCCAGCCAGAGCCCAGACTTGAACCTGATTGAACATCTCTGGAGAGATCTGAAAATGGCTGTGCACCGACGCTCCCCATCCAACCCGATTGAGCTTGAGAGGTCCTGCAAAGGAGAATAGGAGAAACTGCCCAAAAATAAGTGTGCCAAGCTAGTAGCATCATACAAAAAAAAAACTTGAGGCTGTAATTGGTGCCAAAGGTGCTTCAACAAAGTATTGAGCAAAGGCTGTGAATACTTATGTAAATGAATAAATTTGCAAAGATTTCAAACAAACTTTTTTCATGTTGTCATTATGGGGTATTGTTTGTAGAATTTAGAGGAAAATAATGACTTTAATCCATTTTGGAATAAGGCTTTAACATAACAAAATGTGGGAAAAGTGAAGCGCTGTGAATACTTTCCGGATGCACCTTACATAGCAGTTACAATAGTGCAGTGAAAGGAAATGCAGCTATTCCAAAGTCTGTGCATATCATGAACAATAAATACACTATACAGACAATATAGCAATAGGTACAGGGGTAAGGGAGTAAGGGAGAGTGCATACAGAAATGCACATATGAATATGTATCTGTATATATTTTCATTCATATGTACAGTGGCAAGAAAAAGTATGTGAACCTTTTGGAATTTCATGGTTTTCTAAATAAATTTGTCATAAAATGTGATCCGATCTTCACTAAGTCAAGGGTATTGACAAATATGATGTGTCTAAAATAATAACACATAAAAATTCTGATCTTTCATGCTTCGAAGGGGTTATGCGAAATAGTGGAGGTACACAAAGAGGCAGTAGAGCACAATTTCTCCAGTCACAAAAACCAATTAACATTACTTTTTTGATTAGATAGAGATGATGGCTGACATGCTGTGATGCTTTTCTGTTCACTACAGATATAAAGAGTGGTTATTCGAGTTACCATAGCCTTCCTGTCAGTTCAGATCACTCTAGTCCATTCTCCCCCTGACCTCTATTATTAACAAATTTCAGTCTTAGCACTTTGTAAATATGTGCAATAATCATGATCAAAGAAATTCTGTAAAGATTTTGACAAATCTACTAAAACTGCATTTGCTGTTTCAGTTAAAAAAAAAAAAAAGAATGTGGATCATGAAGTCACACTCCTTGTGAATGAGATTCACAGACTTGGCAGCAAAAGTAAGTATATCCAGCTCCTTGATTATTACTGATCCTTTTCTAATATGTATGCATTTCTCATTGTTTCAACTGAGCAGATTTTTCCTTTTGGGGGAACCTACAATTTATTCAATTATTTACTCCATCCATCTCTCCCTCCTGCCCTCCATCCATCAATTTATCAATGTATCCACTTTCTGATAAAATAAATGAATATTTTTAGATAATGTTACAGACTGTATGCAAAAAACAACAACTGTTAACCTGTTCCACCTTGTAAACAAATAAAAAAAATCTCAATGTTCAGTCTTTGAAGTCTGCTCTTCTTAAATATATTTAAAGCTATACTATTAGCCATTTTCCAGATTCTACAAAACCAAATCTCAATCCACTCTGTGTATATTGTGTATATATCTGAATAATCTCATATAGGATGTGATTGGGTGAGTTCATTTAACCGCCAGATGCAAAGCGCTTTAGTTTAATGGTGTTCATTACTGATGCTCCGATCAGGATTTTTACAGCTAATGCCAATTTCTCGACTGATACCGATCCAGATACCAGTCTTTTTTGGTTTAAGCTTTAATCAAGAGATCTGTCATAAACAGTTAAATGTAAGCTCTCTGCTCATGGTCACTTGATGCATGGTCAATAATAGCAATGACAAATACTGTTGGTTAATTGATAAATATACAAGTGTAAAATATTTATTTTTATATATCTGAAACAATAAAGAGTCCTAATTAAAAGTAGACTAATATAAAATTATATGAGGAAAAAGAAGGCTAATAGCTTCCTAAAGAAATAGCCTACTAAGATATTCAAATTGATAATAAATGCAACCCATAGTAATTAAACATTATTTCAGTTCTCATTTTATTTCTATTTTATGAATTTATTATAAAAATGTCTATTTTTATATTAAATGATTTATTTATAACTAAGCACATTTTCTGTCTTTACATTTTATTAGTTTTTTTTTTGTTTGTTTGCTTATCAGTTGTTCTTTAAAAAAAAAACCCACACACAAAAAATGTAAATAAATAAATAAATAAAATAAAAATAATAATTCCTCTCTGACTGAGGAACCAGAAGAGTGCTGAGAGCAGCATATAAAGAGCTGCTTGAAGTGATTACTAAGGCTGGATGAGCTTTCTCTCCCCAGTGATAATAAATTCCTCACACTGCAGAAAACTTCTCTTTTTTTTCAGAAGTGCATGACAAAATATCACGTTCTGGGGGAAAACCATGCATAAGCCATATTTATAACCCAGCAATGTCAGATTATTCGGCCATCGTGGGGAATGAACCGCATGGCTATTTAGCTATGCTGAAGGTGGAGGAGGCGCTTGCGAGCTACCTCTCTCCATCAACGGCAGGTAATTTAGGGGGGAAAGGCTTTGCCATCCAAGCCATGTAAGGCCACCATGGCATTGGTGGCCAAGGCCTATGCAGTAGTGTGTCTTTCTTGTGGGTCACTGCAGACAATGGCAGTGTTGCAGGCTTAACAAGCAGACCTGCTGAGGGAGCTCGATATATGGCGGCATTCAGCCACTTCCTTCCCTGTTGTGTCAAGCTCACGCTAGTGCGAAGGAGGCACAAAAGGCGAGTATGGTAGCCCACCTCCACCGGAGTAAATGTAAATGTACCATTTTAAGGAAACAATAAGGTAATTTTGAATTTGATGGCAGCAACACATCTCAAAAAATTGGGACGGGGCAACAAAAGGCTGGAAAATAAGTGTTACTGAAAATAAACAGCTGGAGGAACAATTTGCAGCTAATTAGGTAAATTGGCCACAGGTCAGTAACATGATTGGGTATAAAAAGAGTATCTTAGATAGGCAGAGTCTCTCAGAAATGAAGATGAGATAGAATCTGGATGGAAAGATATGTTGCTCTAAAACCTGTATATACCTTTTAGCATTGATGGTGCCTTTCCATATGTGCAAGCTGCGCATTCCATAGGCACTAATCAGAGATGCAGGGTTTTGAAATGAGCGCTGATAAAAAGCTGGATGGCCCCGCTCCTCTTTAGTCCTCTTTACTTTCGAGGATGCGGAGTCCATGGTTTCCAAAAATAATTTCTAATTTCGATTCGTCTGACCACAGAACACAGTTTTCCACTTTGCCTCAGTCCATTTTAAATGATCTTTGGCCCAGAGAAGACAGTGGTGTTTCTGGATCATGAGCACATATAGCTTCTTCTTTACATGAGCTTTAACCAGCATTTGTGGATGGCGCAGTCAACTATGTTCACAGACAATGAATTCTGAGCCTATGCAGTGATTTCTATTACAGAATCATGCCTGTTTTAGTGCAGTGCCACCTGAGGGCCTGAAGTTCACAGGGATGCAATATTGATTTTCACCCTTGTCCCTTGCGCACAAGGGATTTCTCCAGAGTCTCAGAATCTTTTGATGATATGTACTATAGATGATGAGATTTACATTTACATTGAGGAACATTATTCTGAAATTCTCCCATAATTTGTAGACATTTTTTCGCAAATTGGTGAACCTCTGCCCATCTTTACATCTGCGAGACCCTGCCTCTATAAGATACTCTTTTTATACCCAATCATGTTACTGACCTGTTGCCAGTTAACCTAATTAGTTGCAAAATGTTCCTCCAGCTGTTTCTTTTTAGTAACACTTACTTTTCCAGCTTTTTGTTGTCCTGTCCCAACTTTTTTGAGATGTGTTGTAGCCATCAAATTCAAAATTACCATATTTTTCCCTTAAAATGGTACTTTTCTAGCATTCTGTTTTTATTAACATTTTACACAGCATCATTTTTTGGAATTGGGGTTGTACACAACTGATATCACTTTAACTATATTTAAAATATTGATATTGTACTATAATTTTTTTCTAACAGTAAAGCGTCTTCATATTTCTCCTGTTTTGTTGCCAGATACTTGTATAAATTTGTACATTATTGACAATATATTTTGATAAGTGTTGATAACAGTTCTGAGCATTAGCACAAACTCTACTGTTCTACAAACTATTTCTGTTCTTCCTTTCACTTGTTTTGGGTCAATTGGTGGAAAAATCATAGCCATTGTTACTTGCATCAGTGTCTTCTGATGCAAGAACTATTAGGCTTCTTTAACAGAAGTCTGCTTGGTGATATAACTGTTAAACTAAGTTCATAGTAGTTATCATTCCATTTAAAATAGCTGACCAGTTCTCAGTTAGAATCCACAACATTCTGATACTGTTAATTCCAGAATTATCTTAGACAGTATTAAGCTTTTAAGCACTGAACTCTATTTACTGCATATATACTGTTATTAGAGCTTCTGATAAACACACAGTGGATTGTTCATTGCGGATATGATGAAAGCTTTGGTAAATGCATCTATATATAATTCTAAAATCTAAATACAATAACCACTCCTCTTCTTTTTCAGATGCAGAAGGCAAAATCAGTGTCAAATTTGGTGTCCTATTCAACGATGATAAGTGTGCCAACCTCTTTGAGGCACTCGTTGGAACATTGAAAGCAGTCAAGCGTTTCAGGGCAAGCTCTTACTGCAAGGAGTTCATGACAGTGTTGATGTTATATTACTGCAGGAATGAACTAACAGACTGTCCAGTATCTTCTTTGTATAATTTTATACATTTGGTTTTGCTGAGGGGAATGAGTGCTTTTTGAACAAATATGTATCTAACACTATCATGTAACTAGTTATTTAAAAAAATATGTTTATGTGTAACATAACGTAGATGACTTAGTACTTGGTAATGACTTAGTAATTACTTTTAATTTTCAATGCCCTGGCTGAGGGAAGGAGGTTCTCACACGGAGGTGGAAACATTATGCTTTGGGGGTGTTTTTCTGCTAAGGACAACTTCACCGCATCAAAGGGACAATGGACGGGGCCATGCACCATCAAATCTTGGGTGAGAACCTCCTTCCCTCAGCCAGGGCATTGAAAATTAAAAGTAATTACTAAGTCATTACCAAGTACTAAGTCATGTTTTGCAGAGGCGTCAAATACATATTTCCCTCATTAAAATGCAAATCAATTTATAAGATTTTTGACATGCGTTCTTCTGGATTTTCTTGTTGTTATTCTGTCTCTCACTGTTCAAATAAACCTACCATTAAAATTATAGACTGATCATTTCTTTGTCAGTGGGCAAACGTACAAAATTAGCAGGGGATCAAATACTTTTTCCCCTCACTGTAATGTACACCTATCAGCCATAAGATTATAACCACCTGCCTAATATTGTGTAGGTCCCCCTTGTACCACAAAAACAGCTCTGAGTCATCAAGGCACCAACTCCACAAGACCTATGAAGGTGTGCTATGATATCTGGCACGTAGCAGCAGATCCTTTGAGTCCTGTTAGTTGCTAGGTGAGACCTCCATGGATCAGAGTTGTTTGTCTGGCACATCCACACAGATGTATGCTCAGATTGAGATCTGGGGAATTTGGAGGCACCTTGAACTCTTTGTCATGTTCCTCAAACCATTGCTGAACAATTTTTGCAGTTTGGTAAGGAGCATCATCCTACTGTGATTAGGGAGAAATGTTGCCATGAGGCAGTGTACTTGGCCTGCAACAATGTTTAGATGGGTGGTATGTATCAAAAATACGACCCAATGTTTCCAAGCAGAACATTGCCCAGAGCATCACACTGACTCTGCTGACTTGCCTTCTTCCCATAGTGTGTCCTGGTGCCATCTCTTCCCCAGGTAAGCAACGCACCTGGCCGGCCACTTCATGTAAAAGAAAATTTAATTCATTAGACCAGGCCACCATCTTCCAATGCTCCATGTCCACTTCTGATGCTCACATGCCCATTGTAGGTGCTTTCGACAGTGGACATGGGTCAGCATGGGCACTCTGACTGGTCTGTAACTACGCAGCCACATATGTTGCAAGCTGACACTTTTCTATCATAGCTAGCATGAACTTTATCAGCAATTTCTGCAACAGTAACTCTTTTGTGGGATCTGAACAGACGGATAACGGGCTAGCCTTCACTCCCCACGTACATCAATGAGGCTTGGGTGCCCATGACCCTGCTGCCAGTTCACCGGTTGTACTTTCTTGGACCAGTTTTGGTAAGTACCAACTGCTGCATACCAGGAAAACCCCACAAGACCTGTTGTTTTGGACATGCTCTGATCCAGTTGTCAAGCCATTACAATTTCACCCCGTGTCAGAGTTGTTCAGATCCATATGCTTGTCCATTTTTCCCACTTCCAACACATCAACTTTGAGAACTGACTCTTCACTTGCTACCTCTCTCTCTCTCTCTCTCTCTCTCTCTCTCTCTCTCTCTCTCTATATATATATATATATATATATATATATATATATATATATATATATATATATCTACACATATACACATGGTTACAAGTAATTTTCCCCTGCAAGAACAATCAGCTGTCCTTCCTGTCTACCTGTAGCACTGTCTTAGTCATCTTACATTACATACATTGCTGTTTATTGCTCTGGCCACATCTGCAGTACTCATGCCTCCCTGCAGCAGGTCTATGGCATGTTCACGCAGGTGAGCAGGCACCCCAGGCATCTTTCTTCTGGAGTTTCTCAGAGTCAGTAGCAAGGTCTCTTTAGTATCCTAAGTTATTGTAACTGTGACCTTAATTGCCTACTGCCTGTAAACTGTTAGTGTCAAAATGACTGTTCCACAGGAGCATGTACAAAAATTGTTTATGGTTCCTTAAACAAACATGGAACACGTTGTTTAAACACTTTCTAATAAAGATCTGTACATCTTATTTGGATTTTTGTAAAATTATTTTTAAAATACAGTGTCCTGAATAAGGGAGTAAATAAAGGAGTGAAACGATCTTGGTGTATACTCTAATCAGTGTGTACAGTACAGGCGCACGATCTCGCTCTTCTAGTCTTACGTATGTGACTTTTATTTTGACAGACTTCATATTCACCAGGAAGTAATCTTAGCTAAAGTGGGTATTGTTGGTGTTTCACCAAAGTGTGCTCTCAGGCTGTTCACGTAAATCAGAGTACACCTGTCAATAAACGTTAGACAAGTGTGACAACGTAGTAGGAAGCAGACGGTGAGAACAGAACCGAGTCTCAGCGGTGACATGGATTTCCAGGTACAGTAAATCAGGTCGTAGTTTGTTTTGAAAGGTTGTCTAGCTAGTGGACACTACTTCGTATACTTGACCGTTCCGCACTAATTAAACCGGTAAAATAATGACACTTGCCTTTATTAAACGAACGGGTATCGCTGTTAATTATTTAATCAAACTGCATTTTGTTTTATACCTATATTGTGCATCGTTAGAGCTTGTTTGCAGACCAATATTTCCATAATATCCACTGAAAGGCGGAAAATACCGAAATAGTCTACTCATGGTTTTCTCCTGTGTTGCTACATTCTGCTGAGTAGCTGTAGTTAACGCTAGGATATGGGGTAAATTCAGATATATTGATCAATTGTTGTTGTTGGTGTTGTTTGTGTTCTTCCATGTTGTCTTAAGCCTACTTGCCGTTAATAAAAAAAAAACAAGTACTCAAGTACTTTTTTGAAGTCCTGAAGGTGTTGAATATCTGCATGGGAAGGACAGTTCAGTTCTGAATAAGCATGGTGTATTTTTATTTATTTATTTTTTTTTTTTTTGAAGAATAACTAACATGTTTGCTCATTTGGGTTGCATTTTTCATCCTTAATGACATTTATTTATTGCATACTTATTCATGGCATCACTAAACCAAATTTCAACAACAGGACCTCTTCTCCAAATAATCATCAACATATTCTAATACTGTATGAACACAACAAACCGAGTGAAATTGACTGCATGTTAAGATATTGGCCTGAGTAAGGTAAAATAACTCTATATTAATCCCAATGGGGCTATTCCAGTGTTACAGCAGCAGACAAAAGGACATATAAGACAAAAGACAATATAGCAGATTATGTGCTGAATTGGACGGAGCCTAACTAGATACACTTGTATGCAGGTTATAACAGTGGGCAAAAATGTCATTGTGCATCATTGGACTGTGCAAAATACTTAAAGTATGTTTATCCTCCAAAAAGTATTGCAGAAAAATCTAAGTTCCTGCTCAGGTGCAGAAATTATGTGCGGAGTTGTACAGTCTGATGGCTGCAGGTAGAAAGAACCTGTGAAAGTGCTTCTTTCTGCACAGAGGTAAGAGTAACCTGCACAGTGTGCTCCTTTGTGCTGTGAATGTTGGAGTGGGTGTGAGTGATGACAGTGAGCTTGGACAGCATCCTCCTCTTTCACCACAATCTCCACTGTGTCCAGTCTGGAACCCATAACTGATCCAGCTCTCTTAATGACTTTTTGTTAAAGCGTCATGAAACACCAAGCTACGTTTTCTGATATTTTAACATTGGTGTTTGTATCGCACATCATAAAAGACAATCTTAGCATCTGTTCATTTTAATTGTAGGAGAACGCTTGTTAATTTTGTAGCTTTTTTCCGCTATTTTCATCTTCCTGGTTTACAATCTCGTCCTGTCACACGTCACAGGCAGTGACCTGGCAATGTACTATAGTACTGCGATCACGTGTTGGTGTCTCATAATTATTCACGATCCTGCGTGTTCTTATCCTATGAGAAGATGCTGTCTCTTAATTATTCATGATGGCATGTGGTGTTTTCCTACAGATGTAGTACAGTGAGGGAAAAAAGTATTTGATCCCCTGCTGATTTTGTACGTTTTCCCACTGACAAAGAAATGATCAGTCTATAATTTTAATGGTAGGTTTATTTGAACAGTGAGAGACAGAATAACAACAAGAAAATCCAGAAAAAACACGTGAAAAATTTTATCAATTTTTGTTACAGTGTAGATGATGCGTTCATATGGGTCACCAGAATTTGTTTCAGTGGTGTAAGAGTTCGAGTGTGTTTGTTCGGGAGAGCTGTGAGTATTGGAGAAAGGTGGACTTCGGACTTGCTCATGAAAGCAGTTTGTGTCTAGAAAATGATGCGGTACTCAGTCCTGAGGACTTTTCTATCCCTTCAAATGAGGTATGGGTCTATTTTAACCATGACGTTTTATTTGCCTCTTGAGCTAATTAAACCGTTTAAAGCTCCGCAGGCCATCGCATGCAAAACTATACAACGAGAATCTGTGTTGAACGGAAGAGCCTTTGCTTTTTATTCGTGAAAAGCTCGAGCCTATTAGCTATCTACCATTCCGACATTTCTCTTATCCGCACTTCCTCCAGCTCAAGGAAAACAATATAATAAAATATAAAAACTGTACAATATATAATATAATATTAAAGCTCCACGGCCCATCTCGTGTAATATTATACAACGAGAATCTGTGTTGAAGGGATGAACCTTTTGCTTTTTATTTGTGAAAAGCTCGAGCCTATAAGCTAACTACCATTCCAACATTTCTCTCATCCACGCTGCCTCCGGTTTTATGTTTTCCTCCATAGTCACGCCAGGGGCTAATGATTCAAATATACAGGGCAGAGGACCTGCACTGCTATCTATTGTGTCTCCATTTAGCCCTGGGGATTCAGGAGGAGAGAAGTCCTCTGTCTCATCTGAAACTTTTTCAGTATCCATTTTTTTCCCTGCCTTTACCTGCCACGCCCCCTTTTCACACAGCCATTTAAACTGCATTTTTCACAAACATTGAGAGATAGACTTGAGCTGAAAAGAGGGAGGTTTCATGACCCTTTAAGTCTGTTGGTATCCTGTGTAGTGTGCACGTTTGCAATGGAGGCCGACAATCGAATTTTAAATATTTATTTTAAACAAATGAACAACGACACAAAAACACTAGACAACTGGGCATAACACTGGGCAAAAACAAACACGACAGAAGCGTGAGTCTACAACAAGAAGCCAGAGAAAGTCAGACAAACTATAAATACACAATGGTGCTAATTAACAAAACGTGAGTCAGGTGCATGTGGTCAGGTGGTGTAGTGCAGTGGCTGATGGGACTTGAAGTCCGGGTTTTGGATACGTGACAGATCCCTCCAAGGGGCGCTACACCTGAGCCTAAATCAAAGGGCCTCCTGGGGTCCCGGCCCCGGCCAAAAGTCCCCAGCAGAACCAGGAGGCCGAGCAGCTTCCACCATGGCACAAGGAAGCGGGTGGAAGTCCTTGGCAAAGCATGAAAGAGGGCGACTCCCCAGGGACAGGAGACGGAGCATGCCTCACCCGAGGTTCAAGGGGGAGCGACCTGACAGGCGAGGGGGAGCGAGTTCCTAGGCTCACGGGGCAGGTCGGCTCCGAGGGTCTCAGGCCACGGACACTCCAGGCTCCGGGGGGAGGTTCTCCAGGCTCCGGCGGTTCTCCGGCCAGGAGAGGGGGTCTCCCAGGCCCAAGAGGAACGACTCAAGCATGAGGGAACGCCTCCTGAGCAGAAGGGGAGCACCCACTAGCGACAGAAAGAACGCAATCCCTCACGCAGCAGGCAACAAGCAGAAGCCGAGCACCTCACGACAGGAAGCCAAGAAAGCAGCACTCACAAAGACGAGCACCAGAGAAAGCGACAACGAAAAGAGAACGAGAGCCGATCCACGAGCAGGACAAGAAGCCGAGCGCACACCGAGCAGGAAGCGAGTCCCACCGCAGACAGCGACTCCACACGAGAGGAAGGCCGACGACGTCCAACGAGCAGGAAGCCGCGCCACCGAAGAAGCAGCCACCGAGCAGGAGGCCGGCCCGAGCACCCACAAGACCAACCAAACGCAACACAGAAGCCGAACCCCAACAGGAGCCGTCGACAAACAACAGGAAGCTGAGCACCGAGCGAACACGAAGTACATACGGAGCCACAACCGCATCCAACATAAAAGGCCTGCGCCTCACACACAGGATTACAACTAGAGGGGAACCCCCAACAGGAAAGGCAGGGGAATGAAGAAAAAATAAATAAATAAAAATCATGCCGTATCACTTCTACTAATAAAGCAGAATTTTAAAAATTTTAACAAATGAACAAACAAACACTAACACTGGAAACTGTGGCAAAAACAAACAGGAGACAGAAGTACGTAGTTACAACAAAAAACCAGGAGAAAGTGAGACAAGACTATAAATACACAATGGTGCTAATTAACAAAAACGTGAGTCAGGTGCATGTGGTCGTGGGTAGTAGTTGATGGGACTTGAAGTCCCGGGTTTCGGATACTGACATAGTGATGCTGTGGCCCCAGCATGCAGGATATTTCTTGCAGTAGCAGCATAACATAGGATTTTAAAAAGTATAGTCATGTGAAAGGAAAAAAAAAGTACACCCCATGGAAATTGTCGGCTTTTTTGACATATTTGGACAAGCAACCATTTGATCATATTTGAAACAGTGCCTACTATATAGTTTTTTCAGTAATTTATTTAACAGAAATATCAATAGATGTGTGACTCTTCTGTGTAAAAAAAAAAAAAAAATAAGTAAGTACACCCTTGGCCTTAGAATCTAGTATTATCCCCTTTAGCAGAAATAACTTCATGTAGGCTTTTTGCATAATTGTCCCCCAGTCTCTGGCATCGGTTTGTTGGCATTTTTGACCACTCTTCCATGCAATATTCTTTCAGTTGCAAGATGTTTGAGGGTTTTATTTCATGTACATCATTAACCTGTTGGAAGGGCCACTTTTGGTTTAACTTCATCTTTTGGACAGATGGCTTCACATTATCTTCAACCACTCTTTGATATAATGCAGAATTCATAATTGAATCAATGAATGCAAACTATTCAGTCCCTGATACAGTGAAGCAACCCCAAACCATAACATATCCAGCACCATGCTTCACAGTTGGTGTGAGGTGCTTCTCCTGAAAAGCTGTTTTTGGTCAGCACCAAACATGTCTGCTGTTACTCTGGCCAAACAACTCTATCTTTGATTTGTCTGCCCAGAGCACATTAATCCCAAAGGCCTCGTCTTTGCTTGTATGCTCAGTGGCTGTAGTCTTGCTCTAATTTTCTTTTTAGAAAGCAAAGGCTTTTTCCTGGCACGCCAGCCATACAGGTCAAGTTTATGAAATCTCTTTCTGATTGCAGAAGCATGCACTTTGACACCAACAGTTGTTGACTTACTAGCAGATCCTGTGAAGAAATTTTGTGGTTCTTGGAGAGTTATTTTTGCATTAGATGGTTTGCTCTTGGGCTGAATTTGCTTGGACGGCCACTCCTGAATAAATTTTGCAGTCGTTTGAAATCTACACCACTTGTAGATGATTTTGCTTAAAGTGGAATGATGTATTTCAAATAATTTGGAAATATTTTTTCAATCCCTTACCAGACTCATAGGCATCCACAACCTTTTTTCTGAAGGTCTTATAGAGCTCTTTAGACCTTGGCATGATGACACCACACACCTCAATAGCAAAGGGAAACACCAGACACTAGATATGAGAGGGGTATAAATAAGACAGGTTCCACCTGCACTCCCTAAGCAGGTTCTAATCACTGGCACCCAATCTTGAACACCTGATTCTAATTTTATGGATTTGAAGGTGTGATAAATGTAGGGTTGTATTTTATTTTTCCATGTGACTGATCTGTTTTTTGTTCATTTAAATTCTGAAAATTACTGCAAGATATAAATTTTATGTAACATTTGATGGCGTGTATAAATTTTATTAATGGGTACTGTTTCAAAGAGGATCAAATGTTTGCTTGTCCAAATATGTAAAAACAAAAAAACAAACCTATTATACCTATTAACTTATTTTTTCCACAATGGCTAAGATGGGTCCATTGTCATTATACAGTACGAGAACGGCCTCTAGAGGCGAAATTAAAACTCACTGATACATTTTGTCGTATTATTTGAATAGGTTTTTAAATTAAATTTTATTTTGTATGTCTGTATTTTTATTTATTTGGAGTGTTACGTTTTCATTCAGTATCAAATTTAAAAACAATCGGTTGATTAATCGGTTATAGGCATGTACTGCCCAACTTAGCTATTGGTATCGGTAAAATCCACTATCGGTTAATCTCGAAAATAAACACAATACACTAAGTAAAACTGTCTGCATACTAGGTAGTAGGCATAAGAAGTGTTCTACATTTCCCAGTCTTAACGTATTCCCCTTTTTATAAAGATGGTTCATAAAAACACCATTTAATGAACATCAGATAAACCAAAGCATCATTTAACCATAGTTATGGAGTCTTTCATGCATCCATTCATGCATCTATTATATCCCTTTACTTTTCCTCTCCACTTATTGTCTTTTAGACTCCAGATTAACCTGAACCAT
Organism: Ameiurus melas; assembly: GCA_012411365.1. Classification (NCBI taxonomy): domain Eukaryota; kingdom Metazoa; phylum Chordata; class Actinopteri; order Siluriformes; family Ictaluridae; genus Ameiurus; species Ameiurus melas. The sequence goes on along the minus strand of CM022780.1, from coordinate 11,245,265 downwards.
GCTGTTCCAATTTATCAAATCATTATCTTATGTTTAGGGTGCCTTGGAAATTATTCAGTTCTAAACATTTGTACATGATTTGAACAAATTTTTTGTTTATTTATTTACATTAGTACATCTTATGTATATATGCATAATACTATGTATATTAGTCATAACACATTTATAACCTTCCTGTTTCATAATGCCCACAGCCTCTTATATATCACATTAATGAAGGTCTGTTATTTTATATATGTTGAATGAATTCACCCTATAATAAGTTTGTAGACTGCAAATATTTGCACTGCTTACAGCTTGCAGATATTATAAAAAGAAATCATTACTGCTTATGCTCAGGCCTAGCGGGTATAAATGGGTGAACAGGCGGAAGCCCTCCCTCTCTTTCTCTCACATTAAAAAAAAATAAAGCACAGTTTTTGGTATCTACATCGTTTTATTTGCTGCTAAAATGGCTTTAAGTGAATTATTTCTGACATTCCTGTAACCAAGACCAATAGCACCACCAACAGACGTAAGAAAAGATTCACAGAATGGTATGATGTTAGGTTGATTTCTTGCCCCGACTGTAGATTCGTTGTGTCAGGTGATTACATTTGATGAAACACCCCCTAGATTCTGTGTGCATTAGCCCTAAAAGATTTAACCCTTGTGTGCTGTTTGCTACTTAGCAATGGATGTACTTTTCAAGGGTCATAATAACCAATGCCATCTACTTAGATTTTATACCAGAACTATTATACATTTTATTGAAATTTTATAATTGAAACGTGTGCCAATGAAGAGAACCAACCAGATTGCCATATATTGTGCAACAGCCATGTCTAAGCTGTTTCTTATATTGCTGCTGAAGATTTGTGTCATGCTTCTCCTGGGTTGGATTGGAACTTAGGAAGTGGGAGGCGGGATGAAGACAATTCAAAAGAGCTCTTTATTTTTGCTTTTCGGCACACTACAAGCGCACACACACGGCTCTGTGCTGGTTCTCTCTCTCTCTCTCTCTCTCTCTCTCGATATGCTAATCTCTTCTTTATCTTTGTCACCATTCACTGAAACACAGTTCTGACCCTCAACGCGGTTCTTACACTCACTAGTAAGATTTCTCGCAGGTGTGTCATCCTTAGCATTCACTTTCTACAGCTCTGCCCTCTGTTCACAAACAGGCACTCGACCGTGGATAAAAAAAGGTTAAAATTTCTATGAGCTCTGCATCATCTTACAAGTGTGAAAATTAGCACAGACCAATCTCAGGTCTTCTACTACTTTTAACAATTTGAGACACCTCTAAAACTCTCCCAAATACTCACCCATTTAAGAGTACTTTTAAAGATATATAATCTTTGTGCCTTGTCCCCATTCCCTGGCATTCCCCTAAGAATTCCTTGGCAACTTGCATAACTGAATTGCCATATTTTTTCCTGTGTGTTACAAGGTAATGACCAGCCCTGAGGAGATTGCTAAACTCTACCGGGAGCAGAGTCACTTCCCGTCCCTGAGCCGTGCTGACGTGGGACTGGTGATCACGTCTCAATATGGAGGAAAGTACAACAACATCTCCACAGGTGGGTCCATCATGCTCTGCTGTAACATAACACATTCAATTTACTGTGGCCTTTAAGTTATACAGTCTATAGAACAGTTTACGAACTTTATACAAGAGGGGCAAGACAACACTACTTTATTCTTGAACTGTGGCTTAATCCGGTTACTTTGTACACTACACATGCACCTCACTCAGGTCATTAAGTAAGGCAGGAGTACCCAAACTAGGGGTTGCTTGATTAACGAATATTGTTGTGAGAGAATCTCACAATTTCATTTTGTTTCATTTATTTATTTGACAAATTACTATTAGAAGTATCAAAGACCAATTTGTCTGCTAATATCTTTTAATGTATTTTTTTAATGATATTCAAACAAGCCACATTTATATGAGTATGGTACATGCTATTTAGTCTTTTTCACTGTCTTGACATGCTATATTGGTGTATAAATGCTGTATTAGTGTTCAGTCTACCCCTGTCTATCTAATGCCATTAAACAACTTGGCTCAAATTGCTTACTTATTCTAGAATATTATTGAGTACTAACGCTAAAATGGTATTCCTATTACAGTTAGCGTTTGAATAATAAAAAAAAAAACTCCTGTAGCTATCAAACCTAAGAAACAGTATCTTTTGTAATGTGTCATAAAGCGAATGTCACTTTAAAATCCTTTGGACATACATGGTCATATCACACCATCCCATTGGGGGTTATTTTCCTATAACAACACAACCCTTCCCACTAGACTGGTATATCAGGAATATTCCTTTGGTTTTTAGTCACTTGTGTTAAATATATGTATGCATGTATGATACTAACATAAAGACATTTCAAATGTTAATTTAGGATATAACTCTGGAATTTAAAAAAATGTAGGCTGGGCTTGGGGTCACAAGTTTCATACTATCCATTTGGGGTCATTTACACAAAAAGGAACTCCTAAAGTAAAACATGACAGGACATAGAAAAATCATCAACAACAGGGTGGTGTTAAGTTCTTTATTTTCCATTAACTACATGCCCTTAGCTGTTCTATTGCTCTTAAAACAAAGCAATTGATAAAAATCAAATCAAACACAAAAAAGCTATAGACACATGGCAAAAAACACTTAAGGCGAGGAATAAACATGACACAAGGACCAGAACAGAACCAACAGCAAAGTGAGACAATTAAAGTAAGACAAATGTGCATATATATATATTAGTGCTCGTTAGATTCAGGTGCAGGTGGTCATGTGACCATGTAGTAGTGCAGAGTAGCCTCCGGGATATCCATTACAGGCATGTCATTCTTTCAAAAGTTTATATTTACATTTCATGTTTTCGAACCTCTATGCAACAAGTTTGTTTGTGGTATCAGTTACTGATTTAGGAGTTTTAAAGTTTTAACCAGTAGTTCTCTCAACAACTTCTCTTTTTTTCTCTCTCTTGAGTAAGATGTGAAAACAAATGCAGCTTGTCATATTACGGTACAAAGAAAACAGAAAGAAGAAAAAAATGGTCTGCCCTACTTACCGTTAAAAAGCACTGACACTCGGGACTCCTACCATAAATGTTAAACAAACATCTCTTTACCAAAAGCTTCACCATATTAATGATTATACAATTTGCTTTAATAAAGAACAACATTGTTAGGCATAGATTATGCAGAGCATACATCCCTGTGAATGTGCTGTTACTGTAGAATCAATAACCTATTAGAGTAGCACATGAATATAAACCTGCTGTTCCATAAACTGATGAAAACATTGAGGGAATACAAATTCAAGTGTGTATTATATTGGTGGAATATTGTTGTGTGTCTAGTGAATCAAATAGTTATTAGTTAGGGGTGATATTACTATTGGCATGATTCTGTAAGACCTAATTGTAATCCATGCTCTTTTTATTTTTTAAAGAGTGGACTCAGCGGGATCTGGAGAGGAATGAGATCGTTAAATTTTGCAGGCAGTACATTGTGTTTCATGATGACAAATTGATAGTCTACTCCGGGCCCTCTGGTAACTGCACAGAGATCAAGGGAGAGTAGGTTTTAAAAGTTTATTGACTTTCTTGCCACCATATGAACATTTTGCGCATTGCATTTTACTAAAGAGTTTCACATGATCTTTGCATTATGCTTGTGTCCAGGCTGCTCAGCCAGGACTCTCCTTCTGGAGACATGAAGGCTGTAGTGAGGGAGTGTTCCATTAAAGGAGAAGAGAAACAGTTTCTTGAGGTGAGCCATCATTAATATATCAATGGTTTTGCAGCTGAAAGACTTGTATACAGCAAAGCAAACTCAACTGTGAAGTGTATAGTCTGCACTGTGTGGTAGACATTTCTGATGCTTTGCTTCTGTTTACAGTTGAAATCAAAATTATCCAACCCCCAAGTTCAACTGAAAATGCAACTTATAATAACTTCTTCAGTCTCTCAATTATTCAACCGACAGTTGAATTTGGGGAAATCACTTGAAGCACTCATTATGTTGAACTATTTCAATTGCTTTTGTTTGATTTGTTTATTGCAATCAGCTTAAATTCTGTAAATTTTGACAATAAACCTGATTTGCAATGGGGGTTGAATAACGTTGATTGCAACTGTAGATGTTTGAATACTATTTGCCTATAGTCTTTATTTAGTGCTTTGTGTGTTCTCTTAACTTTTTTTTTTTTTTTTACATACACTGGGTGATTTCAGATCTGGCATAAGAACAGCAAGATAAAAAGTCTCAACTTGACTGCACTAAAAAAGCATGGAAAGGTATATGAGGATGGTAAGAGTGCTAGAGTTTTGCTAATTAGTTGTCTGGGTTTATGATTAATTATGTCCTATTTCATGAAATTGTAATGTCACCCCTTTGTGAGCCCCCAAAAATGTTTTACCCAATATTTAAAATAATACTTTAAAGTAAAAATAATTTTCACCACTTAATCTAGGAATAAATTTTTTTTTATCTCAGTTGACAATGAAGTAGGGCTGCACAACTAATTGAATATTGATCTTGATTATGATTTTGACTGACCTCGATTACATGAACATGATTGGCTGCGAAATTGTCCTCGGTTCATAGAAAACTCTGCTGCATATCAAATTAAGCGCTTCCTAAACTTACAGCCAGTCACCATAGAGTGGTGCAGGGATGACATAATTTATCCATTTTAGCCCTTCCAGTTCCATCGTCTCGAAGCCAATGGGTTTTTTTAATGGGATTTTGGTTAAAAGCCTGAAATAAAGTCTGCGGTGAACACAACTCAAAATATTTTCATGTTTTCTTCTATGACATAAAGTACACCGGTAATACCCCACTCATGAGTTTTTAAAGCTTTTACATGTATTGAAAAAGGCGATTGGTAACACGTTGCTAAATGGCACTATAGACGTTGTTGGGGACTTTAAATGTCATCACGTCGAACAAAAAAAATAACTTTGCAGTTAAACTGGTTCAGAAGATTCATCCACAGAGTAAATCCATATTATGGAAAATTATTTTAAATCAAGTATGGAAAAGTAGTCAGAACCTTGGTGATGGTGACGTTGCAGTTGAGCGACCATGGTGTAGTTTGTTTATAGTATACGTTAAAATGTTTATTTCTGGCGACTGTATTTAGGCTTCAAACTTATGTTAATTTGTGAAAATTATCTTTATAGACAAAATTTGTTAGTATTGTAAACTTTTATTGATCACTGAGATTATTTTTTACAATAATCCAAAAGCCTATGGAAAAATCCTATTGGGTTTTTGTCGAGGGAACCAATGTGATTTGATGTGACTTCCGGGTTCCAGCACAAACTGACGTCATCCCTGCACCACTCTATTGGGTGATTTTTCTGCATCTCTCCTCCTGTAAACACTATTATTGCCTTATCTGCATAGGCTTGAATTGTTTTCATTTGGTTGCATATTGTTATATTTGATTGCTTATTTTCATTTGGTTGATGGCATTTTTATTTTTGCTTATCCTATATTTTGGGTACAATTTTATTTATATTTTGCTTCTATGAGATAATGCACTTTAAGGACCAGTCTAATTTAATGCAAAGATTTGTACATTAGCAGGAATGTAGCACAACATGGAGGTGAAAGCAGTGGTCTGTTTATTTAAACGTGAACATGCAATAAAAATGTTGTCCCTAAAATCAGTGAATAATCGTGATAATTAATCGTGTTCTCAATATTGATCAAAATAATCGTGATTAACATTTTGACCATAATCGTGCAGCCCTACAGTGAAGTGATTTGATTATACTTGATTCTTCACTTAGAATATAAATATTTCTAAGTGGATCAGAACCATGTTGTTAATATACTGGATAAATGATTTACTGTCTTCACTTGCCTTTTTGTAGATCAGTTCGGCTGCTTGGTCTGGTCTCACTCTGAGACTCATCTCCTATATGTGGCTGAGAAAAAGCGTCCCAAGGCAGAGTCCTACTTCCAGGTCTAAAACTTAACATGAAATTGATAAACTAATTTATGGTTTACTTATTGATAAACCCCATTTTTTCCCCTCATTTTCTCTTTTGATGCTCACATTCACTGTAATAGTCTGAATCCAGTTTGGCTGATGATGTTGATGATGAGGAGGTAATAAAGGCTGAGAAGAAGGAGGATTCTGTCAAGGTAAAAGTAATTAAAAGGCAATCAATAGTCATAATGGTGTATTTTCATCTTATTGTCATTTGATGTCAGCATGACAATGTTGGAGAATATAAATGTGTATCATATATATTTGCACCAGAGGTTAGTATCTGGTATAGATGTTATAATATTTTATTACATATGCATATAGGGTCGGGTGACAAAGGGAACAAATTTTTATTTATTTATTGATTATTTTGCTGGCATGATTTGTGTCCACCTGTTCCCTTAAAACAGCGGTTATTAAGCTTTTTGTGAGTGTGGCCCTAACCCGCCACCCTCACCCCCTGGATTCAACTAATCGGATAGGGTTTACAGGAAAATATATGGAAATACATCATGTCTTATTGTCTGACAGGTCTCGATTCTGCCAAACACTAACTAACACAGTCAATTTGTGTGTGTGTGGTGGGGGGGTGTATTATTTTTATTTTATTATTATTATTATTATTATTATTATTATTATTATTATGGTATTAGCAGGGCATAAGGACAGCTAACATACTTCCCCTGGCAAAAATTATGGGATCACCACACTTGGAGGAAATTAATCCGGCTATTTTACTTTGTAGCACATAAACAAATCACAGATATGACACAAAACAATTTCTGGCTTTGCAAAACATACCTCAACCAAATTAAATTAAATTATGTTAATTAATGGCATATTTTTTTTCCAAATCAAGTAGAGGAAAAAATTATGGAATCGCCTTGTAATTTACATTTCTAGAACAAATACCAGCACAAGTCTAAAAATGCTAGTCTAGTTAAAGAGAGTGCTTACAGACCCTAACAAGCTGTTGGACTTGGCTAAAACTGATACAAAGTTTGAAAAAAAAACGTTGGTTGTTCCCAGTCAGCTGTGTCGAAGATTTGGTGCAAGTAAAAACAAAATGGTTAGGTTATAAAAGGATAACATACAAGTATACCAAGGAAGACCTCAAAACGTCAGGATAGAAAACAAAAGCAATTAGGACTTGGCTAATTGAAAAGAAACCTGACACAAAGTATGGCAAAAGATGTTGGTTGTTCCCAGTCAGTTGTCTCGAAAATTTGGTGCAATAAAAACTAAATGGTTAGGTTATAAAAGTATAACATACAGGTATACCAAGGAAGACCTCAGAACGTCAGGATAGAAAACAAAAGCAATATGCCTAGAAAATAGAAAATGCACAACAAACAAATTAAAAACAAATGGGTGGAAATAGGAGTCAATGTTTGTCACAGTAACTGTTCAAAATCGGCTGAATGAAATGGGATTTACATATAGAAAAGCCAAACGAAAACCAACACTAACACTTAAACAGAAGAAAACAAGATTACAGTAGGTTAAAGAGAAGCAGTTATGGAATATGGATGATTGCCTAAGAAGATTATGCTGGAACATTTGTCCTTTGCCATTCTAATGAAGTATATAAAGATGACTGCCTGTAAGAAAAAAAATCTTCCCACTCATTTATGATGTGGGGCTCTATGTCAGGTAACCAAGGGAGACCACAACAGTCAATGCACAGGTGTACTTTCACACTTAAATTGAAATTTTGGACACTTTTCTCATTCCATAGATATAAAATAGGTTTGGTGATGATGAAGCCATTTTTCAGGATGATAATGCATCTCGAGCAAAGAGTGTTTGAGCCTTTCTTCAGGAACAACATATCAACCCAGTGACAATGTCAGCAAATTGAAAATTTATGGTGGAAATAAAACAAAATTGGTCCATGACAAGGCTCCATCCTGCAAAGCTGTCAACTGTTATTTGATAAATAAATAAATATATATATAATATATTTTTCACGGAAGGAGCTGTAGGGGATTCCCGTGCAGTCGTTTGTGAGAGCACCGAGTTAGCCGCTGGCGTCTGATTAGTGACAAGGTTAAGGCGTTTCAGCGAGCAGAATACCTTTGATTCAAGCAACACATGCGCACAGTGTCGGTGCGTCGGTACTCAAACCAGTGTCTGCGGAAGGGCGATCCTTTATAGCCTTCTTCTGGTGTTGGAGTGGTGGAATTCTTCGGTCTAACTCTCCAATTACCGGACGCTGTGGCTCTGGCAGTTCCGCCCTGCCGTGACGGCCCTTCCGGTTGCTATGGGGTCCGGTACGAAGCTGTCCTCTTCGTGCCAGTGCGTCAGTCGGGGAAGGAGCGTTTTGCCTGCCATGCGCGTCGAATGTCCATCCGTCGCGACTAATATATATACAGTATATATATTACACATACAGTCATGGACGAAATTGTTGGCACCTCTGGAACTTTTCCAGAAAATGCACCATTTCTCCCAGAAAAGTGTTGCAATGAGAAATGTTTTGGTATACACATGTTTATTACCTTTAAGTGCATTGGAACAGCACAAAAAGCAGAAGAAAAAAGGCAAATTTGACATCATTTTACACAAAACTCCCAAAATGGACTGGACAAAATCATTGGCACCCTATTAAAACTGTGGGTAAATAATTTCATTTCAAGCATGTGATGTTCATTTAAACTCACCTGTGGCAAGTAACAGCTGCTGGCAATATAGATATACAAAACTGAAGCCAGTTAGAGTGTATAAAAGTTGGCTCAACCTTTGTGTTGTGTGACTGTGTGTGCCACACCAAGCATGGAGAAGAGAAAGAAGAGCCGAGAATTGTCTGAGGACTTAAGAATCAAAATTGTGGAAAAATATCAACAATCTCAATATTACAAGTCAATCTCCAGAGATCTTAAAGTTTCTTTGTCCACTGTGCGCAATATAATCGAGAAGTTTATAACCCATGGAACTGTGGCAAATCTCCCTGGACGTGGACGGAAGAGAAAAATTTATGAAAGAATGCAACGCAGGATAGTTCGAATGGTGGATAAAAAACCTCAGTGGTCAACTTCCACACAAATTCAGGCTGTCCTGCAGACTCAGGGTGCATCAGTGTCAGCTCGAACCATACGTCATCATCTGAATGAGAAGAAGCGCTATGACAGGAGACGAGGAGAACCCCACTTCTGACACAGAGGCTTAAAAAAGCCAGACTGCAGTTTGCAAAAATGTAAGCCTCAATCCTTCTGGGAGAATGTTTTGTGGACAGATGAGACTAAGGTAGAGCTTTTTGGCAAAGCACGTAATTCTACTGTTTACAGAACACAAAAAGAGGCCTACACAGTACCTACAGGGTTGGGGTTGTTTTGCTGCTTCTGGCACTGGGTGCATTGACTGTGTGCAAGGAATCATGAAATCTGGAGACAATCAAAAGATTTTGGCCCATAATGTAGGGCCTAGTGTCAGAGAGCTGGGTCTGCGTCAGAGGTCATGGGTGTTTCAGCAGGACAATGACCCAAAACATACCTCAAAAAGCACCCAGAAATGGTTGGAGACAAAGCGCTGGAGAATTCCGAAGTGGCCATCAATGAGTCCGGATCTAAATCCCATAGAACACCTATGGAGAGATCTCAAAATTCCTGCTGCGAGAAGGCACCCTTCAAATCTGAGAGACCTGGAGCAGTTTTCAAAAGAAGAGTGGTCCAAAATTCCAGTTGAGAGGTGTAGGAAGCTTGTTGATGGTTATAGGAAGCGATTGGTTTGTTATTTTCTCCAAAGGGTGTGCAACCAAATATTAAGTAGAGGGTGCCAACAATTTTGTCCGACCTAATTTTTGAGTTTTGTGTAAAATGATGTCAAATTTGCCTTTTTTCTTCTGCTTCTTTGTGCTGTTACAATGCACTTAAAGGTAATAAACATGTGTATACCAAAACATTTGTCATTGCAACACTTTTCTGGGATAAATGGTGCATTTTTTGGAAAAGTTCCAGGTGTGCCAATAATTTCGTCCATGACTGTGTATATATATACTTGTTCTTCAAGTGCACAAAGAAAACAGCCTCACGGATATAGGTCAAGAGTTTTTCAGTGGGAGAGGTTTTTTTCAGTTCTCTGTATCCTCAGATTCATGGATAGCCATAAATCTTCCATTGGCTTCTGCATGAACCTCTGTGTGCAGGCATTTAAAATTAAAGTTTTCCCCCAAAACCTCTGCCATTTCCCGAGGGGTCGTGCCTCCTAGGTTAAGGACTGCTGTCTTGGAGGGAAGAGTGACTGCAAAGCAATGCAATACTTTTATTACTGATTGACTTTATCTTTTGACAAAATATTTCTATCCTGCTAATAGTGGTTGGTCAAAACCATGATAATAATGAGCCAATACACTGGGCATGCGGGATCACTGATAAGTGTGAAAATGATGAAAATCACATTCTGTGGCCTTCACAGTCATCAGATCTCAACCCAGTTTTAAACTTATGAGATAATTTTCAGTGACATGTCAGAGAGCGAAAGTGGTGGAAATCACAAACCACCATTACCAAAGTTGTGTGTTTAATCCAAATTTTAATAACTAAAAAACATGTAGGGCTATAAATAATGTTAAATTTGACTTGTTCAGCGTAAAGTTCCAGCAAAGCTCCAGCAAATAACCAATATGTGATTGAAGACATTTGAATAATGATCCTTATCATTGAATAATTTATAAAATAAATCTGGGCTGTGGGGATCCCATGAAAAATTATTTTACAGATAAAGGGGTCCTGACTTCAAAAAGTTAGAGAACCCTTGTTTAGAATAATGGTGTAAGTGGTGTTTTTCCTTGATATGCATCCATATCTTATATTAGGTTACAATGTAGTCTTTCCAAGTATAGTAATGCATAATATGTTTTTTAATTGTTTTATTTTCAGGGTAACCAGTTTGTGTATTATGAGGACTGGGGTGAGACTTTGGTCAGTAAGAGCATACCTGTACTTTGTATTTTGGATATTGAGGGCAACAATGTTTCTGTCTTGGAAGGAGTACCAGATGATATTTCCCCTGGACAGGTGAGACACTGTGTGTGAGTGTGTGTGTGCTCAAGTACGTCACTCAGTATGTACACATACACATCTGAACTATTTGGTGTTTTGGTTATGTCTGTTATGGTCATTTGTATAAACTCTTAATCCACAGGCATTCTGGGCACCTAATGACACAGGTGTGGTGTTTGTGGGATGGTGGCATGAGCCATTTAGACTGGGCCTGAAATACTGCCCTAATAGACGGTGAGTCAGACCGAGAGAGAGAGAGAGTGAGAGTGTGTGTGTGTGTGTGTGTGTGTGTGTGTGGTAGCTATATACAAAATGAAAGTATTTCAAATTTGTAAATATTATTTAAAAAAAATTTTATTATCTTTTTTTTGCTTGGTTATATTAAACCGGAAGTAGGCCATAATCCAGAATAGTTAAGCAACGCCTTAAGAATAGTGGGCATTATTTTTAAGGTACCCAAAACCCTTCAGCTGGCTCCTTTTGGTCATTTCAGTTTAGAGGAGTTGCAGGTGTGCTCCAAGACTCTCTTGGATTGCTGAGCTCATCCTACAGAGTTTAAGTCCAGCAACTCTGTGGAGGAACCTAGTTTACGCCACCTGTACTGGCAGCCTTATTAATTTAGTCTTTACCCACAGCTCACAGCCATTGTTGAGGGTAGGAATGTATGTTGACCATTCCATAATCCTCATTGGATTTGATGGATTTGCTAGTGTGCTTAGGATCATTATCCTGTTGAAAGGTCCACTTTGAGTTCCGCTTCAAGTTTCAGACAGATGGTCTCACGTTATCTTCAAGCACCCTTGATACGATGCAGAATTCATAGTTCAGTCAATTAATGCAAGCTGTCCAGTCTCTGAGGCAGGGAAGCAGCCTGAACCGTAACATTTCCACCACCATGCTTCACAGTTGGTATGAGGTGCTTTCCCTGGAAAGCTGTCTTTGGTCAGTGCCAAACATGTCTGCTGTTACTGTTTTCAAACAACTCTGTGTTTAATTTGTCTGTCCAGAGCACATTATTCCAAAATTCCTGGTCTTTGCCTATATGCTCATTGGCAAACTGTAGTCTTGCTCTAATATTCTTTTTAGACACCAAAGGTGTCTGGCACACCTGCCATGCAGATCAAATTTGTGCAATTACTTTCTGATTGTAGAAGCATGCACTTTGACACCAACAGTTCCAAGACTTACTAGCAGATCCTGTGATAAAATTTTGGGGTTCTTGCGGACTTATTTTTGCATCAGATGGTCTGCTCCTGCTTGCTTGGATGGTCCTGGACAAATTGGCAGTCGATTGAAATCAGCGCCACTAGTAGATTATTTTCCTTATAGTGAACAGATGTATTTCAAATAATTTGGAGATCTTTTTAAATCCCTTGCCAGACTCATAGAAATGCCAGAAATTAGATACGAGAGGTTTAAATAAGGCAGGTTCCCCCTGCATTCCCAAGCAGGTTGTAATCACTGGCACCCAATCTTGAACACCTGATTCTAATTTTATGGATTTGAAGGTGTGATAAATATATGGGTGTACTTACTTTTTACATGTGACTGATGTGCTTTTTTTGTTCATTTAAATTATGAAAAATACTACAATAGTGAATTTTATGTCATTTGATAATGTATCACCTCTATTTATAGGTACTGTTTCAGTGTTTTAAATGTTTGCTTGTCCAAATATGTAAAACAAAAAAAATCTATATTTTTCCATTTATTTTTTTACATGACAATATAGTGAGCTTTGCATACAGAGTGCCTTTGTTTTACCACCACAAACCAATACAGCGACTGTAACTTTGCTGCCACTGATCCAATCCCTGTGATCCCTGTGCTGCCACTGATCCAATTAGTTGTGAATGAGATGAGTTGTGAATCTCTTCCACCAGGTGCAAAGTCTCCCCTCACCTGTTGGGAGCATCCTACTTTTTGCCAGAAAAAAACTTCAGACTAAACATTTCAGCAAAAATACTATACTAAAATACTGCACTATATTATCATTGAAGAAAACAGAACATCAGTTGCAGATTTGTCGTTGGCGTTGGGTTGGGTTACTGCAGAAACAGCACCAAGGCATTTCATTCTGTAGATCATTCAAATGCAACATTTGTCCCTGCTGTCTGCTTAACCTCACCTGACTGGTGATGCTTTTCTCTCCCTCTGCCACCTCTTGGAATGAAATAAGTTTGCATAACCATCTGGATAAATAAAAAATAAGCTAGCAAGTAATAAGTAGATCACTCCTTGCAAACATAACAGCTAACACATTTTGAGGTTTTCCACAGGGAAAAGTAAAGGGGGGAGGAGCGCAGTGAGGGGGCAGAGCGGATGATTCTAACGCTGAAGCAAAAATTTCCTGTGCATCCTCTTCAATCACCCTTGTTTTAAATAATTCAAATGATGTAAATGATAACGTTCGATGAATAGGAAATCTACCTCATCAGAAATTGATTTATCAGGAAAATTTTACTGGGGCTCATGCCCCGGTAAAAGGGTCTAACAAAGGGATAAATTTAAGTCCAGTGAAATATACAAGTAAAGTCATTGACCAGTAAGATGACCCCCTGTCCGGAATAATGGAGAGCCACCAATTTTTGGATTACATACCAGAGGATAACCATGAAATCTTCTTTCAAACTGATCATACAGAGTTGCACATTTCCAGTATGTTTTAAAACTGTAACTCTGAAGTGCATACACTTTCAGTGATGATGGAAAACTAGTTCCTGTAATTCCTGTACTCCTCACAATCTGATGTAGAGCTGGATTCCTCAATCTTACTGATTAGGGGCTGGTGTGGCTGCAGGTTTCCCTTACAACAAAACAGGAGTAACACCTGATTCCACATTATTATTATTATTATTATTATTATTATTATTAGTAGTAGTAGTAGTAGTAGTAGTGGTAATATTAGTAGTAATGGCTTCTATTTGGTTAGTATAAGCTGTTATATGTTGGCTAAGGTTGTATAAGTTTTTGGGACATAAATAGTAACTGTAGCGGTGTGCACTAGAGGTCCTGGGGGACCCAACAAAACAATTTGGTTTTTATACTTTTGTACAGAAGGGAATGGGCGGTCACAGATGAATGCTTGTGCTTCGAAAGTAATATGATCTCCACTTCATTTACCTTAAGTAGTCAAAGGCGTTTATACAAATCTTAAATGAATGCCATTCAAATCATGTAAAGTGTTAAATTCCTAAAGCATTTGTCTGGCTGGTGGTGGCAGCAGTAGGTATTTACTGAATTAGTCCTAATAATTAAAGTTTTCCTTTGATAGCTTTTAACCGAAGTTAAATCTGCCTCCTCAGAGGTTAAAACCCTCATTTATTCCTGGAGTAACATTAATATTTGGCTTGGGTGGCAAATCATTTAAGACCTTTTTAAAGCTTAATCTAGGACTCTTTCTTTCCCTGACTTAGTTATTTAGTGTTAGTCCATATTAAAAAGGTGTTTTAATTTTTTTATATATATATAGTTTAATTTTTGACATTTTTGCTGAACATTTCTATAGAACATTTCTGCTGAACATTTCTACTGACCCTTTCTGCTGAACATTTCTGCTAAACATTTCTACATCGCCTTTTCTCTTCTGTCCTCCCCTCCCTTTCCCAAATATTCCATAGAGAAGAAAACAAAAAACAAATTGAGCAACAGCAGTAAACATTCACAGTTTTTTTTTCTTTGTATACTAATAAAGGAAAACAATGTTAAAAATATCGAAAACCCGCAACCCACCCCCCCCGGCTCATCATGGCTACCCAATAACTGTCGCTGAGGTGTTTTCATTTATGACTAAGTTTAAACACTGTTTGAGAATCCTATCTGTAGTGTTAAATACTTTGGGCCTCATTTATCAACCTGAATGCAAACAAATTTAGGCATAAATTGTGTGTAAAAACATTTACAAGAAATTTGGTGGAAATTTGCTGTGATTTCAGAAAAATGTTTGCATCATACTCGTGCTTGCCGGATGAGACACTAACAAGGATGTGTGTGACATGCCTGACATGACCTTAGTACTGTGTAGATCTTTCTTTCCACTTCCATTTTCATGTCAAGTAATTTTCTTCTCACCTCTCTTAATTCACATCTAAATCAACTTTTCTGTAATTTGTCTCTATATTTTTACTTTTTCAGATACTGTTATGCTGCTTCAGTGCCCTTCACTAATATTGGCATCCTTGGTAAATATGAGCTGAGAAGGCTGTGAATAATCTGATGTCTTTTGTGTGTTAAAAAAAAATCACTGCTCACTACAAAAATACTCTGCTCTCATTGATATCAAACAATGGCAAACACAACACAAGTTTATTAAAAAATTTTGTTAAATATAGGTGTGCAACAATTATTGGCACCCCTATGAATTCATATGAGAAAAATATATTTGAAGTATATTCCAATTGATAGTTAAAATATTTTTAGGACATTTGGGTGACTAAGGACAGAAAAATAACGTTCAACCGTGACTTCCTGTTTCACAGAAGTATAAATATGAGGTAAGACAGGCCAAATTCCCTTAATCATTTATAACAGTGGCTTAGACCAAGTAATATAGCTGTGATGTGCGTCAAAAGGTTGTTGAGTTTCACAACATGGGAACTGGCTATAAGAAAATAGCACAAGAATTGAAAACGCCCATTTCCACCATCTGGGCAATAATTAAGAAGTTACAGTCAACTGAAAATGTTATTAATCAACCTGAAATTAGACATGTCTATATTGTCTCAACACACTGAAAAGGATGGTTCAAGTGCCAAAAAATCTCCAAGGATCACAGCTGGGGGATTGCAGAAATTAGTTGCATCTTGGGGTCAGTAAGTCTCAAAAACTACAATCCAAAGTCACCTATATCACCAATAGTTGTTTGGAAGGGTTACACGAAAAATCCTCTACTCTCACCCAAAAACAAACTAAAGCGTCTTCAGTTTGCCAGACATTACTGGAACTTCAAATTAGATTGGGTTCTATGGTCAGATGAAACACCAAAAAAGAGCTTTCTCTACCAGAAAGCTTAAAATGGGCCGTGTTGGATCTTCCAGCAGGACAATAATCAAAAGGTTAAACAATAAGGACAATTTTTCACAGCCTTCTTTGCTCACTTTTAGCAAGGGTGCCAGTATTACTGGAGGGCACTGTACATATTTTTTATTGCCATAAACAAAATAACTTCCAAATCTGCCTTTTCTGTTGCTGTTTAATACTCATTTTGTGTTTCCAGCCCTCTGTGTGCTTTACCTTTGTGGAGTTTTGTGGGCATCACTAAATGTAAATGATCTGTGTTGAGAAAGCTCTTTGAACTTTACAGGTGATTGGCATTCATCAACATATGCACATGAGCTTGAAAAAAATCACTGTTTCCGAAAAGTTGTTTGGTGTGGCTTACACACAACTTTACTAAAAGAGTGTTAAATGAGGCCCATTCTTAGTGTAATGATTAACATGTTTTCTAATTGCCCAGAGAGACATTTTCCCTTGCATATTGACTGCAATTTCAAAATGCATTTCATTCATAATGTAACTTATTTATTGTCTGTGTATTAGGTCTTCTCTCTTTTATGTGGACCTCACTCGTGGAAAATGTGGTATGCAATACTTCTTTACTTAAATGATTTAATGTTTTAAAAGTTCTGTTTGTGTCCCATGTATCTGCATACTCCTATTTCTTTCTTTCTCTGTCTTTTCTCTTCTTTTAGAACAGTTGTCTGACTCTGCCGCAGTCTGCTCTCCTCGTCTGAGTCCAGATCACTGCCGCATTGTTTATTTTGAGTGTGATGTGTATGGCCCACATCAACAATGCAACAAGCTCTGCATGGTGCGTTTGTGTGCCGGTGTATTGTGTTTTTTAGCTGGAGACCTTGTATAATTACTGATGCTGTACTTGTGGACTATTGCAGTATGACTGGTATACAAAGAGGACATCAGTGGTAGTTGACGTGGTCAAGAGAGGCAGAGAAGGTACACTTTGTGTGCTTGGCTGTCTTTACTGCAACAAATTATTATACAAACAAATCATTATACAAATTTTGTATAATTTAAAATATTATGAGATATTTATATGTGTATTTTTTTTTCCATTTATAATTTATACACAGATGGCTTTACTGGTATCTACAGCTCCATGTTGTCTCATCAGTGCTGGTCAGCTGACAGCCAGAGAGTTCTCATATCATCTGCCCAGAGAAGCCGTAAGGTACAACTGATTGATAAGGAGACTCCCACCATCACAATCTTGTTAACACAGCAGGGCAAATCTGATCTATTTCTGAAATCTGATTTTTAAACTTGAGTTCCCCGTGTGCACATTACATGTGATCAAATCCAGTTTGTCTTTTTGTATCGTATACAGTCTGTAAATATACTGTACATATGATCATATGCATACACTCTGTGGTCTTTCCTTGACTACTTTTCAGACTGGTTTTCTTCTTTTTTTGTGTGTTCGCACCCATTCGTTAAACATGGCCGAAGTACTGAATGAAAGTGCAAATTCCACACAAATGTGTGAAAAGTGAAGCGCCATGAATACCTTCTGTATTCACTGTATGCATATACATATTTTTGACCTCTTATTCAAATAGCTAAGTGCCCCATTATTGCGTCGTTGTATTATCATATTGACCACAAAAAAAGACTATTCATAGTCAACACTTCATCAATTTGCAGGAACATTAACATTTTTAGGCACAACAATAATTGCCTTATACCCACCCACCCCCTCCCCCAGAAAAATTTGATTAAAAAAAAAAACATTATCTGGGCCTTCCCATAATTTTGTGAATGCTATTACTGTGACTTTGATATAATTCAAATGATTACTTATTTAAACAGAGTATACTGTTTAAAATGAGAACTTTAAGGATTTCAGCCACACTACATGTGGACTCAAATCCTATACAATTTTGGGGACATGTAAGTTAGGGCCGGTTCACACCGGGACGTTTTTTAAGTCCATTAAATGGTCTGTTTTTCGCTGCGTTTTTTGTGTTCACACCCACACATTAAACATTGGTATCACACTGAATGAAAGTGCAAATTCACTCTCTGACAGATGGCTCTTATGGGAAAGCAGAAATACCCTGGCACATAAGGTGGTGCTGCACAACTTTCCATTTCTGACACCTGCTTATAACGAAGAGAAGAAGAAGGGAGACAGTATTTATGTCTTTGCAAAAAGCCATTCACACACTTTTTGCGAACTGGCTAAAGCATGTATGAACATTTGCGAAAAGTAAGGTATTTGGTGATTTGGCCACAAATACTTCTAAATCCAATAATGACAATTTTCTAACTGCAGAAAATATTTCCTGCTCCAGTTGGATATGCCATAAAAAATGTAACTGAACTGCCTGCCTGAACCAATAAAATCAACTTAATTTTTTATTTACTCAAAGCCCCCAAGCATCTCTTCAGCTCTTATTTCTATGAGCTAGATAAGTAGTGCTTTCTTATTAGTTCTAATTTTAATTCTAAATTGTTGTATTTGTTTGTTTTTCAGGAAATTCTAGTGGTTGATACTTCCACAGGCCAAGTTACATCTCTCTCCTCTAGTGGGTGCATGATTATTTTCTTGTGTATATTCTACCCCATAAGTCTGTGTAATTGTGGTAATTAATTGTTGTCATGTCTTTTTATGTATTAGAGTCAGACATGAGTTGGTGTCTACTGACTATCCACAGGGATTTGATGGTGGTCAGCTGCTCATCTCCAAACTGTCCTCCAAGTCTGGTAAAAAAAAAAAAGAAAGAAAAGGAAAAAAAGCAGATGGGGATGGGTTGATTACAGTAGGTCAACTAGGTTTCACGAAGCCAGTAGTGTAAATCTTAGACTTGTATTTGTGAACTATGAACACATGTATGCCTGCTTGTTCATGCAGTTATTCCATTCGGCCAATCACAACATCAGTTAAAGAATTTCCCTTTTCACATCAAACATCAGAATTTTTGGCATGGTGTTAGCTTGACTGGTTTGAGTTTAAACAGAATTATGCAAAAAAAAAAACAACAAAAAAAAAACAAGGCCAATGAGCAGCAGTTCTGCATGCAGAAACACCTTGTTGATGAGTGAGATCAGAAGAGAATGGCCAAACTTGTTGAAACTGACAGGAAAGCTATGGTAACTTAAATAACCACTCTTTAGTGGTAAAAAGCTTGTCCCATGCTCTGTAATAATATAAATACTATATTTAAGAGTAAAATACACATTTACCTGCAATAAATGTAATGACCTTTACTGAAGATGCATGCTGTCTTTAAATTTGGCTAAAATAATAAACAGAAGAAGACTACTGTCTCATGCTGCCTTTCGAATAGTAAAGCCTTTATCACTCAATTGCTACCCAAACATCATGCCTTCTTAGGCAGCTGCATTTTGAATGGAGCAGAGTTGTGATTTGTCAGCAATAACGATGTAATGCACATTGAATATTTGTATATATATATATATGTGTGTGTGTGTGTGTATGTATGTGTGTGTGTGGAACTGGAGAGTTCATTATAAGTTGCATTTTCAGTAGAATTTTGGGAAAGCATTTGAAGCATTCATTGTGTTGAACTATTTCAGTAGCTTTTGTTTGATTTGTTCATACCAAACAGCTGAAAGTCTGAAATTTTTTGACAATAAACCTGATTTGTATTGGGGGATGAATACTTTTGATTGTAACTGTATGCTGTATAGCTATTCAGTTCAGACACTTTATTATTATATTTTTGGAGAAAAAAAAACATGCTGATGGAATGATTTCCTATCTCTAGAGGGTGGGCTTTCTTCCAGCAAGTGGTTCAGAAGAAGAGGTGTCTTGGTTGACACTAGAGGATGCTCAAATGCAGCCTGAAATTGACTGGCAAGTTCTTAGTTTCACCCCACCTCCAGAGGAGGACAACAAACAATACCGTGAGTTTACAGTCTCCATTAACTGTTTAAACATACTTATGAATACAGGCTGCTTTACAAAGGCTTATATATGAATAGCCACCCACAACAAACATCCAATTGAAGTTATCCAATGAAACACTGGTTATATACTGTAAGCAAGTGTGATTCTATGCCCAATTCTTGTTGAATTACTTCTTCTGAAATGGTGCTTGAAAATGTGCATCACACTCATGCCACTAGAAGGGTCAATGTTAACAGTGTAGAGCCTGGCAATGGACACAGTGACAACCAGTTAGCAGCAGAACAGTGTGTGGGAAGCTTCTTTGATACTGTAGCTTTTAAGCTACAGGCTACTTGTAGTTTGAAGTCGTTAGGCTACAGTAAAGCTAAACTACAAGTGACTAAGACAAAGTAGCTATATATGGACAACAATAATCTGATATTAACCTGATTAAGACAATACTTTGATTAAGAAACTACCATGTAAACAGCAATTTCTGATTACCGTAATCTGACTAAAGTCATACTCGAAGTAAACACAAATCGATTTAAGACATGTGCAGCATTCCTGTTTTAGTCACATTATCAAAGTGCATTATAGACATGTACACACCTTAATCACACTATTAACATTGTGTGGGAGTTTTCACCGCATTTTGTGACAGGAGACACACACACAGCCGTGGTCAACCGTTTGACGGCAAACAAGAGAGCATGGCTGTGTCCGAAACCGCATACTTACTTACTGTATAGTGGCTGAAATACATGTATTTACGGTTTCAGATGCAGCCCATGGCCTCAAGCAGTCGTCTGTTTGCACATATAGCATGACAAATGATTAACTGCACTTGAAGCTTTCGTAAATTAAAAATTAAACACCCAAAACTGTATATGGTACCATAATGAAGACGAATTATATGTTGATACGTGAAATTCTGGTGGGAACGTTGGCATGGGGACGTTATAATGTGTGCCCTTAATTAATGTATGTTCTTTTAACATGTTAAACGGGAACATGAAAGGAATATTCTAAAAGCAAGTCAAGTAAACAACTTAATCACAATATTGTATTATTCAGAATCAGGTCAATAATTAGATTACTGCTGTCCATGTCAACGTAGTTAATGAAGCTACTTACTGTAAATGGTCATCATTTTTAGTATGTCAAGATTGTGAATCAGCTTATGAATAACTGTGTATAATTGTACATAAAGAATTTAAACACAATTTAAAGATAATTCAGAACAATTATGAAATTATAGACCATCCAACGATACAATTAATACTCAAACTGTAATACTAATAATATTAATTATAAATTTAAAATGACAATCACACTCACCTCTATACATCCTTACATTTTTGCTTGAACTCTTAGACCTCGACAGTATTTTAATCTTTGGTTTACAAAGATTAAATATAAAGGTGTAAGATTTATTGTTCAAATACTTAAGGCACATGAACAACAACAAATAAGGCCACAGGTAATTTGTTTTTCTCATGTTCTAAATCAGTCGCCATCACCCACTCCATCATGAACAATAAGGATGAGTGCATCAAACTTGAATAATCAATACTTACAATAGACTAATAATAATATATATGGCGATAAATATTTTTTTCTTCCACTGATTTAATTAATTAATCATGGAAATAATAATAAATATGTTAAGATAGGAATGTTTTCTCTTGCTGCTCCTTTAAGCTATAAGTTGAGAAATACAATCAGACTGGGTTCCTGTAGAGGTAAGCCTTATAGTGTTGTCCCTGAAAAAATCACAGTAGGAGCCTGGGTGTACCCACCCTACCTATAGACCTTTTAGTGATGGATATCATCACCCAGCAACCTATTACCAGCATTGGAGCACTATAGCTCTGATCATAGTCACGAGCATTTACACAGATGGCTCCATAGTGCATGAGAGATCCAACATATGTATAAGGCAAGAAGAAGAAAGGTAAAGAGTTCTTTATGATAAAAGTTACAGTGGTAGAATTTTCTATATTTCTGCATAAATATGAATTAAAACAACATCAGATTTTTACACAAGTTCTAAAAGTAGATAAAGAGGACTCAATTAAACAAATGAGACAAAAACATTTTACTTGGTCATTTATTCATTGGGGGAAATTATCCAATATTTAATATCTGTGAGTGGCAAATGTATGTGAATGCTTAGGGTCATTGTCTTGCTGCATGACCCACTTCCTCTTGAGATTCAGTTCAAAGACAGATGACCTGACATTTTTCTTTAGAATTTGTTGATATAATTCAGAATTCATTGTTCCATCAATGATGGCAATCCATCCTGGCCCAAATGCAGCAAAACAAGACCAAACCATGATACTACCACCAATGTTCCCTCTAATTTTTCATGTGGCTGAGGGTCCTGTTCTGGAAGAAATGAGACATATACACCTTTCAGACAACATTTTGTTCACATTAAAACATTCACATTTTGCTCAATGACATGTGCTGTAGCTTGTGATACAGTGTAAATTCCTGTAACACTTTGTAAAATATCTAATTACACAGTTTATTTTATTAGCATTTCTACTACCCATAAATTAACAGATTAATAGATTAATAGATTTTGTTTTGTGTGACAGCTCGTTCCTTTTCTCTGTCTTTTGCGCTCTCCCGCAATAATGTACCAATCCCCTGTCCCATCTTGAGTCTTCGTACAATTCCAACAGCTTTCAAATGACTTTTCTGCCGAATGTGTCGCTTGAGGTAGTCCAACTTACATTCAGTCCACCTTTTTCCGGCCAAAAGCTCTCTTGTCACTTTGGCTTCGCTGCATGTTTTGCAGAAAAAATCTCACCCAGTTTCACCGCTTGTTCTTCTATTTACACATACTCCGACAGCCATTCCAACCTAAAAGAATCGCATTTCTTTTTTACTTTAGCTTTAGGTGAGTGGATGTGTCGTTGGCGCTGCCCGTTCGTTTCGCCATGATAAGGGGTCTAAGATTAGGTCTAAATTAGATATTAATTAATATGTTTATGGTGAATTTTATTTTATGTGCTGCATAGATTTTCTTGTGCGCTGAGAATGTGCGAGCAGTGTGCGATTGCGCAGGTGCGCAGCTTAGAGGGAACATTGACTACCACCATGTTTCATAAATGGTATAACGTTCTTATGCTGCAGTGCAGTGTTTTTCTTTCTCCAAACACTTCTCATTTAAACTAAAAAAGTTCTGTTTTGGTCTCATCCATCCACAAAACTTGTTTCCAATAGCCTAATGGCTTGGCCTTATTTTATTAGAACATTTTTGGAGAGCAGTGCCTTTCTCCTTGCAACCCTGCCATGCACATCATTGTTGTGCACCATTGTGTTCTCCTGATGGTGGACTCATGAACATTAACATTAGGCAATGTGAGAGCAGCCTTAAATTGCTTAGAATTTACCATGTGTTCCTTGGTAACCTTGCGGACTATTACATGTCTTTCTCTTGGAGTGATCTTTGTTGGTCAACCACTCTTAGGGAGAGTAACAATGGTTTTGAATTTCCTTAATTTGTGCACAATCTGTCTGACTGTGGATTGGTGTCCAAACTCTTTAGAGATGGATTAGAGACTGATCCTGATGAGCATCAACAACTCTTTTTCTAAGGTCTGCAAACATCTCCTTTGTTCATGCCATGATAGACTTCCACAAATGTGCTGAAAAGACAGACCAGACAGCTCACTAACACCTGATTGTCATCCCATTGATTGAAAACACTAACTCTAATTTCACCTTCAAATTAACTGCTAATCCTAGAGGTTCACATACTTTTGCCACTTACAGATATGTAATATTGGCTCATTTTCCTCAATAAATAAATGTCCAAGTATAATATTAGATTCATTTGTTTAATTGGGTTCTCTTTGTCTACTTTTTGGACTTCTGTGAAAATCTGATGATGTTTAAGGTCATATTTATGCAAATATATAGAAAATCTTAAGGGTTCACAAACTTATATGGACCACTATATAGTAAATACTACACACGTTTATGATTTTGTTATAACATCTCTACATGTGTGCGTGCTCATAATAATACTGCCCCTGATGGGCAGGAGGGGAGAAATAGAGTCACGTGTTTAATGGATGGTTCAGTGGATGGTTTTTCTCAAACATAATTTTTTTTTCCCTTACTGATTTAATAACATGAATGTTTAATTGCCATCAGTAAAAGAGTAGCAGCTCATGACTGCTGCATCTGTAAGCAAAGTCACTTATATTAATAAAAATGATCTCTCTAATTTTTATATATTTCTGAACTATACAGAATTTTTTTTAGCATTTAAAATGAAGCAATCAGAGATGTAAAATGTTTTATACGTTTTATAAATTTGGTATTAATGGATGTTCTGTTAGTTCAGTTCCCTGATGCATCACCAGTAACAATTCACATCATTAGTTAATATTCTACTGTATTACTACTGGCAGTTGTCTCACATATAGGAAGTAAATACAGTAAACTTGAAAAATGTAATAACCAAAATCTAAACAAAAGTAACAACTTCATAATTTTGGAGTAATTATATGATTTGAGGACATTGCTTACCTGCCCTTTAATTAGGCTAGACACCTAGCTTTGATGTGGTGGTGTATAGAATTATAAAAAAGTCAGTGTGTTAATTTTTCTCTTTTTTTGAGTGTACAGTGTTCTGAATGATACAAAACCTAAATAAAGAAACAAGCAAAGCATTTTTTTCCTCACAGAAGTTGCTGTTAGGGATTTCATAAATTATAAAAGAAATATCTAAACTTTTTGTCAGTGTGTTTTTACAAATTAGTAAACTGATTCATCTGAGTACTTTAATTTTGTGAATATTTTTTCATCTTATACAATGTAGCTGGTCTGGATTTTGATGCCATTCTACTGAAACCTAAGGATGTGAAAGAGGGAACAAAACTACCCCTCATTGTCAAGCCACATGGTCAGTTTTAAAAGTATTTCTGTAATCTGGAAATAAATGTGATTGTTTAATTGTTTTATTACTAATTATAATATTGACAAAGCCTTATAATATTACATGTCTGAAGTATAAAATCAGCAACAATGTCAAATGTGATTATGGTTTTTTGGGAATGTTTCTTTGTTGTTCAGACAACTCTCGTCTTTTTCCCCCTTGTCTATCCTGTAAAAAAAAAAAAGGTGGACCTCACTCTGTTATAGTGACAGAGTGGCTCTTAAGCTCAGCAGTTCTTTGCAAGATGGGTTTCGGTGTCTTACATGGTAAGTGTACTTACTGAACAGCAATTTATTTTTGCTGGTGTTCTTTACTGTATATTCTTCACCCCTATTCATTGCATTTTGGATATGGATGCTAATTATACCTTAAGCCTATTCATATACTTTTGAATGATGCAATGTATATGCTGTGACCTTTACATAATGAGCATGATGATAGTCTGCAGTCAGTGATTTTCCCATCCTGTCCTGTATCTGCGTCTGGTTTGGAAGCTGCTCCAAAGCAGATGGGAATGGCTGATGTCTGAATACGTTCTAGTATAGTTAGGTAGAAGTTTACCAGTGTAGTCTGTGGTAGATTCAACTTGGCCAGTTGTCATAAGAAGTGCTTACATGGACAAGCCTTCTTGTTGATCTAGGAAGTCTACATCTCCCCCTTGAGATCCTGTGAAAGATGGCTCCCAGGAACTTAAAATATGCAGTGGTGGTGGGAATCACGTTAAAAACCAGAGTAGAAAGTCAGAATGTGTTTTTTTTTTTTCTAAAAATCAATATGCATTTCCTTAGTTTTGAGGTCATTGTGGTCAAGATTGTTCAGGCTACATCGTAATGGTCTGAACCTGCCATGATGTGAATCAGAACCATTGTTAGTTCAAAAGGTAGTATTTATTGTATGGTTTCTATTTGCTAAACTACACTGGTGTATTTTTTCACCAGAATCAGATGGAAGGACACTAATGTGTTACTGTGTGATCAAGCATCCGTTCAGATTTTGTGCTTTATTCAAAATGTCTCTTTATCTAGTAAAATTTTAAGTGAATTTTTACATGAAAATTTTTTTTTTGTAAAGTACTGGCTCATACAAAGTGTGATTTGCCTAATGTTGGAGTTTTTTTCAGTTAATTACAGAGGCTCTCTTGGCTACGGTCAGGACAGCATCTTCTCCCTGCCTGGAAATATTGGCACCCAAGATGTCAAAGATGTACAGGTGAAGACAGCAATGTATATTGCTAGTGATGATGATTATTATTATTATGGTTACTGCTAACTTAGAGTAAGTAATAATGATTGTAATAATGGCACTGTCTGGAATGCTCAGCGAACCCTATGGGGATCTATTATTACTCATCAGTATGTGTTATGTTTGTTTAACATTTTATTATAATCTATATTTGTTTTTCTTTTTTTGCAAAATGGTGCTATTCTTCTAGATGTATGTATTAGTAAGCCAGCATGAATTCTAAAAAGCCACTAACCTCATTAAAAATTTTGTTCTGTTTGCATTCTAGTTTGCTGTTGAGAGCATTTTAAAGCAAGGCGACTTTGACAGAGAGAAGGTTGTTATAATTGGGGGCTCCCATGGAGGATTCTTGGCTTGTCACCTAATTGGTCAATACCCAGACTTTTACAAAGCATGTGTTGCTCTGAACCCAGTCATCAACCTGGCATCCATGATTGGCAGTACTGACATTCCTGACTGGTAATAGGATAACAGATGGTCTTTCTCTAATTTCTGCTTGTATTTCTGTCTCTCAGGGGTTTGTAATGAAACAGGTGCATATTGCTTGTAATGGCTAAGTTCCATGTCAATGGTTTAGGTACTGTAGTGGTAGTTCCTTAAGATTTAATATGAAGACAAAAAATTTTTTGTCAGAAATATATTTGCCCATAAAAAAAAGCCTGATAATAAGGTGATCTGTGGAACACTACAAAATAAGATACAGTATCCTTTCAATGAGAAATAGTAATCTGTTTATTGATTGCTTCTCAGTTCTGCTTTTAGTAATATAAATCTCAGTCTATAGATAGTGTAGCACTGGTTTCATTGCTGGCTAACATGAGGCAAGTTTGTTACATAAGGCAAGTTTTCACTTCTTCTTTTGGTGTTTTGTGTTTGTGTGCAGGTGTATGGTGGAAGCTGGATTTGATCATAACACTAACACTATGCTGAGCGCTACTATGCTGGAGCAAATGTTAAACAAGTCACCCATCAAACATGTCACACAGGTCTGTTTGTGTTTTGTTTCAGATTTTGTATCTCTTTCCTTATTTATCGTCTAAGTATATCAAACATATTATCTTGCCTAGTCACACATTTTCTGGGCTGTAAGACGTGTCCTCTCTCTCTCTCTCAACTGCTGCAGCTCAGACAGAAAAAATATGTATGCTGTGATGTTTGCAATAGCCAAACAACAGTTTAAACCTTTAAATCACATGCTTCAAGAAATATTATGTTTGTTAACAGAAACAGTATGAGCAGAAATCTGAAGCCAAACTAACATTCTTGTCATGAAAACATGTATCCATTACATATGTTGACTGAGCATTGCTGAACTGAACTTATGTTCTTACTTATGGGCATTTTGCATACTGAAAATGTACATTTCAATCACTCAAACATTTTAAAGTTTTTTTTTTTTTTAATTTTTAATTTTCTGCTGAACACTTCTAATGAACATTTCTACATTTCTGCTAAACATTTTTAATGAACATTTCTAATGATCATTTCTGCTAAACATTTCTGCTGAATCTGTTAAACATTTATTAGAACTGTTGGACATCACTCTTTCAAAAAAAAAATTAAAGACTCTAAGCTTTCTGTTTAACAATTTTACTGAAAGTTTTGCTGTAAAACTAGAATAAAACTAAAGACTGTTTCTGTATATTTAGCTACCACTTATCACTGCGGAAAGGTGTATTGTACTTAATTTATTGGTAACATGCATTGTAGTTAACTAATTGGTAACATAACAGAGGCCTACTAACATAAATTTGCCTTACCTCATTAGCTTACATAGTAGTTTACTGCCCTTTTTACAAGGATGCAATTACAGACATATTTTTACGTCTAGATAGAAGTACAAAATTTTAAGTGCCATTTTGGAATGTTAGATTGTTAAGATTTTCTTCCCTTACTGAGGCCTTCTTCAAGGTCCAGAACATTCAAGGATTTAAAAAAGAAATGAATACCCACATAATTCTACAAGAAGCAGTATAAATTATGTCATCTTAACATGGTACATTAATATAGCACATACAATTAAGCAATGTACAATTTTTCTCCAAACATACAGAATTTAGGATGGGGCGTAGTTTATACAATATTGTATAAAATATGTTATGTATTAAGTTTTTGTGTCTCTCCTTAGGTAAAGACTCCTGTGCTGCTTGCCTTGGGTGCAGAAGATAAGCGTGTACCTAATAAGCAGGGCATTGAGTACTACAAAGCTCTGAAAGCTTTCCAAGTACCTGTCAGGTAAAAGGCCTTCTTGATAATGATTAATGAAAAATGTCTTGGACCAAAAGGAAGATATGTAAAACATTATATTATTTTGATAAAATATGAATTCTAAAAAAGAAAATTGTAAATAATATGTATATATATATTTTTATCCATAGGTTATTATTGTATCCAGATAACAACCACTCTTTGTCCAAAGTTGATGCAGAATCTGATGGCTTTATGAACATTGCACTGTGGATCATCCAGCACCTCAATCTATAATCACAAGAGAATATGTAATATACGTATAATGGCCTTACATATTTAAATTAAAATGTAGGCATTCTGAAACACAAATTTGTTGTTAGGCCATTGAGGTTTATTTGATAACTATGATAAGTAAGGAATATAACTAAGAGTGTCTCTTTCAGTTTGTTAGTATGCAAACATTAAGAAAAATTGTATTGGTACACTAATGTGTTACTTGAAGTTTAAATCAAACTAATCTAAATAAGACACTTGAAAATGTACTAAACACAACAGCTTATTCAAGCCGTTATTTTGTGGCTGCTCTCACAAATTATCTTTGACACTTTCGATTACTATACTGATGTTCTCATTTAAAAATACTGATGTATATTCATTCTCTCTTTTGACTCTCTCTGTCTCTTTTTTACCAGAGCCTTAATGGTTCTTTCTTCTGTAAATGTTTGATACACTCTGGATAATCCATGTTGATTTTCAAAATAAACGTGTTTAAAATGTGTTTTTTATTATACATTGTCTGATTTCTTTTGGTTTTTTTGTTTTCTTTTTTCTTTTTTTTAGACAGTGATACTGTCACAAGACTGTCATGACACCTGTTCCCACAGAGCAGATGACGTTCGAGAAAGAATAGATTCAGTTTCCAAATGCATATATTTATCATTCTTTCTTTTCTTCTTTAGACAAAGTTTTTTTTACGAACTGCACAACTTTCACAACTCATTGTGCTTGAGGGAATTTGGAATATTCAAAGCCAAAAAGATGAGTTCCCTTTTAGCTTTTGAGACAAAAGATTAAGATAATGTGCCTTTTTGTGAGGTCTACTATCACAGGGCCTGACCACCTGTGCTTATACATAAGGTGATTTGCATGCAGTTCATCGTGTTATTCTGGGTTGAATGATTTCACTTCTGTAAATGCCTGAATGCTCTGGGAAGCTGTCTTTTATTCGATTACTTTCTCATCTGTAAACTTCAAATCTACAGGTAAAGATGCAGATGCTCTTGGTAAGTAACTATTTGTTTAAAAATTATTCCTGTTAAGAACCAAGAAATATTCATGATGTATTTTACTGTGGCTATATCAGAGGTTTATTTTATATCTCGGCTTTCATATGCATTCAACATAAGTTTTATTTAGTCTAACGATTATTTATTTATTTTTTTTTGCGATTTGACATACTTAATAATGATGTCTTAATACTTATTAATGATTCTTGGTTCTCAACACTTTGGAAATATAGCCAACCCATGAGAATCGTGGCTAAATTAAAAAAAAAAAAAAATTAAATAAAATCACACATACGACCATATACTTTAAGTATGTTTCTCAACAACAGTGTCAGATGTAACTCAATAATTTCATAATACCATGTATCGTACACTGACATTCTTGAGGATCAAACTAATTATTTTACAAAATATCACTTTTTAACATTTTACAAAGACACTTTTTATGGCACTATTACTACATATTTATACTGTTCTTACGCATGTAAAACAGACTAGGACTGTTTAGTTATAGTAGACAGGCAAGTGTTTATATGTTTCTTATTTTCTGATGACATCTGAAGGATGCATGCTTTTATATCCTTATATCCTTTAACTTGTTAGTGTAACTTTTATTGCCTGTACTTTGAACATCTATACACAGATTGACAATCAAGACTTTCTGACCTAATAATATTGACAAATTGTTGCTGAGATGTTATGTACATATAATAGGTTTATTTAAATAAATAGCTACATAGCTTACATATTTACACATATTTTTAATGAAAGTATTTTGAATAAGGTACAGGTTTGATTTATTCAAAATGTATTATATAGGCCTAATCTCTAGATAAAAGTTTGGTAACAACATGACAAAAAATTCATAATCACACTTATGGCAGAAAATTTAAAAACATAATTGTACAATTGTATTATTGTATTTGTGTGCTATACCATGAAGGTTTAACAAATTTACATCTAACATATGTCTCTCTCTCTGCCTATAGTTCATGTTTGGACCTGGATTGTACCTGTTTTTTGTAATGGATCAACTCATTTTGGTCAAAACAATGAACCCTCAATTCTACCCTTGTGACAGTAACACCAACAGTAATGGTAACATACATTTAGACTGCAAGCGCAGAGACCTCATGAGCATCCCTAAATTTACGTCATTTTCTATCATCTCATTAAACCTGGATGAAAATCGGATACATCAAGTAAAACGTGATGATTTCTCAGATATTCCAAATCTTCAGCGTCTAAGTTTAATGTGGAATTGTTTGCCTGGTCGTCTCAAAGCACTGAAATTGCCTTCATGCCAAGTGATTATTGATCCTGAAGCATTTGTTAATCTCAAGAACTTGACCTTCCTTCAATTGGCAGGAAATAGTCTCAAGACTATTCCTCTTCTACCCCAGCACCTTGAGGTTTTAGGATTAGAATTTAACAATATTTTCCGCATTGAACAACCCCTAGGAACACCTTTTCTCAAACAACTGCTTCTTGCCAAAAATTGCTACTATGCCAACCCATGTAATGAATCATTTTTCATTGATCAAATGGTGTTTCAGGATTTACCTGAGCTTCAGAACCTCACTCTTGGCTTTAATAATATGTCTTCCGTTCCCAAACAATTGCCTTCCTCACTGGAAAGTCTAGACCTTACAGAAAACAGAATCACAGAGATCCGGGAAGGCACTTTTACAAACCTCACTAAACTCAGTTTCCTTAACCTGCGGTGGAACTGCCAAAGGTGTGATCATGCTGCTCAACCTTGCTTTCCTTGCCCAAATAATTCATCCTTAGGCCTGCATGACAATGCTTTTTTTGATCAGAGAGACTCACTTGTTATCCTTAGTCTACGGGGAAACTCAATCTATTCCATTCCTAAAAATATTTTTGGACAACTAAAGAAATTAAAGACACTAGACCTCTCAGAAAATCTCCTTGCCTACAGCATCTGTAATGGCACATTCTATGAGGAACTGCAGGGTGTTGTGTCCCTTAATCTTCTCTATAACTATCAACCGCTGAAAACATTTTCAGAGCTGATACTGTCACCCTCTATTAGCAGAATGAAGTCCTTGAGGAACCTTTATTTAAGTGGGCTTTTCTTTCATCAGTTGTCGAACAATAGCCTTAGACCTCTGTTCAACCTAACACAGCTTGAGTATCTTGACCTGCGCATGAACTTCATTAGTTCTTGTAATGTAACTGCATTTAACCAGCTGAGATCCTTGAGAATGGTTGTGCTTTCACAGAACATGCTAACCATCAACCCATACTACACAGCAAGCTCTAATAATGCCATGACTCTGGATAGATATCAGAGGGATGATCACCTGAAGCTTCAAGACATGCCTGCATTTGAGTCAAAGCTTCAGATGAACTATTTACACTGCACTGACAAAGAATGTCCAAAAAGTTATTCAATGTTGAGTTTCCGAAAGTGTTTCTGTTATCGAAAACTCTTTTTTGACCTATCACAAAACAATATACCATGGTTGAATGCAAGTACTTTCAAAGGAATGGAGGAAACTGTGTGCTTGGATCTTTCCTATAACTATATGAGTCAAACTTTAAATGGCCAGCAGTTTTATCCTCTTACCAAACTGGTATACCTCAACATGGCACACAACCGTATTGACCTTTACTTTAATGAAGCATTTCAGGAGCTAAGGAGAACACTGAAGGCTCTGGATCTTAGCAACAATGAATTCCATTTTCAGATGAGGGGAATTGGGCACCGCTTCACTTTCATAAAGAACTTGACTTCACTTGAAGTTCTTAGTTTAGCAAACAATAACATTGGCATGCGAATCTCCAACATTCTTTATAGCACATCTCTAAAGTGTCTGTTATTCTCTGGAAATCGTTTGGACATAATGTGGGACACCAGTGGAGATCAGTACATACGATTCTTTCAGGGGTTGACAAACCTTACATACCTGGACATTTCTGGCAACAAGCTTAGATCATGTTCCCCAGAAGCAATAGTAAACCTTCCTCCAAGTATTCGTGTGCTCAGGATGGACTCGAACCTACTGAATTACTTTCCCTGGAACAATATCTCAGTTCTCAGTCAACTGTGCTATCTGAACCTCAGTGGAAACTATCTGTTTAATTTGCCACACAACGTTATCTACTTTGGCATTAAGCTTAGAAGCCTGGACCTCAGTCATAACCGACTTAGTGCAATTCCAGAGTCTTTCTTCAGTCAGGCAACAGGTCTTAAAGAACTGATGCTCAATCACAACCAGTTAAAGATCTTAGAGATGCACACTCTCCCCCCATCATTACAGAAAGGCAATACCATTTGTACCACTTCAAAGACCTCCTGCAAGCTAACACTGCATGCTAACCCATTTACATGTAGCTGTGCTACTTCCTGGTTTACTGATTTTCTGCGAACAAGTCCTGTGAATATCCCACACCTCACTACAGATGTTCGCTGTGGTTTTCCTGAATCACAGACTGGAGTAAATGTCCTTTCCATTGATCCTCGCTCCTGCCAGGAGATATTTGGCAGTGTTTCCTTCCTCTTTTCCTTCCTAATTACCATTGCAGCAACTGCAATCCCCCTTTTGAGGCATCTATATGGCTGGGACCTGTGGTACTGTTTCCAGATTTTGTGGGCAGGACACAAGGGTTACACGCCACTTCACGGAAACAACATGAACAACCAACATGATGCATTTGTGGTGTTTGATACAAAAAACAAAGCAGTGAGAGATTGGATCTACAATGAGATGTTGATTAACTTGGAAAGCAGAGGAAGATGGAAATTCCGGCTCTGTCTGGAGGAACGGGACTGGATACCAGGAGTATCATGCATTGAGAATCTACACAACGCAGTGTACAACAGCAGGAAAACAGTGTTTGTGCTGACTAACCAGGGTGGCTGTGCTTCTGTGAATGGGGTAATAAAGCAAGCTTTCCTTCTGGTCCAGCAGAGACTTTTGGATGAGAAAGTGGATGTTGCAATTGTGGTCCTCCTGGATCCTCTTTTCCCCAAGCTCAAGTACTTGCAGATGAGAAAAAGGCTCTGCAGAAAGTCAGTTCTCTCCTGGCCTAAGAACCCTCGAGCCCAGCCGCTCTTCTGGAATAACTTGAATATTGCCCTAGCATCTGACAACGTGAGATCTTATGATAAAAAAGTTACAGAGAGTTTCCTATCTAATGAGCTTATATAAATCAAGGCACCAAGATGTTATATTTACCCAAAACATACTAAGCAATTCAGAGAGCCTGTTTAGTTACAAAAGCTGTTTTGTTTATTTGCATACACTGAAAAGTATGAAAGCAACACTAACTGTAAAAATGAAATATAATATTTTCTTCAAGACATTGCAGACATAAAAGAAATGTCAAACATAAAAGAAAAGGGCATGACTAAATGTTTGGAGAGATGTCAGAGCTCATTTTGGAGGCAGGAATGCACCCTGGACTGGATGCCTGTCCAATGCAATTTAGTAGAGCCAATCCATCTGCTGGCTTGTCTACTATTTTATAGTTGGAAAGAAACTGCAGTACATGGTGGAAACCTACATGAAGAGCATTCAAAATGAACGCAGGAACTGTAAAGCTTCATATCTACCTGCTATACAACTGAGCTGCCCACATTTTTTGTGTTTACTAATTCTGTTAAATATTCTTGAACATTAGTTGCTTTCTGCCATACTTTTAGCCTATAATGAATATAATGCCTCACTTTAATTTGCCAGCTTCATAGCAACATCATATGCTCTAAAAATAAACATTTTGGTTGTACAATAATATTGTGTAACAAGACCTGATGTATGAAGCTGTACATCATAGTATATTTATATTTAAATATGAAGACAAATCAGTCATTTTCAAATTTCTGTACATTATAATACATTCTAATTCAAATAAAATTCTAATACAAGATACTAATAAAATACATTTGCCATTTGTGTATGTTCCTTTCATTAGAAACTTTTTTTTTTTAACATATGCAACCTCATGGACCAGTCTTCATAATTAACTTGCACATGCATTGCTGTCAAGCTGAAAATTTTGTACTAGGGGGAGCTATTAACAGTCAATTAGCCTTTTATTTGTGTGCTTCATTATAAAGACAAAACACTCCATGCTTCCCAGTTTCTCTACTT
Organism: Ameiurus melas; assembly: GCA_012411365.1. Classification (NCBI taxonomy): domain Eukaryota; kingdom Metazoa; phylum Chordata; class Actinopteri; order Siluriformes; family Ictaluridae; genus Ameiurus; species Ameiurus melas. Next base: position 11,210,599 of record CM022780.1, on the reverse strand, counting down.
ATACTACCCACTAAAATGATGTACTCTTTTTGTGATGAAAAATTATATACTTTTGAGTGTGTAGTAAAGGAGTATGCAAGAACTGGGATATATTAACACATCACGGAAGTAGCAGAAGAGAATGTTGTTGCCCAGAAGAGAACATAGTCTCCGTAAACAAACTCCTTGTTACATTTCAGCACTTCTTATAGATTTATTGTGTTTACAGATATTAATTTTAAACGTATTTGCTGAATAGTTCTATTTATTTATTTAGTAATTATATTTATACAGTACCCAAGTGTATCTTAGAGCAAAATGCATTCATGCTATATGAATAACAATAAATGTGGTGCCATGACATCAGTAGAGAAGTATGCATAAGTCATCCTTAAAGGACATAAAATGTACAAATGTTTCCTGCAGTAACCATAATTAGCAATAAATATTCTCAGCAAAAAAAGAAACATCCACTCACTGGTCCAACAACGGTATCCAATTACGTGGTAGAAGGCTTCCCGAATACAAAATTATTAAAGATTAGATTATTAAATTTGTCATTCCAATTCTGTTTGACTCTCTTTTAAGTTAATTCTGACTCCAATTATAAAAAAAAATCAATGTTGTATTTATTTCTTAGTTATTTGTATTTTGATATTTTTGATCTTTTACATTTGATTGATTCTATTTTATTCTGTACTTTCAGTTGTGCTCGTTCTCGTCCATGTCGCTCAGAGTTTCGCATCGGTCGTGTACACGGATATACGGTCACAAACTCGCCAGTCTTGGTCATTAGCCAGATGTAATTGACTAGTACTATTTAGACGACCACCCCATGCTTGACCATTCCTAAATAGTAATGTATTTAGTCTCCTTAGATAGTAACACTTAATTACAGTAATATTGTTACATTAACTAGAGAAAGATTGCAATAACCAGAGGTTTAGAATTCCCCTATTTAGACTTTGTTGATCAACTTTGTTGTCCTAAACAGGTATTTCATATCGAGCCTGTACACTCTAAGCACACTTAATGCCAAGGTGTTAGTCTGGACTCTAAATTCTCAGTTGGCATGCCCCAATGCTCTACGTAAACCTAGATTTTAGCCTGTACTAACCTGGTCACAGATTTGCGGTAACAAGGACTCGACACAATAATTTCAGAATAAGTCAGAATATAATCAAGTCTAACAATTTATTTATCCAGGTATGAACACATCCAAATCCAATACTACTTTGATAATAAGAAATAATTATATTCAACATTACATTACAATCTAATTCAAAACATAATAATACAACATCAAAAGTAAAAACTTACATACCTGGTAGAGAAAAACTACACACAGTGATCGTGTAGGAGATCTGTCTACAGATTCCACAAATCTTTGGCCAGCTCTCCCCTAAACACCCAGATGCTCTGTGGGTCCACCAAAGGGTGCTGTTTGTGATTAGAATATGATGTCTGTGGAAGGATTTACCTTATTTACATACAGGAGGTAATTTGAGTGAGGGACATGGGAGGGTATGCCTTTAACGCCATGCAATATTTTTTATTTGAACTGCTATTGAGGGAATGAGACCATATTTTCCAGTCGTACTGAGACCTTTTGTATAATATAGTAAACATGTATAGTCCACATTTTATTTGCATTAAAACATTTTACGTAATGCATAGTGTGTTTAAGGTGATCTTGACACAGAGAGAGAAGGGTGTGAGGAGAGGAAGGAGGAATGATCTCCTAGTCTCCACTCCACATCGAGTGTTCGCTCTCATAGTAGTTCATTGTCCTCAGAGAGTAGTTCTTCTAGGTTCAGACTTCTTGTCACAAGCCTTACATCCATTTTTCAGAAGACTGTATTTTAAAGATAATTTTGTAAAATCCAGATAAGCATTACATATCTTTATTGGAAAGGGTTTAAACAGTGTTTTTCATGCTTGTTCAATCATTCACCTGTGGAACAGTCCTTAAGACATTAACAGTTTACAGGCGGTAAGCAATTAAGGTCACAGTTGCAATAACTTCGGATACTAAAGAGACCTTGCTACTGACTGAGAAACAACAGAAGAAAGATGCCTAGGGTTTCTGCTCACCTGCATGAACATGCCATCGGCCTGCTGCAGGGAGGCATGAGTATTGTAGATGTGGCCAGAGCAATAAACTGCAATGTCTTTAATGTAAGACGACTAAGCCACTGCTACAGGAAGGACAGCTGATCATCCTTGCAGTGGAAAACCACGTGTAACCATGTGTCCCACAGACATGATCGAGAACTTTCAAATACCTTGGTGGAAGAGTGGGGTAACATCTCAGAGCAAGAACTGACAAACATAGTTCAGTCCATGAGGATGAAATGCACTGTAGTGCTTAAAGAAGCTGGTGGCCACACCAGATGCTGACTGTTACTTTTGAAATTGACCGCCCTTAGTTCAGGGATTCATTGTTCCATTTCTCTTCATCAAATATTAGTGAAACTTCTTCAGTTCATGTCTAAGTTGTTGAATCTTTTTATTTTAATACAAATATTTACACATGTTAAGACATTTGCTGAAAATTAAAGCAATTGAATGTGAAAGGACATTTATTTTTTGGGTGAAAATTTTATATATATACAGTATCTCACAAAAGTGAGTACACCCCTCACATTTTTAAAAATATTTGATTATATCTTTTCATGTCACAACACTGAAGAAATCACACTTTGCTACAATGTAAGGTAGTGAGTGTACAGCTTGTGTAACAGTGTAAATTTTCTGTCCCCTCAAAATAACTCAACACACAGCCATTAATGTCTAAACCGCTGGCAACAAAAGTGAGTACACCCCTAAGTGAAAATGTCCAAATTGGGCACAAAGTGTCAATATTTTGTGTGGCCACTATTATTTTCCAGCACTGCTTTAACCCTCTTGGGCATGGAGTTCACCAGAGCTTCACAGGTTGCCACTGGAGTCCTCTACCACTCCTCCATGATGACATCACGGAGCTGGTGGATGTTGTGCTCCTCCACCTTCCATTTGTGGATATCCCACAGATTCTCAATAGGGTTTAGTAATGGTGGCCACACAAAATATTGACACTTTGGGTCCAATTTGGACATTTTCACTTAGGGGTTTACTCACTTTTATAAAAATATACAAAAGTATATTTAAAAAAAAAAAAAAAAAATATATATATATATATATATATATATATATTCCCTCCCATGTCCCTCACTCAAATTACCTCCTGTATGCAAATAAGTTACAGTACATCCTTCCACAGACATCATATTATAATCACAAACAGCACCCTTTGGTGGACCCACAGAGCATCTATCTATCTATCTATCTATCTATCTATCTATCTATCTATCTATCTATCTATCTATCTATCTATCTATCTATCTATCTATCTATCTATCTATCTATCTATCTATCTATCTATCTATCTATCTATCTATCTATCTATCTATCTATCTATCTATCTATCTATCTATCTATCTATCTATATATATATATATATATATATATATCAAGCAAGCAGCCGGAAAGTATTCACAGTGCTTCACTTTTTCCATATTCTGTTATATTACACCCTTATTCCAAAATGGAATAAATTCATTATTTTCGTAAAAATTCTAGCAATACCCCATAATGTGAAAGAGGTTTGTTTGAAATCTTTGCAAATTTATTAAAAAAAAGAAAAAAGAAAAAAAAAGAACACATAAGTACATAAGTATTCACAGCCTTTGCTCAATTGTTTGTTGAAGTACCTTTGGCACCAATTACAGCCTCAAGTCTTTTTGAGTATGATGCTACAAGCTTGGCACACTTATTTTGGGCGGTTTATCCCATTCTTTTTTGCAGGACCTCTCAAGCTCCATCAGGTTGGATGGGGAGCTTCGGCGCGCAGCCATTTTCAGATGTTCAATCAGGTTCAAGTCTGGCCTCTGGCTGGGCCACTCAAGGACATTCACAATGTTGGCCTGTAGCCACTCCTTCTTTATCTTGGCTGTGTGCTTAGGGTCATTGCCTTGTTGCTAGATAAACCTTCACCCAAGTCTGAGGTCCAGAGCGCTCTGGAGCAGGTTTTCATCAAGGATGCCTCTGTACATTGCTGCATTCATATTTCCCTCGATCCTGACTAGTGTCCCAGTTCCTGCCACTGAAAAACATCCCGACAGCATGATGCTGCCACCACCATGCTTCACTGTAGAGATGGTATTTGTCAGGTGATAACTGGTGAATGGTTTCCTCCAGACATGACGCTTACCATTTAGACCAAAGAGTTCAATCTTTGTTTCATCATGGTCTGAGAGTCATTCAGGTGCCTTTTGGAAAACTTCAGACGGGCTGTCATGTGCCTTTTACTGAGTAGTGGCTTCCGTCTGGCCACTCAACCATACAGGCCTGTTTGGTGGAGTGCTGCAGAGATGGTTGTTCTTCTGGAAGGTTCTTCTCTCTCCACACAGACACGCTGCAGCTCTGTCAGAGTGACTATCTGGTTTTTGGTCACCTCCCCAACTAAGCCCCTTCTCCCCCGCTCACTCACTTTGGCCGGGCGGCCAGCTCTAGGAAGAGTTCTGGTGGTTCCAAACTTCTTCCATTTACGGATGATGGAGGCCACTGTGCTCATTCGGACCTTCATTCTGCAGAAATGTTTCTGTACCCTTTCCAAGATCTTCCCAAGATCTTCCCAAGATCTGGCTTTTTTTGTGCTCTGACATGCATTGTTAACTGTGGGACCTTATGTAGACAGGTGTGTGCCTTTCCAAATCATGTCCAATCAACTGAATTTACCACAGGTGGACTCCAATCGAGTTGTAGAAACATCTCAAGGATGATCAGTGAAAACATGATGCACCTGAGCTCAAAATTGAGTGTCATGCAAAGGCTGTGATTACTTATGTACATGTGTTTTATTTATTTATTTATTTAAAAACTACATATACAAACACACCATCTCTCTCGTTACGTTTGCCAAAGACCACCTCTTGTCTCCAATCTTTCAGTGTTTATACTTTTAAACCATTGTTCTCTCTCTCCGAAAAGCTGACGTTAACTGCTGTGACTACTCTCACATTTGATCTGTAGTAAGACAGTTGAAGCTGCTAATGAAAACATGGCCCCAATAGACATCATTTCACAGTTTGAAATATGACAGGGCTACGTGTTAATTTATATTCATTGATTTTATTTTGTAACATGGTGAGATGCTTTGGAGGCTTAGATCCCAATCTAGGAGAAATGAGCTGTCCAGTGCTGAAATGAAAAATTGGGCAAGCAACCCTCTGTATTCATTACAGTCTATATGGGTACATAAGCACTAATAATTATTATCTGAATTACTATCTCTGAGCTGTGCCCCTTCATGTTTGGAGTGTTGGGTAGCTAACATGAGCTAACCTGAAAGGATTTCTGAAAGCAAGTATTCATTAGTATTCATGTATTCAGTGCTCTCCGTCATAATCAGCGGGCCAATATGAGCTCCTGTGCTTGGATTAAAAAAATATTCAAATTAATAAATATTGAAAACATAATATTTTAAAAAATCTTTCTTCATTTACATTTACTTCATTAACTATCTTAATTTTTGATATATCCATAATGATTGTTCAATGCCTGTTATAATATAATATATACAGCCAGATTTTATAAAGGAGTTTTCCAGCTTATATCTCATATTATCTCATTATATGATCATTTGTTAATTCTAGGTGATATTAATATTTACGTTTGCTGTCCTGGAAAGTCCTATGGTCATTGAGTTTATTTATGTCCTGAACTCCTTCAGCTTCATTCAGCGTAGAGAAAAGGCTACACATGTACTTGGACAAACTCTTGACTGTATCATGTCTTATGGGTTTCCATGGACAATATAAACATTGAAGATGCATGTTCTTCAGATCAGAAGCCTATTGTATTCAATGTCACACTCTCCACCTCTAAGTGTACTGTTAAAACTACAGGCTTTTCTTCTCCTCATATTCATATATATATATATATATATATATATATATATATATATATATATATATATATATATATATATATATATATATATATATATATATATATATATATATATATATATATATATATATATATATAAAAAGTTCATCCCATTTCCCCCAATGACCCTTTTAAAAAGCCTCGCCTAAGTCCCATAACCTCAGTAAACGTGAGCGAGCAGTGCGCGCCCCCGCAGCGCGATGCCAGCGGAGACGCGCGGCCCCGTGAACGCTCGATATGTGTGGGGCATTCAGTTTCGCGACTGGCGAAGAGCTCCGTACTTCAACCGGTGAGTTTATCCTTTTAAACATGAGATGTTATATGATAAAGTCTGTTTTCTGTTTTCTTTACCTCCTAAATGTAGTGTCGCAAGAGCTATCCAGTTTTGATGTATGTGCGAGACTATGAGCTGTTTATAAATACGCGTCCACGCATTGGATGCATTTTTTGTAACTCGCTCCGATCTTACATGATACGCATTCATTTTCCGGGGGGAAAAAAATACTAAAGCTACTTTACGGTCAACTACCGACTTTTATCTTGTGTCTACTATCGTGCTTTTATGTCAGCTGACTGAAAGTGAGAAAGTACTCCGGTAGGTCAAACAGTGTTTTAAGAGGAAACAGGGACACACGCAACGGTTGGAAAATACAATATGATGGAGAAATAGTGGCCACCCTTATTCTGTCATTACTTTTATTCCTTATGGGTAGACCTCTGTGCCAGAAAGAATTTAAAGATAACGTGTACATCTTGTTGTTACGTAGTACTACATCATATCTAGCCTTTTAGGGTGTTCTTAATTTGTATGTATTGGTACATTGGTGCGTTATTGCTAGCAAAACAGAGTTCTTTTTTTATCCAAGGGATTGACATGTGCAGTGATTAACAATCTCTTTATCCACTCCCCCAGGCCAGGCTTATTTAAATGAGCTCAACATCCAATCACTTTAACTGGAAAGATTTCAAACGCCCATCCGTCTGTTGCCCTGTGCATCTTTCTATGTGATGACTGTTATTACAGTTACGGGTCCAAGTACTTTTAAACTGTCCAAGTACAGTTTTCTTATTCTTTTTCACTGCTAAAATAGATCTGGTAGACATGAAGCTTGGTGGACAGGCAGTAGCGTACTTCTTAATGCTACTAAGTGACCCCAACTCGATCAGATTTCAAGTGCAGCACTGTAGTGCAGTATAGTGCTTTTGATGCTCTACCAAAGGCTCCCAGAGTGTCTTTTACACACTTTTGTGGCCACAAATTTCACAATTTTGTAGGTTGCATCTTGATTTGCTCTCAGTGCTTCTGTGTATATGCACTTCCATACATGGTTTTTGAACACCAAAATACAATGAGCTGTTTAACGCAAGATATAATCATTAGATTATTTTACACAAGTTTACTGGAATGGAGACACAGTTGGGAAAGTTTTTCCCTGAATCCAGAGTGTCCGAACTGCTTGCCCACCTCCACTGTGATTGGCTTGTAGAAATCACACATTTACACTGCATTTCCCCTAGCGTGGTGGAAGCAGGAAAAAATAGTGAAACTATTTTATGGTCAAGTAGTGTAGACAAATGTTATATAATTTAATTTTCATAATGTATTCTACATCAGTGGTCACCAACCCTCTTGGAGAACCAACCATAATTGTGCCTACCTACTCATTACTTTAAGAAGTTCTTGATCATCTAAAACAGATGTATTAGACTTTCGATGGAGATGAAACCTGCAGGATGGTAGACCTCAAGGAAGAGGGTTGGTATCTCTGCTACTCGGCCATTAAAATAGATCAGGAAATTGGTCAGTTGGAACTTGTTTTCTCAGCATAGTGGAGCTGTTTATATGGAATCAATGCTCAGGGACTTACGGCGTTTTCACATATAGCTCTTTCTAAATTACCCATTCTCAGTCCTGTTAAAGTGTATACTTTATACTTTATGGAGTTACAGACACTTCCCACTTAAATTTTTCTGCCTGTTGTTGGGTTTTATAATATCTATATAACCAGCGACAGTTAGCCATGATTAGCCAATAACTGTCGTTGATTCTTTTATCCTTTGTTAGTATAAAAAGAAAAAAAAACAACTGTGAATGATTTCTGCTGTGCGTTGCTCAGTTTGTTTTTTCTTCTCAATGAAATATTTGGGAAAGGGAAGGGAGGAGAGAAGAGAAAAAGTAACGTTCAGCGGACATGTTCAGCAGAAATGTTCAATTGAAATGTCCAGCAAAATGTTCGGCAGAAATGTTCAGTAAAAATGTTCAATAGAAATTAAACTGGAGATTGTTTGTTTGAGCTGAAAAAAAAAAAGAAAAAAAAGTGGACCCAAAAGGGAACAAGCTGCAAGTGTCCTCAGTGCTTTTGGTGTTAACACACACACATCTTATTTAAAACTCGGAGTTCACACTCTCACCATCCACATTATTAGGAACACCTGTAGACCTGCACATCCATGCAGTTATCTAATTAGCCAGTCATGTGGGAGTAGTGCAATGCAAACAAAAACCCAAAACATTCAGATATAGGTCAAGAGTTTCAATTAATGTTCACATCAAACCTCAGAATGAAGAAAAATGTGATTTTACACAGAATGGTGTGAAAATACTCAATGTTGCTAAATTGGGCAGCTGTGGCGGTAGAGCGGGTTTCCAGTAATCATAGGGTTGGTTCAATTCACATGGCTCCACATGCCGAAGTGTACTTGGGCAAGACACTGAACCCCAAGTTGCCCACTATGGCAAACTAGCGACTTGCATGGAAGCTCTGCTACCATTGGTGTGTGAGTGTGTGTGTGAAAGGGTGAATGAGAACCAGTGTAAAGTGCTTTGTAGAACCACTAAGGTTAAAAAAGCACTATATAAGTGCAGACCAGACCAAATACTCAAACCAGCCCATCTGGGAAGAACAAAAATGCCACAGTTACAGTCACTGAGATCACATTTTTTCCCCCCAAACTGATGTTTGATTCCTTATCAGTATCAATTATTAAACATAATAATAGCTTAAATAATTACTTCTTCTTCTTTCTCTTCTTCTTCCACTTGTCAATGAAGACTAATGAGAAATACAAGCAAAAACAAGCCTTTCTCTTGAAAAATATGGTGTAGAAAGACCTGTTTACTGGAAACCCTGTTAAATCACGTCAACACTTAAATAGAACTTTTTCTATTAAAGGTTTCCAGAAATTATGAGTAAGAAGGTGATTGAAACACATCAGTCTGGGAATGGTTACAAAGCTATTTCAAAGGCTCTGGGACTCCAATGGACTACAGTGAGATATACTGTATTATCTCCAAATGGAAAAACTCAGTAGTGAACTTTCCCAGAAGTGGCTGACCTTCCAAAATTCTTCCAAGAGCACAGCAACGACTCATCCTGCAAGTCACAAAAGAGCCAAGGGCAACATCAAAGGACCTATAGGCATCAGTAAAGGTCACTGTTCATGACTTCAATATCAGAAAGACACTGGACAAAAAGAACATCATACCTTACCTACTGTCAAGCATGGTGGTGGACGTGTGATGGTGTGGGGATGCTTTGCTGCTTCAGGGCCTGGGCAATTTGCAATAATTGAGGGAAAAATGAATTCTGCTTTCTACCAGAAAATCCTGAAGGAGAATATCTGGTTTTCCGTCAAGTTGAACTGGATTATGCAGCAAGACAATGATCCATAGCATACGAGTAAGTCCACCTCTGAATTGCTCAAAAAAGCTAAATAAGTTTTGGAGCTGCCTAATCAAAGTACTGACGTGAACCAATTGAGATGCTGTGGCAGAAACTTAAATGAGGAGTTCATGCTTCAAACCCCTCCAATTTGGCTGGACTAAAGCTGTTCTGCAAAGAATTCCACCACAGAGCTGTGAAAGATTGATCTCCAGTTATTGGATGCACTTGGTTGAAGTTATTGCTGCTAAAGGTAGTACATCCAGATCTTAAGTTTAAGGGGGTAGTTTTTGACATGGGTGACAGGAGTTTTATAACTTTTTTACTTCAGTAAAATAAATAAATAAGTAAATAAGTAAACTGCGTTTCTACCAGGTACTCCGGTTTCCTCCCCCAGTCCAAAGACATGCATAGTAGGCTAATGGGCATGTCTAAAGTGTCCGTAGTGTATGAATGGGTGGGTGAGTGTGTATGTGATTGTGCCCTGCGATGGACTGGGACCCTGTCCAGGGTGTACCCTGCCTTGTGCCCAATGCTCCCTGGGACAGGCTCAAGGTTCCCCGTGACCCTGAAAAAGGAGTAAGCGGTAGAAGATGGATGGATGGAAATAAAAACTGCATTGTGTGTTTACTCATGTTGCCTTTGTTTTATGTTGTATTTCATTTGAATATCTAAAACTATTTGGTATGAGATATACACAAAAGCATAAGAAATCAGGATGGGGCAAATAGTTTTTCCCAGCGCTGTATCTGCAATTCATGACTAGTCATATGAATTTTAAACAAACTGGAGAAATATGTTCAGGACAAGGTTCTGTGGATGTATACAAAGGTTGGGGCATGATCAGACATGGGGGCAGAGTTTAAGTAAAAAATAGGGGTTTCGCCAGAGCACATGTGCTATGTGCTTATCTATAAGTGGATTTTTCATAATACCCAATTACTGAAAAAACATGGCTGCCATAAGCCAAGCAGGATTTAGCAGGTATTTGATAAGGTTTGATAAGGTATTGTCATGAAACTTGCATGGTGGTTTCAGGAATAAACCTACTAGTACTTGATATTGTCTCAAACAAATTGGCCACTGGGGGGCTCCATTCATAATCAGCAGTTGGAGTTAAGAACAAATAACTTGTTTCTTAGGAACCGAAAGTCCAACTGAGCTGCAATTTAGTGTACTGCACTGATCTACTAATATGTAACTAGATTTTTAATCATCAGTGAATTACCTCAAAAACATTGCCACTTTCAGCCAATCAGCATTCAACAGTCATTTTCGACAACTGGCATTGAGCAATCATCAAAAAACATGATAAGTATATTCATATATGGACAATTAATGGTTCTATGTATCTTGGCATGACTTGCCGATATTCAGAGAAAATGGCCTGCTAACTCCAAATTAGCTTCTTCTTCTTCTTCTTTTGATGTCACATTCAAAACAAGTCTTACATTAGTCTATATAGCCACACAACACATTCTAATATGGATTGTTAACAGACTGCAATGTATCCCATCAAACAAAAGCGACAATAAATCTAGTCCAACTGAAATCCCAAAAAATAAAAAGCAGGTTAATAAATGTGCACCCTTTAGAAGGTATTTCATCAGGACTTATTTGTAGCAAAGTCTTTGAAAAGTCCAACCCAGTGAAAGTCTCACTCTGAAGTTTTTTAAAGCCTTTTTTGTGATCCACTTTCATATGTTCTGTTATCATTACGATGGTTACATTATGACAGCAAGTTAATGTCAAAACTGCCCACATGAATGCACTTATGTTCCCTCCCATTATCAAAACCAATAAGCACAAGACCAAATGATGTACAACTGAACACATAAAAGCACCTATTTTAACACAGTTTTGAACCAGGACCAGCAGCAGTATTTATTTGAAAAAATACAAATTGCTAGACTGAAAATGTAGTTACTCATAGCTTTTCATTCATTTGGGGGGGCCCTGTTTAGCACCCTTTAGGTTAGCTTAGGGACTGGCACCCTGTCCAGGGTGTACCCCGCCTTGTGCCCGATGCTTCCTGGGATAGGCTCCAGGTTCACCGCGACCCCGAAGAAGGAATAAGCGGTTGAAGATGGATGGATGGAGGTTAGCTTAGGGCCCTCTTTAGCACCCTGCTATGTTAGGTTACTGAATATTCATGAATATTCTTTATAATTTTATTGTTGGCTGCTTATAAATATTAACAAGCAGTCTCTAAAAAAACAGTCTATGAGACAGAGGCAGAGAAAGACACTCATGACAGTATATTTACAATACATAGACATGATTTTCAGAGTAATAATGAGTAGGGATGTTGACTAGTTGATCCTAATATGAAAATATTAGTGTGGTGTTGTTGTTGTTTAATCAGACGGAATGTGAAAAATAAAATGTTGTAGAACATTCATTAATACTGATGTACTGCATAGGAACTAGGGATGTCACGATACCAAAAATCTAGTATGTACAGACACCACCAAAAGCACACGAAAAGTCAATACCACAGTGTGTTTTAAAAAATAATTAAACAAATAAATAAAATTAAATAAAATGAAAAACTCTCTTGGTGGATATCCTCCTCTGACTAATACTGGCATCTATGCATGACAGGGGGTATTTTAGTTATCTCAAACTGTCTGACAGTGACAGTGGGTACTAAGGTGCACACACACACACACCTTATACTCTGAATTAGTATTAGCATTAGTTTAAATTCACTGATATGGTGGCAGGCCAAACAGATTTATTAAAACTATTAACATTTGAATAATTAATAGCTACCTTAGGCTACATTTTGCTGATAGGACACAGGCTGAATGGCGATGCATAGTGGCAAATTAGGAGGTAGTTTATAACATTGCAATGCGTCGTTAACAAATAACTGGCTATCGTAAACATTACATGGAGTAGAATGTTAGCTGGTTTCATAGCCACAATGCCAGCTGCCTCAAACAAATATAATACAGGGTCCGTCTTTCAGGTGCATTGCCAAATTTGAGGTGGTTCCTCAATTTATTTGAAATGATAGCATCAGTTTCACGCCAGCTTCAGAGCATCAATTATATGTTTGTTGTCATCTGCCTCGAATGCAAAGTATTTCCATATTTGACTCTTACCACCTTTCTGTAGTTTTTCATGTGTGATTGTAGGTGTTCTTCTTCTTCTTTACCACTTGTGGACCGACTAAAACACTTATGCGTATTTGCTACCCCCATCAGTTCTGGAAGAATTGCAACCTCGGTACCTTCATCACCAATGGTATCTATGTTACTGCAGAAAAAACAATACCATCACTTTTTAAGAATGTTGGTACCGACTTGGTATCGAAGTACCAAGTATAGGAACATACTGCTCCTTCTGCCATCTCCCTATGCCCATCTGTCTGTTTCACGCACACACACACACACACACACACACACACAGAGGCATTATTTTTGTTGGTTAACGGAGAGACAGTGAGGGGGACACAAGAACAATTTCAGACAAAAAAAAAATCATCATAACCTGTCATCCTAAAGTTTAATATCTGAACTGAAACCTTGAAAATTCAGTAGAATTAAATATAATTTTCTTTGCTTGTGTTCGTACTATATGTATTGTATATAATGTTGACTGCTCCAGTGTCCAGTTCTGCATGACAAAAGAACCCAATGGTCAATAAATCTAACCTCAAAATGCCAATATCCTGTACAATGCTTTTATATTCCACATCTTTTACATTTCGAGTATAATTAACTATAACGCACTGTAATAGGCTATTTAAATTAATATAATAGATTATAATGAAGCAGTTAAACAAATCACAATTAATTCAGACAGATCATTAATTCAATCACAATCAAACAGAATTGTCAATGGGGCTTATTTCTGTAACTTAAAAAAAAAGGGATTTGTTTTATGAATACACCATAAGTTATATATTGACTGTTGGTTTTCTCTCTCTCTCTCTCTCTCTCTCTCTCTGTCTCTCTCTCTCTCTCTCTCCAGGTTATATAACAGATGACCTGAGATCTTTCACATATACCCCAAGCAATTAACAGTCTCTAAGGAAGATCTTTATGCTGCTGTGACACTCTATATAGTTCCTCTCCTGTCAGTAACTTGAAATTAGACAAGATGATGTAGTTGCCTTCAAGCCTCTCATGGTGCTCACAGAAAATTCCACAGACAGAGATGATGTTTTGATTAAGGTGAAATGAACGGATCATGCCAAAATAGATCTAGTAAGCGTATGGATATTTTCAGTTAAACTGACAGTTTAAGTAGCAAGCATTACAGGCTTTAAAATGAACAACACTGTACCAAGAAAGAAGGAGACAAACATGTGAACCAGCTTGAAGTTTCATTTGGATACATCTGTACTAGTTAAAAACCATAATGTATAATAGTGCACAGTCAGTTGGCCATGCTGAAGCTACTCCATTGCATTCTCCCCATCTTCATTCTTCTCCTAGAATGAGCCACTGTCTGGTAAATACTGACAGAAGAGGCAGGGAGTGCGGAGGTAGCAGAAAGACCTTTTCTATGGAGAACATCCAGTCCCTTAATGCTGTATATGCAGCCTCTGGCCCTGTCTACACGAGTGATCACGAGACTCTAGCCTTCACTAACTACCCGAAAGGCACTATGACATTGGGCCGCACTACAAGCCGTGGAAAGGCTACCATCATGGGCAGTAGCCCCAGCATCAGCTCATCCTTGGGGCATCTTCATTTAGATTCAGTAGCATATGGAGATCATGGAGCCATTCGCCTCCTCCCACAGCACCAATGGCCTTCTTCACCACTGTTGAGACAAGCTGTGCAAGGTGTGGCCAGAAGAGAAGGAAATCACCTGATAGAGCACGTAAGGGAATTGCAAATGGACAATGCCATGTTGCAGCGAGAGATAGATGTGAGAGACAGTACTATTGGTTCTTCGGTCAGCAGTATCAAAACCTTCTGGAGTCCTGAATTAAAGAAGAAACGAGGGATGAGAAAAGAGAGTTTGGCAAAGACATCCATGGTGAAAGAGCAGATGAGTGTAATGAAGGACAAGAACCAGGTAAGAATCAACAAGGCTGTGTGCACATACTGTATAAAACAAATTAATATCCATATGCCATTAAAATTTTTTGTTAATTTTCAACGCATTCAACTAATTTCAAAATATATGTTTATAAATAAATAGTAAAGAAAAACCCTCATATTTACACATATTCTTCTGTGCTTTGTTGAAGCATTTTGGTAGTGATTACAGCTTTATGTCTTCTTGTTTAATAAATTTGGCATACCTGGATTTGTGGATTCTGTCTATAGCAATAATTTTCTATAAAACAAAATAAGGAAAAAGTAAAGTTTGCATAATTTTTAATGCACTCTACCAGATCATCATTTTTTTAGCTTTACAGTGCATCAGTTAAAACACATCTGGACACAACAGGATTACAGATTGCAGGTAGAAGTCATTGTATTTCCAGCCATCTAAATAACACACAAGGCATCAAAGTGGTAAAGAGGATAGTGTTGGCACCTCCACAGCCCCAGGGTCTTTGGTTCAATTCTGAGCTTAAGTTATTGCCTTTGCATAGTTTTGCTTGTTCTCCCCATGTCTACATGAGTTTTTTTCAGGTTGCACGGTTTCCTCCCTCCTCCCAAAACATGCCAGATGTTGGACTGGCTATGCTAAATTGCCCCGATGTATGAATGTGTGTGTGCATAGTCCCATTCAGGCTCTATGCCCAACTCACATCAAGTGTTCCTGGAATAGACTGTGAATTTGCAGTCCCCCTGAAAAAAAAAAAGCAGATGCTGAAGATGAATTAATGAATGAAATAATTAATGCACAACACAAAGTAAAATGAAATCATGTACATTGAATGGATTAAATTGCCAGTGTTTATTTTGCTGTCCAACATAAGCATCACCTTATTAAAAAAAAAAAAAAAAAACCTCATAAAAGGTTTTAAGCATTTTAAACTGTATGGGGCATTACATTCCCAGGACTAAAGTAAAGACCATAATAAAACTGCCAAAAAGTAGATGCACCATAGTTTGTAAAGGTGCTTTTTAAAGGTCAGCGTTTTCAGAGACCATATGGCAAACAGAATCACATTTCTGTTCTGAGCTTTAGCACTAGGTTTAATCCTTACACCTCCATTCCTCACTCATAATAGCTTAATCATTTTGCATTGTTTTTTATGTAGTTGCAGAATAATAAGCCTTAAGTTTTGGAAATGCAAAAAAGCACTAGAGGTTAACAAGCTCCAACTCCAAATGATCTGAGTTAAATAGACACTTTGTGCTGGTCTGATAGCAGCCTATGCCAAGCTGCATGTTCTCTTTGTATGTTGCCATGGCAATTATGTGCTGAAGCCTGGTATTTTACTGGCATTCTTTTAGTGAAGAACTTTGAACTGTAATTGGTACACATTGTGCTACTGGGGTGTGGGTGGCTTGATGATTATGTTTGTAATTTTGTCCTTCCTTCTGCACACAAGTGGTCATTTACTTGTTGCATGAGGCAGCCATGATAGTTAATTTTCTACCCTGCCACCCCCAGTACAAACTGAGGCGTGCTCAAGATGTCACTCACTGTTTAAGTCTTACCTTTAGTTAGTTGTATACTGATATTGTACAGTGGATATAAAAAGTCTACATACCCCTGTTAAAATGGTAGGTTTTTGTGAAGTAAAAGAATGACACTAAGATAAATCAAGTCAGATCTTTTCCCACTCTTAATGTAAAATTGCAAAGAATACAAATAAAGTGAAAAACAATCAGAACATTTTTATTTTTTTTTTTGGAAAGAAAAAGAACAAAAAACACAACTCTTTTTGGGTAAAATTCTATCAGCATGGCATAACTAGACTTAGGAGAATGTTCCCACTCTTTCTTGCAAATACATTCTATATTTGAAAATTGTGAGGTACAGTTCCCTCCACTAATATTGGCACTCTTGGTAAATATGAGCAAAGAAGGCTGTGAAAATTGTATTTATTATTTATCCTTTTGATCTTTTAAAAATCAGGGATTTTTAATGACCACAGAGAGTCAGAACCTCCGTCTCATCCAAAAGACAGTGCTGTATAGTGTCACTATACTGGGAAATCTGGACCTAAAAAAACAACATGGGAGCACCCCTCTCCGCCCCCCCCCAAAACAAAAAAAAACCCCCCCCTTCCCCCCCCGGGGGCCCCCCCCTATACATACACCCCCCCTTTTTTTTTTTTTTTTTAGGGGGAGAAAGGAAAAAAGGGGGGGGGGGGGGGGTGAGATGGCTAAGGATGATGAATGTATGCTTTGGGTCAATGTCATACTAAAAGGTAAAATTCCTTTTAATCTTCAGCTTACTAGCAGATAGCATAATGTTTTGCACTAAAATTGACTGGTATTTGTAGTGATTCATAATTCCTTCCACCTTGATTAAGCCCCAGCTCTGGCTGAAGAAATGCAACCTTAAAGCTTGATGCTGCTACAACCATGTTTCACCATAGGTATGGTGTTCTTTTGGTGCCATACATACTTTTTGGAATTGTGTAACTATATATCTTTTGGAATTGGTCTTATCAGACCAATTACTATCATATTATACATTTCACCACAATTTTTGCTGGTGATTTAGGTGGGCTTGGATGTTTTTGGTGAGAAAGTATAGCCAGATATACTTCATAGCCCAGACATGTGAAGAATACTACAGATTGTGGTCACATGCAGAGAGTAATCAGTACTTGTCAGATATTCCTGCAGCTCCTTTAATGTTGCCAAAGGTCTCTTGGTAGCCTCTCTGATAAGTTTTTGTCATGTCCTTTTGTAAATTCTGGAGGGATGTCCTGTTTTTGGTAATGTTACTGTGGTGCCTTATTTTCTCCATTTATTGATGATGACCCTCACAGTGTTCCATGGTACATCTAATGTTTTGGAAATTCATTTATATATCTCTATTGATTTATATCTTTTGACAAGTGAGATACCATACATGCTTAGTAAGATCTTTGCGAACCAATTCAGTCAGAAGTCAGATGAAACCAATAAGAGGTCAAGAAAATTCTACAGAAACAGCTGGTATTTATTTGGGTTTAATCAGAATAAGTTCACTGATGACAGCTGTATCATAATTACTTTTGTACATGAGAGTGAAGGTCATTGGTTTATTCTGAACACAGCTACATCCCCAATTACAGCCCTCACCCAGTGCTGGGCCTGGAACAAGAAATCTTGCAAGGCCAAGAACCACTGGGTTACTGTGGAGTGGGGTGTGGTTGGTCACTAGGATGAAGTGCCGGCTGGCCAGGTAGTACCATAGTTCCTCAATGGCCCATTAAATGGCAAGGGCCTCTCTCTCCACGGCCGCATATCTTCTCTCAGCTGGGGATAGCTTTCGGCTAATGTAGAGGACCGGGTGCTCCTCCCTGTCAAAGGTCTGTGAGAGGACCACGCCCAGCCTGGTCTCGGATGCATCTGTGTCCACGGTGAACGGGAGGGTGAAGTTCGGTTTAGGTAGCACAGGGCTGCTGGTGAGGGCTTCTTTTAGGGCCTGGAATGCTCGCTCGGCCTCCGTAGACCATTTTACCCGGTCCGGCTGGCCTTTCTTTGTGAGATCTGAGAGGGGGGAGGCTATGGAGGAGAAGTTAGGCACAAACCTACGGTAGTACCCCGCCAACCCCAAGAAGGCACGTACCTGTTTTTTTGATGTTGGCCAAGGAAAAACCTTTTACGGCTTAAATTTTCTTTGCCTAGGGCTTGAGCAAACCCCGGCCAATACGGTACCCAAGATACTGTGCCTCGGTCAGCCCCAAGTGACACTTTTTGGGGTTGGTGGTCAGCCCGGCCTTCCGGAGCTCCTTCAGGACTTCATCCAGGTGGAACTGGTGGTCCGACCAGGTGGAGGAGTGAATGACCACATCATCTAGGTAGGCGCCTGCGAAGGCGCGATGGGGTTGCAGGACAATGTCCATTAGCCGCTGGAATGTCGCGGGTGTTCTTTGCAGCCCATAGGGGAGGAACCGGTATAGCCAGTGGCCGTCCGCCATGCTGAAGGCCATCTTTGGTCTCGCCTCTGGGGCTAGGGTGACTTGCCAGTATCCCTTGGTTAGGTCCAGGGTGGATATGAAGTGGGCCCTCCCCAGCCGCTCATCTAGCTCGTCCACTCAAGGGAGGGGACACCTGGTTCAGCTTCTGGAAGGCTTTGGTACAACCATGATGGGGCTGGACCAGGGGCTATTGGACTATTCAATGATGTTATCTCGCAGCATCCGGCCAACTTCCTTCTCTATAGACTGGCGGCGGGGCTCCAGGACCCGATAGGGCCGCTGCCGCACTGCCACTCCTGGCGGAGTCTTGATTTCATGGTGTATCAGTTGGGTGATTCCAGGGGAAGTAGAAAATACATCAGTGAACTGCCCTACTAGCTCTGATCATTCCTGCCTTTGCCCAGGAGTGAGGTCTTCCCCCAGCTGGACCAAGGTACTTTCCTCCTTGCCTGTCTCTAGGCTTACCGGGATGTTGCAGGCGATAGTTTACGGCCCCTTTTCTCTCGAGGACGGTGTATGGCCCTTGCCACTGGGCGAGGAACTTACAGCCACTGTTCAGTACCGGGAGGAGCACCCGATCACCTGGTTGAAACACCCAGGGTTGTGCTGGGCGGTCGTGCACTCGTTTCTGCTGCTCGTGGAAGGCGCTTAGATGCTCTTGGACGATGCGGAACAGGTTGGGCTGCTCCTCCCAGGCCTCCCGGGCCTCATCCAGCAGTTATCGAGGCCGCTGCCGGAAGAGGAGCTTGAAAGGGGTAAAGCCCATGGAGGCCTGGGGGCACTCCCGGATGGCGAAGAGGACGTAGGGCAGGAGGAGGTCCCAGTTCCTCCCTTCTTCGTTCACGACCCTCCGTAACATCTGCTTTAGGGTTTGATTAAACCTCTCGACGAGCCCGTCGGTCTGGGGGTGGTAGACGGAACTTTTACCTGCAACAGCTGACACAGATCAGACATTATCTTAGAGACAAATGGTGTACCTTGGTCGATCAGGATGCAGGAGCAGCAGCTCTTTTGCAATATTGTGGGAGGTGGCTTTGTGGAGGGGTACCACCTCGTGGTATTGGGTTGGCATAGTCCAGGATGACGAGTATGCACTAGTGACCCCTGGCGGATTTGGGAAGTGTCCCAACGAGATCCATGACGACCTGCTAGAAGGGAACACCTATGATGGGCAGAGGGATAAGAGGCGCCGGAGGAGGCCTCCATGGGGCATTAGGCTGGCACCAGTCCGGTTAGGGTTCTGGTCGATCCCCTCTATCACTCGCATCTGGGCCCAGCAGTGTTTCAGGTGGTCGTCCTCTTCTGCTCCTGTCCAAAATCCCCCTGCCTGGTGAAATACAGACGACATTATGTAAGAATGTGTGTGCGGCTTACCTTCTGTGGTGGTGTCCCTGTCGTCCTGTGCCAAGTAGGTCTGCTGGGCTCGGCTCTCCTTCGTGCTAACTTGGAGGGACCAGACCCCAGCTTTACTCCGGCCGCAGGGACTTCACGGATATCCCCATGGATGCAGGTTTCTGTGATGGCCCCGCTCCGGCCAAGTTCTTTGGGTAGTATTGTCGGTCGGGCAAGGGTCACGGTGCTCCAGCAAGGCGGTAACCGGGTTCCCCTTGACCCACACCATCAGAGTAGGGGCTTTTGGTAGGTTGGGCGAAGGGAGGGCGCACCCCGCCAACCACGGCTTTTGGACCTTGGTTGGCCCAAGTTCCGGCTCCGTGGGCATGGGTTCATCCATGGATGTTTCACGGAAAGGTGAACTCTAGAGGGTCCTCAAGTTGCCTGGACAGCACTGCCGGTTGGACCAGTGCTCCAAGACCCCTAGGGGCGGGCTGCGAGTTCGCCTTTCTTCCTGGCCGAGTTCCAGGGTGGCGTGCGCTCCAGGGCAGTCAGGAGCTCCTGGGGAATCTCTGGCGCATACACATCCACAAACTGGCGCTCCGTGAGTGGTAAAGCCCTCAGGAACCGGTCCATGGCCACATTTTCTGCCACCTCGGTGGCGGTATGTATGTCCGGTTGGAGCCATCTCTTGGCTGTGTGGATGAGGGTGTTCAGCTGTCCGCGTTGTCTGGCCCCCGGCTGATAAGCCCACGGATGGAATTCCACCGTGGCCTGGTGGGGAATACGCCCACACCATGCCAGGACTCCCTTTTTCATTTCTCCGCAATCAGCTGCTTCCTCTGGCGTGAGGGCGTAATAGGCCATGCGTGCCTCCGCCGAGAGCAGCGGGCCGAGGATGCAGGGCCAATCTAGGTGGTCCCATTCTTCGCGGCAAGCGATACTTTCAAAGGCCTCGCCTCGAAGCAGGATCCGGGAGAGGCGTGGCGGCGGCAGGAGTCGCTGTCCTCAGGGTCAGTAGCTTGTGTTTTGTAGGCTTTGGGCCTACTAGAATTTCAGCTTTCATTTCTTGATATATACATCTAGATGTGACTTTGAACATAACACCTTTGGTGGCAGACCACCCAATTTTTAGGTGACCAAAAGTATATGACATATAGTCTTAAAGTAAATTAAAGTAAATAACACTTAATATTCGGTTGCATCTCCCTTGCTTAACTGCATAAAGCCGGCAAACCCATTTACACCACCTAACTGTTGCATTCTTATATTGTAATTGCTTTTCCAGCTTTCATGAAGCTTTTTCCAGCATCATGAAGACCAAGGAACACACCAGGCAGGTCCGTAATACTGTTGTGGAGAAGTTTAAAGCTGGATTTGGATACAAAAAGATTTCCCAAGCTTTAAAGATCCCAAGGAGCACTGTGCAAGCGATTATTTTGAAATGGAAGGAGTATCAGACCACTGCAAATCTACCAAGACCTGGCCGTCCCTCTAAACTTTCAGCTCAGACAAGAAGAAGACTGATCAGAGATGCAGCCAAGAGGCCCATAATCACTCTGGATGAACTGCAGAGAACTACAGCTGAGGTGGGAGAGTCTGTCCATAGGACAACAATCAGTCATACACTGCAAAAATCTGGCCTTTATGGAAGAGTGGCAAGAAGAAAGCCATTTCTCAACGTTTGGTGTGACGTTTGGTGTGTCTCCCAGGTGGCTTGTGGCAAACTTTAGACGAGAGTTTTTATGGATATCTTTGAGAAATGGCTTTCTTCTTGCTTGTGAAATATTTTTGTATCCAAATCTGGCTTTAAACTTCTCCACAACAGTATTACGGACCTGCCTGGTGAGTTCCTTGGTCTTCATGATGCTCTCTGCGCTTTCAACAGAACCCTGAGACTATCACAGAGGAGGTTCATTTATACAGAGACTTGATTACACACAGGTGGATTCTATTTATCACCATCAGTCATTTAGGACAACATTGGATCATTCAGAGATCCTCGCTGAACTTTTGGAGTGAGTTTGCTGCACTGAAAGTAAAGAAGCCGAATAATTTTGCACGCACCACTTTTCAGTTTTTTATTTGCTAAAAAAGTTTAAAATATCCAATAGATTTCGTTCCACTTCACAATTGTGTCCCACTTGTTGGTGATTCTTCACAAAAAATTTAAATTTTTATATCTTTATGTTTGAAGCCTGAAATGTGGCAAAAGGTTGAAAAGTTCAAGGGGGCCGAACACTGTATATATATATATATATATATATATATATATATATATATATATATATATATATATATATATATATCGTGCGTGTTCACAATAACTGAACACCGGTGTGTTTGCTTTCTGTTTGATTACCATTTTTATTTAAGTGCCTCAATTACCGAGCACTTCGCTCGTGATTGTCTATGTTTCTGTTTCTGTTCCTGTCAGAGTGGTTGAAATATGTTGACACGTTAGTAGCGGTCATGCCGTATTATGTTTGAGCTTCATGCTACGTTTCCTGTGTTCACGTGAAGACCGCATTGTGTTGGAATATATCAATAAATACTTTTGATCTGCGCCTGCATCCGACTCCACTACGTTCCGTAACAGAATCGCGAGCCCTTATACGGACGCAGCAGATCATGGGGGACTTACTGTACACGGAGTTGAACCGGTTCTTTCGAGGAGAGGCAGAGGGCACTGGACGGTTCCATCTTCAGGGCACGCAACTAACACAGCTGCAACGATCCGGTCCATGCCCCACGCCACTACCCACGCCGCCGAAGAGCTATGCCGCGCCGCGTAGCCCGCACATCGAGCTTCCCTATTAAGGAGAAGAGGGAGAGCTGTACAGTGCCACGTAGCCCGCGCAGCGAGCTGAACATCTGGGGCTTCCCTATTAAGGAGAAGAGGGAGAGCTATGCCGCGTCACGTAGCCCGCAAGGCAACGTGATCTACCGGGACTTCCTACTGCTGGGGAGTCACACCATGCCATGCTGACAGGAGGGGGAGTCTGTGGTCGGGGCTGTGACTAACTCCCACCCACCCTCCCCTATTATGATGCTCGCTCAGTCTCCCTGCTCAGCTGAGGATGTCGCTCAGCCTTCCTGCTCAGCTGAGGACTTCGCTCAGACTTCCTGGTCGGCTGTGGATAAGGTTTGCAGAGAACCTCGCTCCCCCCTTGAGCCTCGAGGAGAACCTCGCTCCTGCTCCGCCGAGGATGTTGCTGCGCCCGCCTGCTCCGCCGAGGACGTCGCTCTGCTCACCTGCTCCGCCAAGGACGTCGCTCTGCCCGCATTTTCCGCCGAAGCTGTCGCTCCTCAGCCTGGCACAGCTGAGGAAGCTGCCCTGAGCTCCAGCACAGATGAGGAAGCTGCCCTGAGCTTCCAGTCCCGTTGGGGCCGCCGCCCAGCCGTCCAGTCCCGCAGGGGGCTCTGCCCAGCGTTCCAGAGCTGTCGGGGGTCGGCGCCCTGACTTTCAAACCCAGAGGGGTCGCCCTGCACATTTGTTGCCTGACGGAGGCCATTGGAAAGGGGTTTTGGGTACTCCGGGAGGAGCACCCATTGGAGGGGGGTTATGTCATGTCATAGCCGCCAGAGGTTGCTGTGGAGCTTCATTTGAAATGACTTTCGGGTTAGCGTGCGCATTCACAATAACTGAACACAGGTGTGTTTGCTTTCTGTTTGATTACCGTTGTTATTTAAGTGCCTGAATTACCGAGTACTTCGCTCGCGATTGTCTATGTTTCTGTTCCTTTCAGAGTGATTGAAATACGTTGAAACGTTATATATGTATATATTTACATATATGTACACATACATACATATATATATATATATATATGTACACATACATACATACATATATATATATTGTTGCATGGCATGGCAGGCAAAACGCTCCATCCCCGACTGCCGCACCGGCACGAAGCGGACAGCTTTGTACCGGACCCCATACCAACCGGAAGGGCCGTCACCCCGTCACCAACCGCCAGAGCCACAGCGTCCGGTGATTGGAGAGTTAGACGGAAGAATTCCACCACCCCGACACCGGAAGAAGTCTATAAAAGGACATCCTTCCACAGACGCTGGCTGGAGGACCGAAGAATCAAAGGTATTCTGCTCGCTGCTAGCGTCACTACGTCAGCCCCGCCTCCGCCGGCTACCCTACAGGCAGCCCACACACATACACTCTCTTCTAAGCCATTGACAGACTGTGTGAGAACCGAATAAACGTGAAATTCTTCCCTATTTATCCCCAGTGTACCGTGGCTCTGTGCTCTGCCTTTCCACTGGGATTTTATCTCTTACACTGGTGGAGGATGTGGGCACGCAGAGCACAGTAGCAAAAAAAAATAAAATAATAAAATTTAAATAATAAAATTTTTTAACAATATTTAAAAAATAAATAAATAAAATAAATAAAAAAAGAGAGATAGAAGAAAGGAGAAATCACAATGGAACAAACCTTGGTGCGCAAAACGCCGAAAACCAGCGGGCCTGTTGCCGGGTGAAGCAAGTGGACCTCCTGGTGGTACCCCAAACGAAGACCCAAATAGTGATGCACCTGGCCCATGCCCACCCGCTCGGCGGCCACCTGGGGCCTCGAAATACCCTGGAGAAACTGAGGGACCGACTTGTGTCGCCCGGGATGGACGCAGAGGTCCGGGGCTTTTGCCAGCAATGTGCCCAGTGCCAGCGCACCGCCCCCTGGAAACCTCCACCGGCACCCCTCATCCCGCTGCCCATCATCGGAGTCCCCTTTGAGCGAATTGGCATGGACCTGGTGGGGCCCCTTCCCAAATCTGCGTGGGGTCACGAGTACATCTTGGTCATTGTGGACTACGACTCCCTGAGGCGGTACCGTAACGCAAGGCCACCTCCCCCAACATCGCCAGGGAGCTGGTGCTCCTTTTCAGTCGGGTCGGAATCCCCAAAGATATACTGACTGACCAAGGTACACCATTTGTATCTAAACTAATGTCTGATCTGTGTCGGCTGTTACAGGTGAAACACCTGAAGACGTCCGTCTACCACCCCCAGACCAATGGGCTGGTCGAACGCTTTAATCAAACGCTCAAGCGGATGTTATGCCGGGTGGTAGACAAAGAGGGAAGGAATTGGGACCTCCTCCTGCCTTACGTACTCTTTGCTGTCCGGGAGTGTCCCCAGGCGTCCACCGGTTTCACCCTCTTTGAGCTCCTGTTCAGGCGGCGGCCCCGAGGATTGTTAGATGTAGCCCTCGAAGCCTGGGAGGAACAGCCATCCCCGTTCCGCTCGGTCATTGAGTATGTACAGGAGATGCAAGCGAGGATTGACCGGGTGGCGCCAATAGTCCAGGACCACATGCGCGCCGCACAGGAGGAACAGAAGAGGATATATAACCGCCCAGCGCAGCCCTGGGAATTCCACCCAGGGGACCAGGTCCTCCTCCTGGTACCCAGCAGTGCCTGCAAGATCCTGGCCCTGTGGCAGGGGCCTTATACAGTCCTTGAGCGGCGGGGTTAACTACTGCCTGCAACAGCCTGGTAGGCAAGCGGACGAGAACTTATATCATGTGAACTTGCTAAAAAGAAATGGGTGGAACCAGCGCCGGTAGTTTCGGCGTACTCAGCCCGGAACACAGATCACGGCATGCGTGCCTTGGTCAACCTTTCCCCCGCTCAAAGTCAGGATCTTAATGAATTGGTGGATCATGAGATTAAAACACCCCCCGGCGTGGTGGTGAGACGAAGGTCCTACCGAGTTCCAGAGGCCTGACGCAGGGCATATATATATATAGTTACCTGATATTTACAGCTAGATTTGTTAAATCTTCTTTTCAGTGGCTGCTTTTATGAGAAAGATTTCAATCAAGTATCTCCAAACATTTGATTGGTAGGTTGGTTTGTGTGTATATATATATATATATATATATATATATATATATATATATATATATATATATATATAGTGTGTGTGTGTGTGTGTGTGTGTGTTTAGTGTATATAGTGTGTGTGGTTTTTTTCTTTCTTTCTTTCTTTCTGACTTGTGAGTGGGTCTGTTTATTTCTGCTTACACAGTTAACAATTATCAAGCAGTTAACAATCACAGCAAGAGAGTGACTACTTTTCCCATCCTGCCCTGCAGCCTACAAACATGGTAGCCATGAACTAATACCATAGACTGACCCTAGCCTGCCTTGTACGATGATTTCTGCCTGCTCATTTGGACTTCTTATTTTTTGATTAAACTGCCATACCTGCACTTGCTTCTGTCCTGTGCCTACATTACGTGACACAATCCTGCTCACACAATTATCAATTCTGTTTGTACCTGCCTGCAACAATTTCTAAGAAATTATAGTTGGTTCTATTACCAAAAATATAAAAAGCATAAACTAATAGTATAATCTAACATTTATATTAGTGTTTATATTATATCATGTTTTCTTCCATTATATCCATATTTAAGAGACCATTATATCCTGCATTATCATTAATTGTTTATATTATTTTTTTTATATTTTATTGGTGCAGAAAAAATTAAATGCCAGGGATGTTATGATTATTGTTATAATGACCAATAACAATTTTCTCTTGAAAACCTAGTTACACTAAAAATCTTTTCAAAGGTGCGTGTTTTGCAGGTATAGCTTTGCAATCATAAGAGATAGCTGAAAATGACATGGTTGCAAGGTGAGACTTTAGAAGGCTTCTGAGGCCTTTGTTGGTGAAAAGATTTCCATTTAAAGGAAAATTTATGTGATGATGCATTTATAGCCAATAGTTTTTTTGAAAGGTTTCAAAAATAGCCTACAAAAATAGGTTTTGGAATTCTATTAAAATTATGACATTTATTTCACATATAGGCTTATTTATTTATAGTGTTTGGGGAATACAAAAAAGCGCTCATTTAAATAAAAAAGTAAAAGCTGCTCATTTAGATAAGTAAAAGTAGAAAGTATCATTATAAGCATATGGTTTGCATCTTTTTTTCTTACCTTTTTAGTGCCCACATAATATTCACTATAGGGTTGAAGGTTTCTGGACACCTGATCATCATACCCATATGTGTGTCCTCCCCAAACTGTTGCCACAAAGTTGACAGCAAAAAATGTTATTGGATGTCTTTGTATGCGGTAACTTTAATATTCCCTTCAGTAGAACTAAGGGGACCAAACCTGTTCCAGCATGACAGTTTTTCTGAAAGCAAGGTCCATGAAGACATGGTTTGCGAACAGTGGTGTGGAAGAACCAGAGTGGCCTGTCCTCACAGATCCCCACTGAACACCTTTGGGATGAATTGGAACACTGACTGCATCCCGAAGCTCCTCACCCAACATTAGTACCCGACCTCACTAATGCTCTTGTCGCTGAAAGGATGGATGATAGTGCAATGTTGCCACATTTGTTGTTATGTTTGTCTGTCTGTCTGTCTACATTAATTTTCTATTCTATAATATTCTAATATTATTCTTTCCCAGCACATCCAGATGACCATCCAGGCTTTAAAAGAGGAGCTTTGTACCCAGAGAGACTTGAATGAGCACCTGCAGCAAGAGAATAGTGCAGGCTCATTAGGTTCCTCTGACTGTTTCCCTAACCTGGAGATCACTGAAGACAACTTCCATTATCTCCAAGCTGAGCATGAGCAGAAAACCAAGGAACTTTTCCTTCTTAGGAAAACTGTGGAGGAACTGGAGCAGCGCATGAAAAAGCAGAAGCAGACACTGAGCGCCCAGGAAGAATCCATAAAAAAGCTGCTGGAAATGCTTCAGGAAAATGGTCTTGCCAAGTCTGGGCTGCCTGATGAAGAGAGACTGAGGTTCTGCCTCACTGCGGATGCGCTGGGTCACCTGGGGGACATGCTAGAGCAGAAAGAGAAGGAAAACCTGAGAGAGGTGAGTTATTGGAGAAACAAATATTAAGCTTGTTACAATACCAGCACACCTGATCTAGCTGATCAAATATCAAACCATTAATGAATTAGATCAGGTATGTTGAGAGTAGGGAGAACTACAGTGTTGGGCATAAATATTCACCCCCCTGAACCTTTACACATTTTGTAGCATTGCAATCTAGAATTTAAATTTTGTCAAATTCGGATTGAACTGTATGTAATGCATGATGACTAAGCATACTGCCATAGCTACACTGAGTTTGAACAGAGTTGTTCAAAACCAAGTATACATTTGAACTGAGTTGTTTAAAACCAAGAATCTTAATGGCCCAGTCAAGAAGAAGGAGAAAATAAGATCCACATCAAGATGTGCAAGGGAGATACAGACACGCAGCTGTAATTGCCTCCGATTACTTATGCAGTGCACTGTTGGTGTGGGTTTGTGAGAATGTGAAAATGCGGGCCCTTATAGAATAGTCTATCATAGTGATTTCTGATCTTATCAACACAATCGTCTCATTTCTAACAGCATCTTGTATAGAGTGATTAACAGTCTACAAATAACCTCACTGTAAAGAGGAGGTTTATTTTTACCCTCTAAATCTTCTCAGCCTGCTGTGTCTTGCCTCTGTGAAGAGGTCTGGGACATGCATAACTGAAGCCATCTTTGCCAGACCGAGCTGTTGCTGATATATTCTCACATGTGTCACCTCAGGTGCAAGAATAGAATAACATGTATTTTGAGAAATCACACAACCCCCCCACCACACACACACACAATTTTAGAGCCTAGCATTAATTTTAATTACAGAGTGTATATCTGGAGCAGAAATGCCACTTGAGGTAAGTTGGCAGTTATATGTGCTTACTGTTTTATTGACCTTCTGAACGCCGTTTATACAGCTAAAATACGGTGAATATAAGCCTGTGATTAATCAGGAAAAACACTTCAACTGATTATTGAGAAGGAATGGTGAAATGGTATTTCTTTACTTTTCTGTGCCCTGGTGGAAAGTGTGAAGAAGGAAAGATAAAAATAAGGATTGAAAAAGTTTCTGGGGGCACTTTCTCTGTAGGCTCCAAACTGTACTGTAGACAGGTTTCTATTTTGTTTTATATACTATAGTGGAGCGTGTGTGTCTATGCACTTGCCAGAAATGTCTACACCCTATTAACGGATACCATTAAACTTGGTCTAGTAAGGATATGTTGCTGAAGTCTGTTACGGTGTGCAACTCTTCATACTTAGGATAGCTGGCGAAGCAAACTTAGATCCTTACATTAAGGTCATTATTTGAAAATAAATATAAATAAATAATTTTTTTTTTCAATTTCACTTAAAGGAGCATGCCTTGGAACTCATTTACAGTGGCAAGAAAAGTATGTGAACCTTTTGGAATTTCATGGTTTTCTGTATAAATTTGTCATAAAATGTGATCTGATCTTCATCTAAGTCAAGGGTATTGACAAATATAATGTGCCTAAAAATAATAACAAAATAAATTCTGATCCCTCATGTCTTTATTGAACACACTCATTCAACATTCAAAATGGCAGTGGAAAACGTAAGTGAACCCTTAGAATTAATAACTGGTTGACCCCCCCCCGGCAGCAATAACTTCAGTCAGGCGCTTCCTGTTTTGGATCAGTCCTGCACATCATTCAGGAGGAATTTCAGACAATTCTTCCTGGCAGAACTGCTTTAGCTCGGTCATATTCTTTGGACGTCTCATGTGTATGACTTTCTTCAAGTCATTCCATAGCATCTCTGTTGGGTTGAGGTCTGGGCTCTGACTTGGCCACTAGTTGATCCCAAACTGGCCAGGCCCTGATGCAGCAAAGCAGGCCCAAATTATGAGGTGTCCTCCACCATGCTTTACGGTTGGGATGTTTTCATGATGATATGCCACGCCCTTTCTACACCAGATGTAGTGCTGTGTGGTTTTTCCAAAAAGTTCAATCTTAGTTTAATCAGTATACTAAACATTTTGCCAATACTGCTGTTTTGTGTCAGTGTGCGCTTTTGCAAACTTCAGGCATGCAGCAATGTTCTTTTTACTAAGCAGTGGCCTCCTTCATGGTATCCTGCCATAGATACTGCTTGTTCAGTGTTTTACGTATTGTAGACTCATGAACAGAGATGTTAGCCAGTTCCAATGATGCCTTCAAATATTTGGCTGTCATTCGGGTTCGTTTATTTACCTCATTGATGAGATTTTGTTGTTCTCTTGGTGTCATTTTGACTGGGCACCCACTTCTTGGAGTAGCAACAGTCCCAAAGTGTCTCCATTTGTAGAACTGTAGACTGGTGAATTTCAAAGTCTTTGAAAACACTTTGTAACCCTTGCCAGCTTTATGTAAATCAAAAATTCTTGATCATAGATCCTCTGAAAGCTCTTTTGGCGAGGCATGGCTCACATAAGCGTATGCTTCTTGTGCAGAGCAAACTCCAAAATTTTGAGGGGTTTTTATCAGTCAAAGTAGCTGTAGTCCACACCTCCAAACTCATTTTCTTAATGAGACTCCAGGTGTGCTAAAACCTGACACCAATTAGCTTTTTTGAGGTCATTAACTCAAGGTTTCACATATTTTACCGCAAGCACTATGGGTTTTTTTTTGGTTGTTCACAATAAAGACATGAAAGATCAGAAATTTTGTGTTTTTATTTTAGGCACATTATATTTGTAAATACCCTTGACTTAGGATCAGATCAAATTTCATGACAAATTTATGCAGAAAACCATGAAATTCCGAAAGGTTCACATACTTTTTCTTGCTACTGTATCTTTATGTGTGAGATAGGTAGATTTATATAGCAAACATAAACAGTTGTTGTTATTTAAATCTACAGGATGGAATTTTGCCTTCTCTGGTGGACTAATACTATTGGAAGCAAATTATGGAAGATTTTTTCATAACATGAGTTGTGCTGTGCTCTTGCTCAACTACATTTACATTTACATTTATTCACTTGGCAGATGCTTTTCCAAAGCGACTTACAAATAAGCAAAGCGATATATCAAGCAGAGAACAATACAAGTAGTGCTACTATACAAGATCCATTAATTGAGTTCCAGAGGAAGCAAAGTGCTGAGAGTATGTAGGTTAATTATTCAGAATTTGCTAAATTAATATTATGTCTAATATTATCTTTGATGTGTTGTAAATTGTTTTATGCAGATTCTTGACAGTGATCTGAGGCACTAGTTCATGCACTGACCACTGTGTGGCAGCATTTGATCAATTTTAGGTCAAACTGTCTTTTTATTTGCTTGGTCCATGAAACCTCAAACATATTTTCAGGTGGTGTGTCCTATGAAATTTACAGCTAATTTGCACAATAGCTGTGCCATTTGGCATTGGTATTATCTTGAAAATTAGTCTTTTGTTTGATGAGTTCTAACAATATCTGAGTGCGCTTGAACCATGCTGTAGTTCGCTTGGATTAACAATTATTAATTTTATGCAAAAAAAAAAAAAACCTTAAATAGAGTCTTAATTGCATTGGAAAACACAGCTTAAATTTTTGGTGCAGTGTTCTGCTTTGAACTCCTGCTTTTGAAATCCTCTCTTTGTGGCTTCTCCCCACTTGACTGCTGATATCTTGCTTTCAGCACATCTTTTCATGTACCAATCAGCATCTGAAGAACAAAGTATATTTGCACAGCAGAGTTCAGAGTAACCTGCTCCAGAATGAGTGCTGTGCTGATCTGGAAACAGTGGCCCAGCCCAAGTTTTAACATCAACTCCCATGCAGAAAACCACGATCAGTAGCAAAGTGTGATTTCTGTCACCAATTCCCATATCCACTGAGCTTTCCCTTGGGTATGTATGTTTGCTTTCTTCTGCTCAAGAGTGTGAAGGCAGGCATGATATGTTTGTTTCACACCCACTCACACACTAACCCACACATATAGAGCAAGTGGTTAAAGTGGATCCAGGAGCTGAGTGATTTTAGCCGGCTGCAGGATCTTGGTGGACTGTAGAAAAACACTTTTCAAACACGCTTGTCTGAGCATGTGCAAAAGTGTCTGAGAGAGGTAGAGGCACACAAAGAGAGCACAAGTGTATCTGGATAATCTTTTGGATTGAAGGCTCAGAGGTGTTTTACCAGCAGACTTCTGTTTCTTGCATAGTAATGATGAGTGATTTGAAATACAGCAGGGTTATCTATACAATATTTACAGATATTAGACATGTAGATTATTGGTACATAAACATCTTCCTCCTGTGTGAAATTTGTTGTAAATATAGATTATTTGAGAGTGTATATTGATATGGGAATGAAGAAGAAAATAACAGTATCCATGCTGTTGTAGTTTTGAGTTTTTTCATTTTTAATATAACTATAAAATATAATATAACAATTCTTCTTCTTCTTCTTCTTATTATTATTATTAGATGAAGCAGGTATTATGCGGACTGAGTCCTAGGGAGGCCTAAACTGTTTTTTTTGCCATCATGCACACATGAACCATGACTTATTCCACTTCTTTGCTGTTTCATTATGAGGTTTAGCAGCCTGTGACAATGCAGATTTAATGTAATGCATTGTACAGTATTATGAATATAAAAAGTAAACATGTATAGGTCTGTGTTCACTTGTTTTTGGTTTCAAAATTGAAAAACAAAATACAAATGACGACGCATTCATGAATACTTTGTTTTAATATCAACAATTGAATTACTAATTAACTATGTTTAAAATCCTTTTATGCTCAAAAATGCAAAATATTTAAAATATGCATTGTTTATAGTTTCTTGGCATCTTATTTTTTGAGTTGGAGTCATTTCGTTTTGTGCTCGCATAATGTCAGTGTCACAGGCAAGGCAATTCCACCCACTGAGTTAAAAACGTCAAAATTGTCAACGCATTCATTAAAGTGACATAAGTTTTAACATATAAAAGTCATTTAAAAACATCTCACCTAAATGTTTTAGCTATATAATTTAGCTAAATGCTTTTTTTTCACATTCCAAAAGTTGTAGTAGGATCCTAGTGGCCAGATTAATGTACTACAGGTGAGATTTTGCCAGTACCTCCCTTTATACAAATACAATACTCAATTATTTGAATATGTAAGGCATCTCATTGTGAGCCTGCTACAGCCTTTACAATGTAAAATGTGTTTTTAAATGTCTTTGTATGTTAATAGTTATGTCAATTTGATTAATGCATGAACAAAGTCAACGTCTTAGCCGACCCAAACGTCTGTCACATCCACTCAATGAGAATATAGGCAAAGACAACATTAATATTTTATTTTCTTTACGATTTGTGTATTGGTTAAAAGCAATCTGAGGTGGGCTGTGTGTTGGGAAGGGATGTAGACTATCACAAAATAACACCAGACAATTGCAGTATCTTTCTATGTTTTTATTGCCTGAAAGAATTATTAGTTTTAAACATAGTTAATTAGTAATTCAATTGTTGCTATGACGAATGAAAACGAATGAACGCAACACACACGGATCTGTATACAACAGCAAAACCTGAAACACCACAACAAATATGAAAACGACAAATTCAAAAACACATCAACGGTAATTCAAAACAAAGGTTATATAACTGATTGCATATCACATGCTTGTTGCTGAATGTCTACAGCACGTGTCAGTCTAGACACCACAGAAAATGGGGAGTTGGAAGATGTTTACAGAAGGAGGAAATATGAACCTAAATTAACCCACTAATGCTTTTATTTGTTTAATAGTCCAATCAACAATAAGCATGTAATGTTTAATTACATTGAAGTTTAATGAACTTGCCCAGTTAATTTCAGTTAATTTTGATGTGTTTTTGAATTTGCTATTGTGTATTTGGTTTTGTTGCATTTTCTGTTTTTGATTTGTTAATCAAACACCTCACTTCAACTTCAGGATGTAGAGAACCTCTTTCCCCCCCTTTTAATCTTTCGGTTTGGGAAATCTCACAGTCCTGGCAGCAAGGCCGCTACACAGTGCGGAGGTAAATGTCCCATTAAATAAAAGCTCTCTCTAGAGCTTGCCTGAGCCTAACCTTGATGTTCTTGGGAGAAGTGTGGTTTTCAGTCTGACTGAAATGTCTGTCCCGCTTCAACATGCTCAAATGAAGGGAATGTGGGAACAGTGACATGTCCATTAGTGTGTCTTTCATTATTTTATCAGGTCCAATCTGTCACAATTCTCTTCTCTTCTCCAGTTCCTTCCTTTACACTGAGGTATTTTCACTCAAATTATGCCTGCAATGAGAGGTGGAACATGTGCCATTTCATTCTTAATACTCGAGTAATAGTGATTTATCTGTTACATAAGTGTGTGAGAGAGATCCTAGGTGGGCTCAGGCAGTGTGTGTGTGTGTGTGTGTGTGTGTGTGTATGTGCGTTTGTTGTTTTTTTGTGTGTACCTAAGAAGTTTAAAAAACGTTATCTTCTGTATCAGCACATTTGCTTTGTACCTGCCTTCAATACCTGCTGTTGTTTGACAGCAAAAACATTCTCTTCTCTTCTCACAAATCTCACTTTTTTTTTTGTAAATGTGTATGTTAGGAGTAGGTTATGATCTTAGTACCCTTTGTAACAGAGGTACCGAAAGTACAGAGGTTGCAATTCTTCCGGACCTGATGGGGCAGCAAATACGTGCAATTGTTTTAGTCAGTTCACAAGTGGTGAAGAAAAAGAGCAACGCCTACAAGCACACAGGAAAAACTACAGAAGTTTAGCTTAGCTTAACAAGTTTAGCTCCACCCCGACTCGTTGAGAGGAAAGTTAGTATTGGTTTCTGGTCTGCAACCAATGCTAACGTTCATTTCAAACAAAGCGAGGAAACACGTGGAATTTGGTGAAGCACCTGAAAGACGGTCCATTATTATGTTTCTTTGAGGCAGC
The DNA here is from genome assembly GCA_012411365.1 of Ameiurus melas. NCBI lineage: Eukaryota > Metazoa > Chordata > Actinopteri > Siluriformes > Ictaluridae > Ameiurus > Ameiurus melas. Next base: position 11,175,896 of record CM022780.1, on the reverse strand, counting down.
TGGCATTGTTGCCGTGAAATCGGTTAACGTTATGCTCCGTGTAATGTTAGCGATAGCCAGTTATTTGTTAGCGATGCTAATGCATTGTGAAGTTATAAACTACCTCCTAATGGGCCACCATGCATCGCCTTTCAGCCCTTGTCCTGTCAGCTAAATGTAAATAATTAATAAATCATTTTAATAAATCATTTTGGCCTGCCACCCTATCAGTGAATTTAAACTAATGTTTAAATAAAAATTTAAGCTGTGTTTTCCAGAGTATAAGGTGTGTGTGTGTATGTGCGCGTGTTCAGGAGTGCACCTCCGGAGACTCATTGTCAGACAGTGTTTGATAACTAAATCCCGCCCCCCTTTCCCCCTCTGTCTCTCTTTGCCAGTATCAGCCAGAGGAGGATGTCCTCCAGGAGTTTTTTAATTTAATGTTTTTAATTTTATTTTTATACCACATATTGACTTTGGTATAGAGTATCGTGTTCTTTTGATGGTATTGGTACCGACTACTAGATTTTTGGTATCATGATGGTATCATGGTATAGTCTGTAGTATTGGTTTAATATTTTGTTTAAACTCTAGCCTCTCTTTAGACAGATCCCTTAAAAGAGAGAGAGAGGGAATGAGTGAAGGAACACATTGGTGTTTTCTGTTTCAAGCTCTCCAGCAGTGAAGAATTTTGGCTGCAAATGGTGCAATTATGTAGTAAATGCCAAAAACATACACACACATGCTCCTGTGGCTGTGTATCATGGAGTAGTGGAAATTGGAGTGGAAAAGGGTATCTCCAGAATTGGAGTGGAAAAGTGTATCAAGTGTTTTTCACATTAAATTTTACCAGCTTTAGCTGGTAGCTGATTGTATCTAAACTGTTGTTTGGGTATGTGGTTTCCTCTCTGGTTCTTTGGTCACTTCCTGTCTGTTGCATGAAGTAGACAATATTGTATTGTAGTTCATTGCAACCAAATTATGGACACTCAAATGCTGTCAGAAATGCTCATTACATATTGTTTGCATGTTTTGAACAACAACAACAACAAAAAGTATTCAGCCTGGCAATGAAAATGTAGCACAATAGATAATTGTACATTGTGGAAAATAAGTATTGGACGTGTCAACATTTTTTTCAGTGAGGCTATTCACATGAAATTTTCCCAAGATATCAGTATTAATTCAAGAAATTTGGAAATATAAAGAATTCACAACATTAAATTCCATACATAAAGTTGTGTGTAATAAAGTGGAATGACAAAGGAAAAAAAGTTTTGAACATGCTAAGAAAAAGCAGTTCTCCAAGGCAAGCTAAGGCAAGGAACTAGCTGAAATCCGTAAGTAATTATATTATATATTATATCTGTGCAAATTAATATCAGTTGGGCTAGTAAATTGATGGTCTATAAAAAGGCTTTTCATTACCAAGGTGTCACACAAGAAAACATCTCATGATTGGTAAAAGCAAAGAGCTCTCCCAAGACCTTCGCAACCTTATTGTTGCAAAACATATTGATGGAATAGGTTACCGACGTATTTCAAAACTTTTGAATCCTCCAGTAAACACCATTGGGGCCATTATCCGCAAGTGGAAGCAACATCACTCCATCATCAACCGACCACGCACAGGTGCTCCTTGTAAGCTGTCTGACCAGAGAGTGAGAAGAATAGTCAGAAGAGTAGCCCAAGCACTTAGAAAGAGCTTCAGAAACACTTGGAGGCAGCAGGTGCCATCGTCACAGAGAAAACAATAGGCAATACACTCCACTGCTCACGCTCATGCCGCAAGACTTCATTACTAAAGAAAAGGCATGTCAAAGCTTGCATAAACTTTGCTACAGCTCATTTGGACAAGCCTATGAAATACTGGGAGAGTGTAGTCTGGCCAGACGAAAGCCAAATTGAACTTTTTGGCTGTCATAGTACACACCAGAAAGAAACGGTAAAAAAATGGCACTGCACATCACTCTTAAAACACTATACCAACAGTGAAGTTTGGAGGTGGAAGCATCATGGTGTGGGGATGTTTTTCATTGCATGGTACTGGCAGGCTTCATATAATTGAAGGAACGATGAATGGAGCCCTTTACCATTAGATTCTTGAGAAAAATCTGCTGCCATCCACCAGAATGTTGATGTCACAAATCGAGTTTGAGGCAGAAGCAAGTGCAGATGTAAACATTTAATATAAACAAACAGACTACAAAAAGACACTAAGACAACTTGGCAAAACACTGTGGCATGAGACAAAACACAATGACATGAAAGACAGCAGTCTAAGACAATGAAAGACAAGAAACCAGTGCAGACAAAGACTCAAGACTCACCAGTGCAGACAAATACTAATGAGTGCTCATTAACAAAACATGAATCAGGTGCAGGTGGTCATGTGACTGGTGGTGCAGTGCAGTGGCTGATGGGAAATGGAGTCCAGATTTTCTTGATACGTGACAGTTGAATATGAGGCATGGATGGACCTTCCAGCAGGACAACAATCCAAAGCATACAGCAAAGGAAACTCTCAATTGGTTTCAGAGAAAAAAATCAAGGCATTAGAATGGCCAACTCAATCACCTGACTTGAATCCAATTGAACAAAATTTAAGGACAATATGTTTAGAAGAATGGGCCAAAAGCACACCTGAATACTGAGGCTGATTAATTTCTTCATAAAGCAAGCGTCTTGAAGCTGTCATTACAAACAAAGGCTTCTCCACTAAGTATTAAATAAATTTCAATTAGCATGTTCAATACTTTTTTCCTGTGTCATTCCACGTTATTACACATAACTTTATTTATGGACTTTAGCGTTTATAGTAATAAAAATTTCACTTTAATTCTTTATATTTCTGGATTTCTTGAAATCGGTTGAAAATTTAATGTGAATAGCCTCATTGGAAATATATTTACTGAAACAAATGTTGACACGTCCAATACTTATTTCTTATTTTTCACTTTTTCCACATTTTGCGATGTTACAGCCTTATTCCAAAATGGATTAAATTCATTATTTTTCTCAAAATTCTACAAACAATACCCCATAATGACAATGTGAAAGACGTTTGTTTGAAATCTTTGCGAATGTATTAAAAAATAAATAAATAAAAAGCAAATGTACATAAGTATTCACAGCCTTTGCCATGACACTCAAAATTGAGCTCAGGTGCATCCTTTTTCACTGATCATCCTTGAGATGTTTCTACAACTCTACTGGAGTCCATCTGTGGTAAATTCAGTTGATTGGACATGATTTGAAAAGGCACACACCTGTCTATATAAGGTCCCACAGTTAACAGTCCAATGAACTGTCTGTAGACCTCCGAGACAGGATTGTATCATTGCACAGATCTGGGGAAGGGTACAGAAACATTTCTGCAGCATTGAAGGTCTGAATGAGCACAGTGGCCTGTATCATCTGTAAATTGAAGAAATTTGGAACCACCAGGTCACTTCCTACAGCTGGCCTCCCGGCCGAACTGAGTGATCAGGGAAGAAGGGCCTTAGTCAGGGAGGTGACTAAGTAGACATCACCTGGCAAATACCATCCCTACTGTGAAGCATGGTGGTGGCAGCATCATGCTGTGGGGATGTTTGTCAGTGGCAGGAACTGGGAGACTAGTCAGGATCGAGGGAAAGATGAATGCAGCAATTTACAGAGACATCCTTGATGAAAACCTGCTCCAGAGCGCTCTGGACCTCAGACTAGGGTGAAGGTTTATCTTCCAACAGGGCAATGACCCTAAGCACACAGCCAAGATAATGAAGCAGTGGCTACAGGACAACTCTGTGAATGTCCTTGAGTGGCCCAGCCAGAGCCAAGACTTAAACATGATTGAACATCTCTGGAGAGATCTGAAAATCTGTGCACTGATGCTCCGCATTCAACCTGATGGAGCTTGAGAGGTCCTGCAAAGAAGAATGGGAGAAACTGCCCAAAAAAAGGTTTGCCAAGCTTGTAGCATCATACTCAAAAAGACTTGAGGCTGTAATTGGTGCCAAAGGTGTTTCAACAAAGTATTGAGCAAAGGCTGTGAATACTTATGTACATGTGCTTTTATTGTTTTTTGTTTTTAATAAATTTGCAAAGATTTCAAACAAACATTTTTCATGTCATTATGGGGTATTGTTTGTCGAATTTTGAGAAAAAAAATTAATTTATTCCATTTTGGAATAAGAATGTAACATAACAAAATGTGGAAAAAGCGAAGCGGCATGAATACTTTTCGGATGCACTGTATATTTTTAATGCAGTTTTCATCTCAAGATTCTTTAGGTCAGCGGTCCCCAACCCCCGGTCCGCGGACCGGTACCGGTCCGTGGGTGATTTGGTACCGAAAGAATAAATAACTTACATTATTTCCGTTTTATTTATTATCTGGATCTGAAAAATGACCGGATTCTCTCCGTTACATCCTTCTATGACTCAGTCTTGACGCGTTTCAAGACGCTTGTTCGGTCACGTGATACGTTGAAACCTTACCATAGAGACCAGAGAGTGTTAGGGGGGAGAGAGGATGTTACAAGCTGTTAATAAAGTTGCGATTTCACATTGGATTCACGTTTATTATTATATTTTAAAAATACACCAGTTTTTATGCTGGTCCTATCATTTTATTTTGTTGTATTTATCTGCCACACCTTAAAGGCCGGTCCGTGAAAATATTGTCTGATATTAAACCGGTTCGTGGCGCAAAAAAGGTTGGGGACCGCTGCTTAGGTTACTGGTAGTGCTGAAACAGCACTACCAAATTTTAAATCTAGAGTAACACACACGCACACACACACACACACACACACACAGCCAAAAAAGTGGATTACTTATGTACAAAAACACTGCTTTTCCCCTTCCTGAAGCTTTCTCTACATGTTTAGGTGCAGCTCATTTGAAGACCCCTGTGACAAGGATAATCCATTTGATCTGGATAGGTCAATGCCTTTCTGACACAACGTAATCCTCTCTCTTTACTCCTGTGCTAAAACAGCAGATACATCAAGCTATACTGTTCAATCTCTACCAGTTCCTTAAACCAGAAAAAAGCTGTAAGGAATTCTAAACAATAAGGTCTGTACCAGATCTCTCAGTCACTGCGTTGGTGGATCAAAGTCTGTAGTAACAATAGAAACCTTAGAGGCTATTTGACCTTCAGGTTAAGGAGGTTTTTATTGGTATATCAGCTTCTTAAATGGTGGAGCATGGTAAACCCTTGTAATTCCTAATAAAGGGATGGGTTCATGGCCTAAGGACAGGTAGTGGGATAGGCTGTGTTCTAGAAAGTCTTTACTTAAAACTAGCTGTTTTATATTTTCTTTCTTTTAATGAGTTTATCCAGAGTAGCCAAACACTTAGATAACACTGAAAGACTTGTTGTTGAAATGTCTCAGTTTTTAAATGTATCCCAATAACAAAATAGAACAAATGTACCTTATTTCAAAATTGGTCAGGAACCAGATTATATCTGAATAATTTTTATTTACAAGTTAAATTTGTTTTATTAAGAACGTTGGCATGGACTTATGGCTTTTTTCCCTATATCTTCTGTAGATTATTCTCATTAAGTATACACCACTGTTAATAATACAGTTATCAATCACTACACATACAAAGTGTGCAAAATATTATTCAAGACTGCAAATGATTGTACAAAAATCATTGCAAAAAAGAAAGAACTGTATTAATTAGTCTCTTTTTGCTCTTCTACCATTTGATGGACTGTCTGCAAAATATGTATACAACCCCAATTCCGAAAAAATTGGGACAGTTTGGAAAATGCTAATAAAACCAAGGGGAATGTTTGTAATTTGTATACTTTTGTCTACTTTTGTATACTTTTGCAAATTTGTAATTTGTATACTTTTGTCACGATCTCGGCAGATGGCGCTGCAACGTCAACGTGCACGGACGGCTGTAGAGCGCACGTGCACAAGATCACGGAGTGAGAACTTTTTCCGATGGACACGTGCCTTTGCATTCACAGATGCAAATTAAGGCTTTACTATGCAAAGCAGAAGTCATACATCAACTCTATCCAGAAATGCTGCCAACTTATCTGGGCTCAGTCTTATCTAAGATGGACAGTAGCATAGTGGAATTGTATTTCATGGCCAAATGAGTCAACATTAAAAAAAAAAAAAAAAATTATTAAGCAGCCGCCATGTTCTCCGGGCCAAAGAAGAAAAGGACCATCTACGCTGTTCTCAGCATCAGGCCCAGAAGCTACCATATGTCATGGTATGGGGGTGTGTCAGTGCCCATGGCATGGGTAAATTGCACATCTGTGAGGTCACCCTTAATGCAGAAAGTTATGTACACGTTTTGGAGCAACATATGCTGTCATCTAGAGCAGGACAACACCAAACCACATTCTGCCAAGATTACAAGCGCATGGTTGCATATGCAGAGAGTGCAGGTGCTAGCATGGCCTGCCTGCAGTCCTGACCTGTCTCCCATTTAGAATGTGTGTCACATTATGAAGTGCAAAATAAGGCAATGTACAGTTGCACAGCTGAAGAAATGCATAATGGATGAATGAGGGAAAATTCCGCTTGATAAACTTGGCCAACTGATGTCTTCAGTGCCCAAACGTTTAATAGATTATTAAAAGAAAAGGTGATGTAACAGAGTGATAAACAGTTCACTGCCCCAACTTTTTTTTTTAAGTGTTTTGCTGTCATCAGATTTGAAATGAGTGTATATCAAAAATAAATCAAAATCACAAAGTAAAACATAAAATAATTTTTTAATAATGTGTTTTCAATATAGTACAGAGTGAAGTGAATTTTCAAATGACTTTTTGTTTGTTTGTTTTTACATTTTCCATACTATCCCAACTTTTATTTAAGTATTCCTGTTTGTGTGTGTGTGTGTGTGTGTGTGTGTGTGTGTGTGTGTGTGTGTGTGTGTGTGTGTGTGTGTGTGTGTTTTGCAAAGTGTGTGAGTTAAGTGGAAGGCATTTCAAAGCCTTCGTTGAGCTGCTGACAAGCACAGTTATCTATAGGGAAACTTTAGATCCTGGCTGTCATTCAACCTTAGGGAGGTGAAAGGTCATTACCTATAGTGGTGCACCATGCAAATGGAGCCAGGGAAAGAGAAGCAAATATGCTATTTTCTGGAATACCCCCCTTTTGTTGTAATTACTTACACCTGCACCAAACAAAATTCTTTCACTGAAATTTATCATTTCACAGTGGCTGAAATCTGCAGAGAACAGTCTTTGCTATTATGATGACTATCATCTAATAGTGATGAACTGTACACGATGTATACTGTACACCAGTGATTCTCAATACCAGTTCTGCGTTCTTCTGAGTTTATCCTGTTACAAACACATGATTGAGCCCACAAGCCCCAGTCATCAGGCTTTCTATGATTAGGATGGTTTTCAGGCAGCAAAAAACTGTTCAGGGCTATAGGCTTCCAGGGCTGGAGCTGAGAATGACTGATGCACTATTGAAAATCAAGCACTAATCACACAACATGATGATGATAATACCAATAAACCAATTTATACCATGGTCTTGTTGAATTCTCAAATCTGTTTGGTCAGAAAGTGTTGATTAATTTTCCATAACAGCACGGCTCTAACAGGAGTCCCGGCTGTAATTTAAATGATATTTTCATTCATAAGATTCACAGGAACTTGCACGGCTCCACAATAATGCAAGGCTAATAATAACACAGATAGAAAACACAATAATCTAAGGCTAGGGAGTTGTTATTGAACAAAAAGTATATAATTGTTTGTACAAGACTTGGAGACATTTATTTAAAATGTTTAAAACCTTGTGTTTTCAGCATAGTGTCAGGCAGCAGAGTTGGCGACAGTTGTGGTGAATGCTTTTATTAAAAATAAAGACTGGCACATGCAAACAAATCTAAATCACAATCTTAATCATGAAATCCAAAGTCAGGCAGTAGGTCAAGTGATGTACAGACAGGTATCCAAAGGCTAAGACGATAATCGTGAAACATGGTAACAAACAAGGCAGAAATAACAAACATGAAACAAAGGCTTGGTATGAGGAACAGAGCTGAATGAATACCTGAAAAGCATTACAAAAGACATATTATTCACACATCATTTATGTATGTTAGCAGTTACGTGGCGAAAAAACAGTGTTCCTCATTTGAAAGCAATCAGATCAATTTTATTCTAACACTTATTCCAGTTTATCTCTGACTAAGATTTCTTTTCAACATACCAAAACTGAACGGGACGACCCTATGTCCCAACATTTTAGGAAAAAAATCCATTAGACTCAACCCTAATGTTTTTCCCAGTTTACACTGTATTTGAATTAGCAGTGGATTTTCTTCAGAATAAGCTTAAAGTCATCAAAGCATGACAGGGCCAAAATGAAATCAGATATATGCCTTGACAAGACTGAGATTCTGAGGGGGATCTAAATTGCCATATGAACTTACCAATGTAGTTTTCTCCCACAATTTGGGAATGCATTGCAAAAAACAGACAAATAACAGTTAAAACAAGACACAGCTTAAAAAGCAGAATGTCTGGGTAAAAACCATATGGGTGGCAACCATATCTCTGTCAGAGTTAGCATGAGCAGCAGATGCATGAATTTACTTTATAAAGAGCAGGTGTACTGCAAATGGAGCTGTTTATTGTGCATGTGTGTGTGTGTGTGTGTGTGTGTGTGTGTGTGTGTGTGTGTGTGTATGTGTGTCTCCATACATGACTCACATTAATTATTGATATAGGCAGACAGACAGATTGAACATTTGCCGGCAGCATGTGTTATGAGATCTAGAGCACAGTGACCGCTGACAGAACAGCAGAAAGCGAGATGCTAAGAGACAAGAGACTGTAGGGGATAGAGAAGGAGAGAGAGTGAGAAAAACAGAGCTGCACCTGTAGCTGTGCCTTGAACAATCAAAGTGCTTAGCAGCTTCGGTGTGAGAGAAAGAGGGATAGACAGGAAGGGTCTTGTGATTCTTAGAGACAGAGATGATAATTCAAGAATGCAGATAGGAAAGTAAAAGAAGATGATGTGGAATAGAGCCTGAAGAGTAGACCCACAGCATTAGCCAACAGTTACGCAGGATAGAGGGTTAGGGTGAAACAGAAATTGGGACAGGAAAACAGGGTGCTGGTGTTTAAAGATGATGAGCAGGCAAGCTTGTTTCTATCGTGTTCCTCCTGAGGAGCTTCATAGGAGAAACCAACAGACAGATCCACCCAAAAACAAAGCCTTACACACTGTCATTGACATGAAGGTAAGGGCATAAGCACTAACATTCTTGGATGGATATTTTCAGAGATGTTTGAATTAGTAGCTGTTAATTACTACTGTTGATGTTAAAAAAATTGAGCCTCTGTTGGAACATTATACTAAATGTTTTAATAATGTCACTAAAAAAGAAAAAAAAAGAAAAACTTCCCTGTTTTGATTAATACAAATGGCAATATCAAGTTAAGGCTAGTTCTGAGACGTGTAGGATTCATAGAGCTATCAGAAATGGCTCAGGTTTCCACCCTAGGAGAAAAAAAAATGGTCTGTAGATCATTGGTTGTTTGCAGGATGCAGGTAACAATAATTGTAGACTGCCATGAACAGCTGACACAGATGCATGCAAAGTGCTGGAGTCTGGCTTTCTTATTATTCATGACAGCTGCCATTCTCCTATAAAAGACATACACTGTATAGAACTGTATATAAATTAATGATAAATTCATAACTATCTTTATACTCCCTACAATAAGTTTCTTTCTGAAGATCTTAAAGAACAGTGCAGTGACCACACAAGTTTCCTACTGTCCAAGGACTGGATATTAATTGTCAAATCCTAGCCTTAAACTTCAAAACCAAACTACTAGCTAACACAATTTACTAAAAACTGGTAAATGATCAGAGGATAGTTTGAAGTCTGTCCATATGGTACTGCTTGCGAGTGAAGGCCAATGGCAGGAAGCGCTCATGTTGCTCTGCTTAAAGAGAGGACACTTATTCAATTTGTTTCAAATGTCACATATGGAAGCTTTCACTCTGTGTGCTGACTTTGAAGTCAGTGCTGAGCTGTGAAAAAAGGTTACCCATTTCACACACTCACACTCGCACCCACACATATACTTTCACACATATCTGAGGCAAATGTTAGATGCCTGGAGCTCAGGTACATTGTATTGTTTTTAAACATTTTCTGTCTGTGCTTGTTAAACATGTAAACAGCAAAATCATGCAGACGAGTCTGGACACACAGGGCTGTATAAGAAAATGGTTTCTATGGTGATGACTCAGTAGAGCTTGTCTTATGTTCGGTCTTATGTGTTTGTTATTTGAAACTACACTCAGATGATCTGTATATCTATAGATATGAAATGCAGTGACTTTAAAGGGTCTCAATAGTCACGAATGGGTGCATCTGTAGCAATGACATTTCTATGACTACTTAACTAGTAATGAGTGTTCTTGGCAGATGGATGTTTATTTTTTTTTCCTTTTGAGCAAAACCAATGAACATTGTAGCTTAACATCTAAAAATGTTCAACACTTAAGGCATCTATAAAGGGCTTACATTCATGAAAATCTACATTCCTTAGCTTTTGAGTATTGTTATTCATTACTACACTGATTATACTCTATGCAAGTGTCTTATGTGCTAGGGCAGATTAAATTTAGGTTATTAAATCAGTTATATAGGCACATTCACATTGGTGTATCTTTGCTATAATGGATGACTATGTTTTGCAAAATAGATTATTGTTTCTTCTGAAAATCACCTGTTGTTGGATCTTAGTAAGAACACTGATAATTTTTTACTAAATACCTGAATGTTATTATCACTTACAGTTAGATATTACTTTTGCTATGTTAGTCTGTTCAACTGTGGAGTTAGAACTGAAAATATGTAAGAATTTGCACAAGACAACTTACGAGAAGTCAGAGGAAATTCAGCAACAGTGATCTCACTTGTTTATGTTCCAACAAATTCTGAAAGAAATCAGGCTTGCTGAACATACAAGTTGCTGAGAGTAGAAACTGAACTAGGTGTGGATCATAGGCTATAGGCAAGCTTGTGGAATATATTGATATGCTGATGCAAAACAATACTGTGACTAAAAAATGACAAATTCACAAATAACCCTATTTTGAAAACAGAACATTTCTGTAGATCTGTCAGTGATATTTACCTTGATACACATATGTGTCGGTGTATATATGTTGGCCTGGGAAAACCCTTCATATTTTTTTTTACTTTTCTACTACAGACGTCTAAGAAGATTACAAACCTGAGCTGAAACGTCTTTCTCTTTTGCATATATCTCAATCAAAAGTGAAGTTATAGAGTTTTAAAGGAAGAAATTTTCAGAAGTTTCCATTTAGGAGTGCATAAGCATGTTGACATATTGACAGCCAGTGTCTGATTACAACCTGAATTGATTATACGTATGTACTTATCCAACTTGATCAAAGCCTGACATTCACTCTGTAAGGAAACACACTTAACTAACAAGGCTTTTGGTAAAATATATTTTTGGTTTCCTTTTCTGAATTTGAGGTATTAAAGTATGTAATGGCCAGAAAAAATGCTTCTGCCAAAGCCAATTTTTTTCCACTTCAACACAGACATTTGACTGGTTTTCCTAAGCTGCCACACATACAGTGTGTCTTAAACCTCTGTCTATTGAAATAAATGTCACCTGTATACCTGAGACACATTTAAAATGTTTCTTTATGAACTGTGTCAGACAATGAGCAATATGAGCTGCTCTATAGAACAGCTATAGAGCTGCATCACCTCCCACACTGTGGCTTGATATTAAACTGACCTGCCAGAATTTTTTATTTGCGTTTTACAAACATTTCTTTGTGTGAACAGTTGGTCAGTTATATACGTTTGTTTGTTTTTGCATATTATGTGTGTCTATAAGTATGCTGAAATATGTGTATTTTGTAATTTGTTCCAGAGCACATCACATCCTTTCTGTTTTGACCCTGATGTTATTTGGCAGGTATAGTACACATATGCTAATTATCAAACCCTTCCACCTCTTCTACATAAGAATTCTTGTTAAATCCTTTTTTTCAAATTCAGACTGCCACTGTCATCACATTGTTGCTTTGTGTCTACATGTAAAATGGAAAATATTTGTACTTTATTACCATTATCTCAAGGTCTACATGCCTTTACCTTTTGGATATTGAAAGAATATGTCTGAGATGCATCAAGCATGTCGATTAATATCGGCTAAGAGAAAATGAGTATTATGGATATGAAAATGCTTTATTGCCTAGTGCTTATGGAAACTCACTTGGAAACTCATTTTCACTAGGAAAAAATGTGTGAGAATTTAACATTTTTCAGATGTTCACATTATTTTTATTACTTATTCTACATTCTTAAGACTTTTCCCACTTCATTAAAAAAAAAAATATTATTATTGCATTTCAGTTTTGGCCTGTAGATTGTATATTCACTCACTGGTCACTGTACTAGGAATATATACACAGCTGCACATTTATGTAAATATCCAATCAGCCAATCATGTAAAATCAGCATAAAATCATGCAGATACATGTCAAGATTTTAGTTAGTTATTTATGTTCATCTGAAACATCAGACAAAATGCGATTTTGTGAATTGTCCATTGCATGGTTATTGGTGTCATAATGGCTGGTGTGAGTATTTGAGAAACTGCTGATCGCCTAGATTTTTCATGCACAAAAGTCTCTAGAGTTTACACAGAATGGTGCAAAAAACACAAAAATTCAGTGAAAGTTATGTTCTGCCAGTAGAAATGCCTCGTTGATGAGAGGTCAGAGAGAATGGCCAGAAGAGTTCAAGCTTATAGGAAGTCTACGGTAATTCCAATAATCTCTCGATACAGCCATGATGCGCATAGAAGCATCTCAGATTGCACAACATGATGAACCTTGAGGCAGGTGTGCTTTAATAGCAGAAGACCACATTGTGTTCTATAGTCATCCGGAAAGTATTCACGCCGCTTCACTTTTCCCACATTTTGTTATGTTACAACCTTATTCCAAAATGGATTAAATTCATTATTTTCCTCAGAGTTCTACAAACAATACCCCATAATGACAACATGATAGAAATTTGTTTTAATTTTTTGCAAATTTATTAAAAATAAAAAACAATAAAAGCACATTTACATAAGTATTCACAGCCTTTGCCATGAAATTCAAAATTGAGCTCAGGTGCATCCTGTTTCCAATGATCATCCTTGAGATGCTTCTACAACTTGATTGGAGTCCACCTGTGGTAAATTCAGTTGATTGGACATGATTTGGAAAGGCACACACCTGTCTATATAAGGTCCCACTGTTAACAATGCATGCCAGGGCACAAACCAAGCCATGAAGTCCAAGGAATTGTCTGTAGACCTCCAAGACAGGATTGAATCAAGGTACAGATCTGGGGAAGGGTACAGAAACATTTCTGCAGCATTGAAGGTCCCAATGAGCAGAGTGGCCTCCATCATCCGTAAATGGAAGAAGTCTGGAACCAGCAGGACTCTTGCTAGAGCTGGCCTTCCGGCCAAACTGAACGATCGGGGGAGAAGGGCCTTAGTTGGGGAGGTGACCCGATGGTCACTCTGACAGAGCTCCAGCATGTCTCTGTGGAGAGAGGAGAACCTTCCAGAAGAACAACCATCTCTGCAGAAATCCATCAATCAGGCCTGATTGGTAGAGTGGCCAGATGAAGCCACTCCTGAGTAAAAGGCATATGACAGCCCGCCTGGAGTTTGCCAAAAGGCACCTGAAGGACTCTCAGACCAAAGATTGAACAAAGATTGAACTCTTTGGCCTGAATGGTAAGCGTCATGTCTGGAGGAAACCAGGCACCACTCATCACCTGGCCAATACCATCCCTACAGTGAAGCATCCCTACAGTGAAGCATCTGTTTATGGCAAAATATTTCTCCATCTTATAATGGCTACTTCCATCTCACAAAGAACAAGTCATCTCAGACTGGATCCATGAACATGATAATGAGTTCATTGTATTTTAATGGCCTCCCCAGTCACCTGATCTGAAGCCAAAAGCCTTTAGGATGTGGTAGAAGGAGTGGTTTCAGCAAGAATGTGCAGCTGACAATCACTACAATTGTGCAGCAAATTGTGATCAAGTTAACATGGACCAATATCTTAAAGGAATGTTTCCAACACCTTGTGGAATCCATGGCACAATAATTGAGGCAGGTCTGAGGGCAAATGGGGATCCTACTCAGTATTAATTTGCTGTTTCTAATAAAGTGGCCAGTGAGTGTATGTGCGTTGGTATTTTTCTAAAAGAATAGTGTACTGCTTCAATGGTCCTGAATTTAATGCCTTTTTGCATAGAAATAATCTGGTCAGAAGACCAAGTTCAGTGTGTGTTAGTGGTTAAACCTTGCGGTAGCTCTCTTTTTAGGTTTTCATTGAAGTGTTATAGTTTCCTTTTCTATACATTATGCAATTGAGTGCCAGTCTTAAAGTCATGGATACATCAGTAACTGTAGTGATTTTGAGATATTACTAATGACAGATGGCTTCATATATAAAGTGTAGGAAACCCCATTCAGATGATAGAGTATGAAGGCTAGTGGCCACTTCTTCCATCTGGATCTGCAGTGTCGCATATGAAGCTCAGTAGTCATCACGTCTTCTTCATAACTCCATGTCTCCATGGCATGGTTTAAACTGACCTCTGAAAGTTACTAGGGCGGCTGTGGCTCAGTTGGTAGAGTGGGTTGTCCACTAGGGTTCGCAGGGTATTGTAGGGTTAGCGGTTCGATTTCTGGAACACATAACTCCACATACCGAAGTGTCCTTGGGCAAGACACTAAACCCCAAGTTGCCGCTAAAAATATTCATATTTTAAGACCTGAAGTATGTTTAAGTAAATTGTAAGATACTTTAAGTGGTATCTCACAACATTTAAGTTTTTAGTTCCGACAGTTGGGTGGCTGATGTACATTTCACACATATCTCATGTAGGACACCAAAATTTCCACACTGGAGCGGAACATCCGTGAACTGGAAGATGAGATCCAGATGCTGAAGACCAACAGTCTCCTGAAAACGGACAACAGAGATGAGATGCTCAAGCAGACTGACATTTACAAGAACCACTCCAAATTCATGAAGAGCAAGGTTAGAGTTTATCCCTCACCCAAGACAAAGATCAGTCAAGTTACTTTCCGCATTTTCCCTGGAATTGACTTAAAGTGCAGTTTGGTGGATGTAGGCTTGGGTAAATATAAGTTAATGATTTAAAGAAGGATTGGATTGATACAAGCAGAGATGTACAAAGGTATAAATGAAATACAATGATATGAATAAATAGATACTCAAAGACATAAATATTGATTTGATGGAGCGATGAATAGGGTACTAAAGATTGGATATGATTGTAAATAAATTGGTTTCAGTTTGGGAACTTGGAATTCTGATATATTACCCATGAAAAAATAAAAAATAAATTAAAATATTTTAATAGGTGTGATTGTGTGTATGTGGGGTACCCTGGTGTCCCTTCCAGGGTGTATCTTGCCTCATGCCAATTGTTCCCAGCATAGGCTCCAGAAAATCTGCAACCTTTACTTTACTGAAGATGATTGAAGGACACTTGTATATGCTTTGATCATATTGACAGTAAGCTCTATGATTCAGTATATTTACTTGTTATATAGAACTTAATAATTCAATGTATAAATGACTAAAGTTCCATGGTTTGTCTCAGGGATGAACACACAGATGGAGTTTGCAGTACCAGTGTTGGCTTACACCAGCAGTATCAGATGACTGAACTTCTTCTGTGGTGACCTTTGAGACTTGAGAATCAGCCCTTCTAGAATGAAAGATTAAATTACTCTAGCCTGAAAGTGTTCATGATTTATATATGAAGCACTTAGGTTTCCAAAATTGTCATAATACCTTTAAGGGTCACCTTATTTTTATTAGGACATTTTTATTCTAATTAAACTTTTTTTTGTGCTGCTTTTAAAACTTTAGATCTGATGGAAGAAAGGAAAAAAACACAGAAAATTTCTCATTGTCATTATCTTTACTTTGCAAAACAAGTGCATGCACTGAGTAGTTCTTATACACCTTTTGAGACTTTTTGCCTTTCTTTCTGTGTTTCATACTTCCTTACAATCTCATTCATGCATACCCATCACTCTCAATCATACTTGACACTCATTCATCTGTCCTATCAACCAGGGGTCCACTGCTTTCAGCACTAGGGGCCAACGCACTGATGAATTATAGGAATCAAAGGTTCAATAACAGATAAGGGTGGCAGGTTGAGTTTGAGTTCCTGTGACCCCGTTTATCTCTCTATGGCCTCTATGTGTCTGTTCACAATGGTCTTTTGATGAGGACCAACTTGGAGTGCCATAATTTTTCACATGCTATCAAACCTATATGCTATCTGACCTCAATCTGAAATGCACACTCTTGGCATGCGAAAGAAAAACTTGTGCAGAAGATGTGAGCAGAACATATTGTTTGTGTTTTCCTAACTCTCTCATTTCATGATGAAAGAGTTTGTTTCAGCAAAATAAAAGTATTGGTGTGTGGCAAGTCTATCTCAAAGGCTGCAGAACTTTGAGGTGGGGAAAATGGCACTAGTAGATACTTATTATTTTTCCTGTAGCATGTAAGCATACCTTGACATGACAATATAGTTCTCAAAAGAAGTGCACACTAATGTGTGATATTTTCGTCATAAAAACTGTAAATGTATGACATTTGAATTCATGAATTGTTATTTGGTCGACACTTTCAGATTCAGATTTCCAAAATTAAATACAGGCTTTTGTCCTGGAGTCATTTTTCACATATTGTACTTAATACTTGGGCCTATTACACTGTACATGCTGCTATAATCAAAACACTTTACAATAAGGGTACATTAATGAACATTACTTTATGTTTGCTCATTAAGCTGATGCTTAAATCCAAAGTGAGTTACAATTGAAACATGAAACACAATGAGGAGTTGAGGGTTTAGGGACTTGGCCAAAGTCCCAACAGTGTGATCTTGGTGGTACTGGGATTTTGATGCTTCAGATCATTAAGCTGACATGTTAACCAGTACGTCATACTGAGTAACTACTTATGTACAGAGCTGTGAAAAAGTATTTGCCCCATCCTGATTTATTTTTATTTTTGTGTATCTCTCATACTAAATAGTTTTTGATCTTAGATAGATTTTAGATCAAACGAAATATAGCATAAAACAAAGGCAACCTGAGTAAACACACAGTACAGTTATTTTTTTTTTTTTTTATTGAAGTAAAAAGGTTACCCCACACCTATCACCCATATGAAAAACTAATTGCCCCTGAAACTTAAAATCTGGTTGCGCCACCTTTAGAAGCAATAACTGCAACCACACAATTCCCATAACTGGAGATCAGCCTATCACTTACTTCTAGGACTAAGACATATACTTTGGATCATTGTCTTCCTGCATAATCCAGTTGTGCTTGAGTTTCAACTTATGGACTGAAGTCAGACATTCAAGATTCAAGATCAAGTAGATTCAAGATTCAAGATTTATTGGCATGGTAAAAGGCTTTATATTGCCAACGCATTGTTAACATTACATAACATGTCACATGTTCTCCTTTAGGACTTTCTGGTAGAGAGCAGAATTCATGTTTCCCACAATTATTGCAAGTTGCCCAGGCCCTGAAGCAGCAAAGTATCCCCATACCATCACACTTCTACCACCATATTTGACCGTAGGCATGGTCCTATTTTTTGTAGAATTCTGTGTTTGGTTTCTTCTTCTTTTTAAATTCCAGTACTACTACTACTACTACTACTGCTACTACTACTACTACTGGCACCCTGTCCAGGGTGTACCCGCCTTGTGCCCGATGATCCCTAGGATAGACTCCAGGATCCCTGTGACCCTGAGAAAGGAGTAAAGGGTAGAAGATGGATGGATGGATAATAATAATAATAATAATAATAATCATAAAAATGAAATACAACCAATTCATACAGTATATGGTGACTTTTCCAGCCATGCTGGATTAAATTTCCATTTCCCAGGCATTGCTTTGTCTTCACCATAATGTCAAGTTGAGTGACAGGAGCACTGCTGCCAACAACTTTCAATGGAAAGTCGATAAAGGTCACTATATGATGTCATGAGCTAATTTTTATATTCAGTAAGTCATCGTGTCCTATATACATTCTGCCTACTCCCAGTACTCACATACTGTTACACTACTCTCATACTAATACTGCTGAATTCCGAATAAATCTGTTCTTGTTTACATATTTTTCTGTTTCTGTTTTCAGACAGTGGAATGAGTATGAAATAGTGACTGAAACATGCCCATTAAGACTATATGTTAACCAGCAGTAACATCCAAGCCATTTCCAAGTGTCTGCTCAGACAAACTCACCATACTCACAAGTTAAAGACCATGACTGTGCTGTGATTTCAGCAATACTGGCAACTGTCTTCTACTGAAAGTAGCGAAGGTTTGCCCAAAAGTTGCTAAATTTGTCGCTTGGTGCTTTTTTGAGGGAAAAAAAATTGCTAAAGGGGTCTGAGAAGTGGATGGGAGGTGTCTCTATCAAAATGAGTGAGTGATTAGTGGGAGTAGAGGGAGGGGCTGCAGTGGGGTGTGCCGTGATTTTCTATTTATTGACTTTTTATAATTCAAGCCGTTCCAGCACCTGGTCAAATCCTGATTTTATTCATTACACACAGTGTTTAGCATAATGTTAGCTCACTCACTAGCAAACAGTTAATTTTATTATTTACACACAGCGGTTACTGTAAGTTTAGCTCGCTTAGTAGCAATGTGGAAATCTTTAAAGATGAACGTAACGAATTTAGGTTAAAGGAAGTGTCACTAACCTTTGTGTATTCAGCAGAAGCAATGTGATGTGTAATTTTAGCAAAAATAGTGTTAACTACCACACTACTGGTTAAAAAAAAACAGAGCCATCAGCAGTATTTTTAGTATTTAGTAGTACCGGTATACCGTGCAACCCTAATAGACATATTACTTAACTGTTATTTTTAACAATTGTGCAACCCTTATTGTAAACTCTTGCCAAGTTATGTATTTAGAGTTTCTCTTCTTTGTGTTTTTAGGATAGGTTTAAGTCACCTGTCTGTCTGGCAACTCAACAAGTGACTACTTGCTCGCACAACCATACATACCTGCTCCCTCAGCAACAGAAGATTTCAGACCAAATGAAAGTACTCTCTCTCTCTCTCTTTCTCTCTCTCTCTCTCTCTCTCTCTCTCTCTCACTCTCACTCTCTGCTTAGCTTTTTACTATACAATGGGAGAAATTAGTATTGAGCGCGTCAAATTTTTTTCAGTAAATATATTTCCAATGATGTTATTCACATGAAATTTTCACCAGACATCAGTATTAACTCAATAAATCTGCAAAAAAAACTTTTCATTACCAAGGTGTCACATAAGAAACATGTCATGATGGGTAAAAGCAAAGAGCTCTACCAAGACCTTCACAAGCTTACTGTTGCGAAACATATGGTATCGTATACAGAAGTATTTCAAAACTTCTGAATCTTCCTGTAAGAACCATTGGGGCCATTTTCGGCAAGTGGAAGCGACTTCACTCCGGCCATGCACAGGATCTCCATGCAAGATTTCTGATCATGGAGTCAGAAGAATAGTCAGAAGAGTAGGCCAAGAGCCAAGGATCACTGAGAAAGAGCTCCAGAAACACTTGGAGGTGGCAGGTACCATTGTCACAGAGAAAACAATAGGCAGTGTACACTTTCGCCATGGCCTCTATGCATGGTCACCCCACAAGACTCAATTACTAAAGAAAAGGCATGTTGAAGCTCATTTAAAGTTTGCTACAACTCATTTGGACAAACCTATGAAACAGTGAAATTTGTAGGTAGAAGCATCATGGTGTGGGGCTGTTTTTCATCGCATGGTACTGGTAGACTTCACATAATTGAATGAATGATGAATGGATTCAATTCAATTCAATTCAATTTTATTTGTATAGCGCTTTTTACAATAGTCATTGTCTCAAAGCAGCTTTACAGAAATAAAAAACAGGTATAAACAGTCAGAAACAGATAAAGAGAGACAAACAGGAACAGATAACAGAGACAAACAGGTAGAAAACAAATGGAATTTATCCCAACTGAGCAAGCCACTGAGTGGCGACGGTGGCAAGGAAAAACTCCCTAAGATGTTTTTTGAGGAAGAAACCTTGAGAGGAACCCGACTCAGAAGGGAAACCCATCCTCATCTGGGTAACACAGAATGTGAAGGTAACACAGATAATGTGAAAAATGAGAAATGGATCCCTTTACCAGGAGATTCTTAAGAAAAATCTGCTGCCAACTACCAGAATGTTGATGTTGAGATGCGGATATACCTTCCAGCAGGACAACGATCCAAAGCATACAGCAAAGGAAACTCTCAATTGGTTTCAGAGAAAAAAAATCAAGGCGTTTGAATGGCCCAGTCAATCACCTGACTTGAATGAAGTTGAACAAGATTTAAAGTCAATATGTTTATGTCAAATGTTATGTTATGTTTATGTGTATGTCAAAATCATACTTGAATACTGCGGCTGATTAATTTCTTCACACAGGAAGCGTCATGAAGCTGTCATCACAAACAAAGGCTCCTCCACTAAGTATTAAATAAATTTCAGTTAGTGTGTTCAATACTTTTTCCTGTGTCATTTCTCTTGATTGAAAATGTCATGTGAATAGCCTCATTGGAAATATATTTACAGAAAAAAATGTTGACGCATTCAATACTTATTTCCCCCACTGTGTCCTTTTCCACATTCACAGTTTTTACAGTGATTCTTGAAAGTTTGTGAATTAGAATTTTCTGTGTCTGCATAAATATGACCAAAAACATCATCAGATTTTTTCAAAAGTCCTAAAAGTAGACAAAGAGAAACCAATTAAATAAATGAGACAAAAATATTATACTTGGTAATTTATTTATTAAGGAAAAATGATCTAATATCACATATCTGTGAGTGGCAAAAGTATGTAAACCTTTGCTTTCAGTACCACCATATTTCATCCTTGTTCCTTCTGGATGAATAAGCATGACTTATATGCTTGTGTGTGCATCACTGGTGTTCCAGTGATATGACCATCAATTTACACCAAAATTAAGTTTAATAATATTTTGGCAATAGAGGGTGTTGGCAATTTGGCAAGCTTGTTGACGCAACAGAATGGAGCAAAGATAGTGTTGAAATAGGAAAACTAGATTTGAGTTTATTGTGCCTATGTTGTTTTTAACACATTTGAATGATGGATATTAGTCAAATATTTGACTATAACAATAGCTATGTGTTTTGGTGGCTTCTTTGTGCATTATGTGTTCTTGGGTTTTTATAGGAAATCTATCTGTAATACACTAAATTTCATTTTAACACTGACTCTGTACTAATAATACTTTAATACTAGCTTTTATTAATTTTTTGGCATGGCAATATTGTAATTTGTCATGAATTACTTGTACATTTAAGTGTGTTTTGCATGGACCTTTATGTCCCCCTACTTCATTATTTTCCCCCTTTTGAAAATCTTTTTCTCAGATTGATCAGCTGAAGCAGGACTTATCAAAAAAAGAGTCAGAGATATTGGCCCTGCAGACTCAACTGGACACTTTGACCAATCAGAATTCAGACTGTAAGCAGCACATTGAGGTCCTGAAGGAGTCCCTTACAGCAAAGGAACAAAGAGCAAATATCATGCAGACAGAGGTTAGTGAGTGTGTGAATGTGTGCGAGTGCTCATTTCCCCCCCAAAATAATTAAGTAAAAAAAAAGGAATCCATATTACTGCATCAAGTAAAGGATAAATGCAGATAAATCTAGACAAATATGTTCTTTAAAGTAAATTTTATTTCATTATACATTTCTAATGCATGTTTTATGATGTCCTGCCTTAAATTCTGTTTTTTTTTTCATTTAAAAAAATTATATAGGAAGGTGAGAGTGTGAGGGAGTTTCATCCTTAACTTTTAAAAATAATTCATTACATCTACTTAAAAATTAGGTAACATTCTGCATTGATGTCACCATAAGTGTGTTATTGTCAGACTAACAATAGATTATGTACTAAATGTGTGATTTTCCTCAACCGTAGAAAGGTAAATTAGGTTGAACTAAATTAATATTTAAGAGTAAAATGACTCAAAAGCACCATCAGGATTCAAATCTTGGTTTGGAAGGCAAATGTGTTACCAATACACCACTCAGAGTATTGGTTTTTACTCAATCATGACCAAGCAAATTGTTAGCTTAGTCTGAAATATTGCCTCCTCTTTTCAGTTTATTGTTGTTGTTGGTTGTTGTTGTTGTATTGACTAGCTAACTGCATCAGGTTTATTCACCAAGATTATGACTCACTGTGTCAGGCTTAGATAATCACTTTATCTTCAGTATAACGCATGTTAAATCAATTGATACATTTGAGTGAATAGGTATGGAGAGAATAAAATGTTAGTAACTGAATTAATATATTTGTTTCCTTTCAAAATGTGTGACCACCTGAAGAACAAGTATGACAGGACAAATTTTCATCTTAAATTTTAGCAGACCCAAAATCAGTATTTAAAAAACAAACTTTTTTTCTGCTGAATTTGCTGTTTATATTAAGCTTGATTTAATAAGCATAAGGATTAATTTTATACACTATATGGCCAAACGTTTGTGGACACTTGACCATCACACCCATATGTGCTTTTTGAACATCATTTTGGAAACAATTGGAAGGCCCAAATATGGCCATATATTGTATGTCTAATTGTCAGATAGATAAGTCCACTGGTACTGGTTCTCATCCAAGTTTTGGCTCTTAATGAAGCATACAGTGTTGCTCAGTATAACTTTGCATATTATTGAGAGAGCTGCATTTACTGGACTTGTCAGTAATAGAGGTTGAACTTATATTGATGTGGTTAGACAGTGAAATAGTTTGCTTGGCTATTTGACAGCCAAACAACACCTTGCCCTCTAGAGTTCTCAGAGAATGTGTTACAGCTTTTCAACAGCAGCAGCAATTGATATTAATAGAGCAGCCAGCAAATCTGTTAATCTTCCTTAGCTAGTCTCAGGGAGACATGCCTATGTGATTTTAACCAGACTTTTTGAAATGGCATGCTTGTGTAATTTTAGTGGCCGTTTTGGGAACAGTAATTCTTTGAAAGAAGTTATAACAATTCTGCTCAGCAAATAATAGTCCTTTTGCATCAGAAAGTACTGCAGGGAACAGTACAGTAACAGAACCAAGAACTTTTTACATTCCTTGCACTAGGGATGTCACGATACCAAAAATCTAGTAGTCACTACCGATACCACCAAAAGTACACGATACTCAATACCAAAGTCGATACCACGATGTGGTATTAAAATAAAATGTTTTTTTTTTTAAGTTAAAACTCTCCTGGAGGACATGCTCCTCTGGCTAATACTGGCAGAGAGAGAGAGAGAGAGAGAGAGAGAGAGAGAGATTTTAGTTATCAAACACTGTCTGACAATCACTAATAAAACAGTGGAGACTACGGTGCACTCCTAAAGACAAACACACACACACACATAGACCCATTATACTCTGAATGCAAGCATTAGTATAAATTCACTGATATGGTGGTAGGCCAAAAAGATTTATTAAAACCGTTAACATTTCAAGAATTATTTGTGACATTAGGCTATATTTTGCTGAATGGCGATGCATGGTGGCCCATTAGGAGGTAGTTTATAATGTTAGTGTCAATGCCAGCTGCCTCAAACAAACATAATATACCCTTCTTTCAGGTGTTTCGCCAAATTCGAGGTGTTTCCTCGCTTTGTTTGAAATGAACGATAGCATCGGTTGCACAATGGCTTCAAAGCATCAATCATATGTTTGTTGCCGTCCTCTTCGAATGTGAAGTATTTCCATATTCGACTCTTACCACCTTTCCTCTCAATGAGTCAGTGCGGAACTAAACCTGTCGCCATCTTCTGTAGTTTTTCCTGTGTGCTTGTAGGCATTGTTCTTCTTCTTCTTCTTTACCACTTGTGGACCGACTAAAACACTTACACATACCAGTACGCAAGGGAGGATAGGACAGGTGCAAATGCAGATAAGCATTTAATTAGAGAGAGGCAGGCAAATCAAAATCATGAAACAATAGTATGATCAAAAACGGGCAATTTCTCAGGCGATCGGCAAATGGGCATAAACTAGGCAATGCAAAACACGCAAAATGAGAAACTAGATGCAAGAACAGAAACTATGAAATGAAACACGAACAAAGGCTTGGCACAGTGAATACACTCAAAACTTTGCGAAGAGTGAATGCCTCGAAAGTCCTTTTAAACTATTATGCGATGTGTGTGCGATTGGATGCATGTGTGCGTGATTAGAATGAATGAATGCCCAGGGGCTTGACTTGGTGTGGAATGACATCCTCAGTGGAGCAGGGAGGCAGAGCAACATCCTTAGTGGAGCAGGGAGGTGGAACGAAGGCGGAGCGTTGTCGCCAAGATGCTGAGTGTCATTCTTCACCGACTTAGCCGGCTGAACTCGGTTGGTTGGTGTCACCAGACTCAGGTGTAAGCAGTACTTTTTTATTCGTGCCAACACACTCGGGTGTGATCAGAACTTTTTGTCTGTGTCATCAGACTCGGGCGTGAGCAGAACTTGGATGTCCATGTCAGCAAACTCGGGTGTGAGCAAATCTTGTTTGGCTGTGATGTTGGCTTCAGGCGTGAGCCGAACCTGGTTGGTCGTGACCTCAGCTTCAGGCATGACCAGAACCTGTTTGGTCGTTATGTCGGTTTCAGGGGTACACAGAGCCTGATTGGTCATGACATTGGCTTCAGGCATGAGCAGAACCTGCTTGGTCGCCTCTTTAATCTAAAACTGGAACTTGGCGTGGAAGGTCACATCGTTGATCTCAGACTGGAACTTGGCGTGGATGGTCACATCAATCTCTAGCTGGAACTTGGTGTGGGAGGTCTCCTCGTCGAACTCAGACAGGACCATGTCTTGGGAGGCCGTCTCTTCGACTTCGTACAGGAACTTATCTTGAGAGTCTGTCTCTTCAACCTCGGACAGGAACTTGGCTTGAGAGGTCGTCTCTTTGACCTCGGAGAGGAACGTGGCTTGGAAGGACGTCTCTTTGACCTCAAACAGGAACATGGCTTGGGAGGTCACCTCGTTGACCTCTAGCAGGAGTTTGACTTTATGCTGGAGCTCTGGAGATGAGATCTCCACATTGACCTCCAGTTCTCAGGTTGGAACTCTCGAGATTAGGTCGCCATGGTTGACCTCTGGCTGGAGCTCTGTGGGTGAGACCACCTCATGGGTCTCAGATTGGAGCGCTGCTCTTGCTCTTTTGTGGAGCTGTTTGTGGGCACAGCAGCTGCCCTCAAACATTCCTGAGAGCAGAAATGTGATCCAGGTATCCCGAGTTTACTACAGGTGGGACACTGTAGCTGGGCTTTGTTACAGCAGCCCTCAGCCTTGCAGGTCTGTATCACCCCCACTGCCGGCCTGTTGGCCAGGGCTGAAGCTGAGCTGTGGAGGCTGCCCTGTCGATCCACTCATAGAAAGTGTGTAACGGCAGATCAGGCTTGGCCGTTACACTGACTCCTCTCAAAAGCTCATCAAAGTTGCAGTTCTGCCCTGGAATCCCAAACTCCTTTAGAAATAGTTGTGCAAACTGAGCTACATTGGTGATGACCCTGTACTGGCCAGATGCTCTGCCCATTGGTAGGCCGGGCCATAAAGTCGGGACACAATGAACCCAAGCCACTGCCTCTTGTTCGGCTTTGGGTTGTCCAGGCTTGAAAAGTACATTTGGCAGTGGAACATGAAGTGGAACATGAACTGCCTCGGGTAGTCACACAATCCATAATTCAGATCTGGGAGGTCTATATCAGTTCGCTGGGGAAACTGCACTAACATGAATGGTGGCCAGACATCCCCATGTACTCTGGCGTACCAATCTCCTCGCTCTCCTGCTGCTTCCATGTTGTGGCGAAGTATTCTGTCATGTACCAGAACGTAAGGGAGGATAGGACGGATGCAAATGCAGATTAGAGTTTATGTAGAGAGAGGCAGGCAGACAAATCCAAATTGTGAGACAATAGCGGGTTCAAACACAGCCGATGGGTCAGGAGGTCGGCAAATGGGCATGAACTAGACAAGGCAAAACACACAAAACGAGAAACTAGATGCAAGAACAGAAACCATGAAACGAAACATGAACAAAGGGTTGGACAGTGAAAACACCCGATACTTTGCGAAGAGTGAATGCCTCGAAAGTCCTTTTAAACTGTGTTGTGATGTGTTTGGATGCAGGTGTGCGTGATTAGAATGAATGTGTGTTCTGGGAATTGTGGTCCATGGTGGCCATGTTTGTAGGCTGCAGTGCAGGATGGGAAATGCGGTAACTGGTTTGCTGTGATATGACACCAGTTCAGTCTACACTACCGCAACCATGGTATGGGCAATTCATTATGTGGATTAGTATTTGTATTTTGCTGTCTGGTGGAAAAGTTTTATTAGTGCTTGCTCTGGCAGCAGTGTGCTGTAACATACTAGTAATCTCAGATAATCCTCTTCTCATGAATCACTGACAGTCACTGTAACAAAGAGTCACTTGGAAATTACATGGATTTTATTTAAAATTTACAATATGTAAAACTGCAATATTATTTGTTCATATGCTAGTCATAAGTTTTTGTACTAAGATATCAGCTGTAATTTAACTCCAGGTGTTGTGCAGTGTGAAACCAAATCCTCATCTCATATGTCCAAGTAGGTATTTCCCTTTTTAAGGGTGAAAATATGGTGACTGATCAACCAGTAGGGGTTACACCTCATTAAAAATGTACCATCTGGTTCACAATTATCTGTTTCCGCATACAGCATTTTTTTTGTTGATTTTGTAAAGTAAATAAATAAAATTACAGAGAGATAAAAGGAATTTTTCACTAACGAGATTCACTGATGCCCTGTGATCATATGGGGAAATGTAGCCATTGCACTGCGAGAGAGTTTTTATTGGAACACTCTAAAAGAAACCGGTGGGTAACTGCAACAGAGTTCTGTGTCCTGTCTAACCTTATTATGCTCATCTAAGATATATTGCAAGGATATTTGCTGAAGGGAACCAAAAGTGAAGGGAACTGAAATATTTAATACAAAACTAAAAGAATTAGAAATGTTGGGGTAATCAATTTCAAATAAGTATCCAGTTACTTGCACAATCATTTACATCACAGAATTTAACCACTAAATACTGTTTTTGGAGACTTTAATTCTGGCCATTGTTCTAGACAGGCTATTTTGTTCCAGATGACTACTCATGTGCACTCACTCACACATTCATATACACACACGCAAAGTTTTTTCACTGTCAAAAAATGAGACCTTAATTGGCTATTAGTGGCACTGTCTCTCAGTGTCTGGCTTGGATGCTACTAAAAAGAAAGCTTGACTCAGGGCAATTGTGAAATTTTCTGTGCTTATTAAAGCACAATGACAAGTTGGTTAAATATTACTTTGTTTTGCTTAAAACCAGGCCTAGAATATACCGCATTTTGCAACAGCTGAAGAAATTTTATTGTAATGAGCAAAATATGTGGCTGGATCTTGCTGGTTGAAAAAAATGCTTAAGTCATAGAACTTGCCATATAATGTGTGATTGTTCATTTTTGTTTATGAGTTTTGTAGCATTATATTTGCAAAGGTACTGCAAAGTTGAAGATTTAGGTCAGATGGTAGAGCTGTATAAGTTGATCATGTACAGTCCCCTCTTAAAGTATTGGAACAGCAATCTCTATTGTTTTCTATTGTTACCACTTCCCATACCCGCATGGCCATGGTCCCACCTAGCCCTGGATTTTCTAATAGACCTGCCAGAATCACCAGGCAACACGGCTTTACTAGTGGTCATGGACCGATTTTCTAAGTCCCTGCGCCTGATTCCACTTCCGGACCTCCCCTCTACCTTCGCCACAGCTGAACTGTTGTCCCAGCATGTGTTCCGCTACTTCGGCCTCCCAGAGGAGATCGTGAGCGACAGGGGCCCCCAGTTCACGTCTCGAGTCTGGGCCAGCATCATGGAGAAACTGGGGGTCACTGTTAACCTCATCTCCAGTTACCAGCAAATTGGGACCCAAGTATGCCGGCCCTTTCCGGATCCTGAAATGGGTAAACCAAGTCACGTACCGCCTAGACCTCCCGAAACACAGCCGCATTGCCCCCTCATTCCATGTCTCCCTCCTCAAGCCAGTAACACTGGGCCCCTTAGCCACGGCGGTTCCGGAGAATACCCCGCCTAACCCATTAGAGATCAAGGGTCGCCCAGCTTACCGTGATCGGGAGATCGTGGACTCCAGACGCAGGAGAGGGCGGCTTGAGTATCTGGTGGATTGGGAGGCCTAGAGGATCAGTGTTGGATCCCATCCCGGGACATTCTGGATTCAAGCTTGCGCGACAACTTCCACACGGCTCATCCAGACAGACTGGCACCCCAGAGGAGAGGACGGCCTCGGAAGAATTCGGCTCCCGGAGTGAGCCCTCTGGGGGGGCTCTGTTATGACACGACGAACTCGCGCCCACCGTGCGGACAACATATCCCAGCCACACCGGCGCTCAAGTACGCGAGTGAGAATACGGAGTGAAAACACCTGTGCGCCGCCCAAGGTTATTTAAGACCCTATTAACAACAACGCGGCGTGAAGTAACGCTAAAGCTCTCACAATGCTTACCAGTTACCACGCTTGCTACCTAAAGGTGTATCTACTAGGGTTTCGAACTTCAGCCTCGTTTTCGACTACGCTTCACGCTTCACGATTTGGATTACTGTGTTGGCCTTGGACTTTGCGCTTCACGCTTTGCTTGCCTGTCTGTCTGTGCTTAGCCCACGCTTGCCTCCCTTCTGGTAACGTCACAATGGCACTGTAAAAAAAAATAATAATACATTTTTAAAAAAAGGCTGTACAAGAGTTCTCCAAGGCAAAGAAGGGTTATAGCAAATATTTATTAGATTTTTTTGAGGTACTATTTATAGTAATTTGTTTGGTATATAGAAACATGTTGTTTAATTATTTCATTATTTAATGTATTTATTATTAAAAAATTGTTTAAAAAGCATTTTTTATGTTTCACTTAAAAATTTATTATTTAAAAATAATATTTGTTTCACTTATTTTCTTTATGTTCCTAAGAGTTTATCACATTAATGTTCATATAAGAGAACCCATAATTCCACTGCAATTGCAAAATTATTTTGTCACAAATAATTGTCACACTGTATGCACTTGAAAACTGGGCGTAACATATACAAAAAATGTCAATGACATCTGTGCTTTGCTTGGATGAAGTCCCATTTTACACTAACCCTTATAAACATTACAGCATCAAAAAACACACAGAGATCTCTTGGAAATACACACGTTCTTGATGTTTTTGATAAAGACTGTTAGAAGGCAGTGTTGCTCTCAGGTTCTGTCCTGGTTTCCCCTCAGAATCTTAGCTGGTTCTGTGTTCTGCGGTTCCATGGTTTGCTCTTAAACAGGTCAGATGGAGCAGTGAGCAGTGGGAGCAACGTGGCCCAGTGCAAAACACACACCCCGTCCAAAGAAAAGAGCCTCTGTGTTTTGGAAGCAGTGGAGTGTCCATGTGGAAAAGCAATAAAGAACAGTAACTGAGGGTAGAGAGAGGCATTGATGAGTTATTTACTGGTTTACACACAACCATTCACATCACTGACCCATTTTGCTTATTCATCTACTCTTATATGCACATACACAAATCCACCAGAATGTGGTGTTGCATTGCAGTTGAGCGAGTCACTTGCATAGCTCACATTACCATTAAGTGCTTCATAGGTACAACAAAGCAGATTTGCTGACATATTAGTATTAGTATACCGATGACAAATCTTTTCTTTAGAAAATTAAAAATTTAGAAAATATTGGAATGCATACATTTTGCAATGCATTCATCCAAGTTGTTTGCGGAGTATTATCAATGCCTGAAATGAAATGTAACAATTTCAGAGTTTGCTACTTTCTAATCAACTAATCAAATAATTATTAACATATATTGACATGGCGTCCCCACCCCCTCTCCTGCTAGCATTCAGTCTTTGTCTCTTGCACCCTTTTCCTTTCCTCCCCCTTCTTGCCATCTCCTCTTTATTTTTCTTTGCCCAAGGGGCTTCAGTAAATAAAGGGGGTCCACTGTGCATCACTTATGCTGTTGACATGTGTTAGCAATTTCCCCAGGTTACATTAAGCCAGCACGTACACACACACACACACTCTCTCTCTCTTTCTCTCTCTCTCTCTCTCTTCTCTCTCTCTCTCTCTTTCTCTCTCTTGTGTGGTGTATATGGACTGTCTCACCAGATATTAGCCATTTTTTTGTGTGAAATTGCTCACATACATTTAATTATTAAAGTTGAATTCAAAAGCATACATGCATTCTTACCAAAAACCACAAAGTCAAGTTCTCAGCCTTTCATTCATCTGTCCTCATCAGTTCTATATGAGGCACATCCAGAGACCCCGGCAGGAGTGGTCTCTTTGCTTTCCCAAAAACGAGAAGAAAAGAGGGAAAGCCAAGAGAGGGATCCTAAAGGAAAACACCTTTGCACCTTGGCTGATTTAGTTCATTAATGACCAGAGGATTTTAGCCAAAACAAAAGCAAAAAACATGCAAACAGTAACAACAAACACATTTTGTGTCCATCTGGATGTGACAGAAGGTTCTGGAGGTAGCTAAAAAAGGAAAAGAAAAAATATCTCACTCTAATTAGCTCTATTTGCTCCCATTCATCCAGCCAATGAGTTGACAGCATAATGGACACATCAGCCTCAGCCTAAAAAGTGTGGTTGACCCTTGGCCCACCAAAGATCTGAATGTTCCTCTCTGTGTGAGAGGTGTATGTTTGCCTGTGTTTCTCAGAACCTGTATTGGGGAGGGGTAGAAGTGATTATTTTAGCTGGTTAGTTACCTCTGTGCTGTTTTTAGCAATTGGAAGAGGAAGCTGCATTCACTTTTGTCAATTCCACTACTTTGCTGTTGTACATCTAATCCAATGACAAATATTTTTTTCTTAACCGTCTTGACCTGGAGTTAAAATACAAATAATTGCCTTCTGGGTTTTATTTCATGTACAGATAAAGATAATTGGGAGATTTGCATACATTTTTTATGTGATAACTCTATACCTTTATACATTTAACATATAATTACATAAGTCTCTCTTTAAAACAATCTGAATCTGAAACATTGAACTGAAAACTTTGAGACTCCCATAGCAACAACACCATCATCTGTTACATATAAATTTCAGGGCCATAGAGACAGCGACTGCTGGCTGTATATTTTCTTAGGACCTACAGGTTTCAATCCTTGGACTTGATCCCTATACACAAAATGTTTGTTCATGTGTTTATTAGATGTTAATTTCTGCATGTGTGAAAGGAATTTCTGTTTGTGTTAGAGAAATAGACAGCCTGTCTGCTTCCCACTATAGCCATATGGTCCGTCTAGGTACAGGATGCAGGCTTGTGTAATTAAAATTTACAGTGCAAAAATCTAACCTTTGATGAATCCTCCTGCTACCTGTCATTGTTTGAAGACGGAAAATGTCAAGCCGTAAAAATGTCAGGAGAAGACGAAGATTAGGAGCAGGATGTGAGGGGGGAAGCTTTTGGGAGTGGACAGGAAAAATTATAAAGCACAGAGAGGCTCATACCAATTTGAAGCATGTCCCATCAAAATGTACCGTGCTGGGTGATAATGATGATTAATAATGATGGCAGATAGGATGTTGTGAGTGAGACTGTGTGTATGTGAAGGTGGAAAATATGACCAAGAAGTGCGCTCTACATGGCTCCGTACATAGGTTATTTTTAAAGGTCATTGTTGCTGATGGACTTTTTTAATAGTTTGACTATTTTTTAATAGTTTGTATTGTGAAATTTTACCCAAACAAATATATGAAGCAGCCAGAGTCTATTAAAAAGTGATTTGAGGATATATAAAAGTAGGGATGTTTGTGAATACAAACATCTTGTGTCTGGCAGTATGAATGTGATCAAATGTGAATATACATGCACTACTTCATATGTATTTGTGTGTGTGAGAAGTAAGAATGAACCAAGGATCCTGTCTTGCCATATGTAAAATATACTGTTGAGATCTTAAGATATTGCAAAATAAACAAGCATAAAATATTATTTTTGTGGGGGTTAAAATAAAACAAGAAAAGTGGAGTTGGCTTTTCTTGTGATATCTGGCAACCGTGAGCTTAAATGACGTGAATGCATTGTCTATTAGAGTTGGTGAAGGAAGAGTGGCTGCATACTGTATGTATGCAAACTGAACAGTTGATACTCTTGATTATGATTGGTGAGGAATTATTTAATAAATAATTTGAATTACACCCACCTTGTAGTGTTAGCATTATTATTAATTTAATGGTGCCTGACGCCACTGTGGCTACACCAGCATGTCACAGTCACAGGTTCAGGTCATTTTGTGTGATCAATAAAAGATTGCAGTTTGTGAGATTGGCAAGTTGAGAGAAGCAGATGATGTACAGTTACTCTTGTCATCATAATGGCTTCTTTTCAGTATTTGCAGTATTTGCTTTTTCGGTTGTCTGAGGTGAAAAAAGCAGTGCGAAAGTAGCTATGCATGGTGTAGCTAGATGCATTTTGGAGTTGTAGTTTTCAACCAGTGTGACAATATATTTTTTCATAGTTGCACAAAGTACTTTGACTGAAATGGTCACACTGTAGAGCCCTGATTTTTGTGAGATGGGTGGAAACTGGAGAACCTAGAGAAAACCCATGCAGGCAAGGGGATAATAAGCAAAACTACACACAGATATTAATTTGAGTTCAGGTTTGAAACAGAGACCCTGAAACTGTGAGGTGATAACACTACCCACTGTGACACTGTGCCGACCTTAATATGAATCAGATATATGAGAACCAGAGCGGCTTTAGTAAAAAATCAAAAATAAATAATAATAAAATTGTACGCTAAGTGAACGCTTAGGCATGAGAGGAGTTTGGAGAGGTCATAGAAAAAGACTTTCACATGGCCAAAGATGATGTAGTAAACTGTGCTGTGTTTCAGAAGGGAGAGACACACCATTGAACTAGTGTATACCTGAGCAAGTGTATACTGTACTAGCTGTGGGTAGTGACTCAAACAGTGGACCAGCCCTTTACTATTACAGTCATAGGGGTATGCTAATCCAGAGAGCCTCACAGTAGAGCCGCTGCTTCTCTGAATGATCGGAGCTAGTTGAGGTAGTTCAGGTAACTTGTAATGATGCTCCATGGTTGGTTCTTGCTAGAGCTCTATCAAAGTCATCCCAAAGTATGGAGACTTCAAGGCAGACCCATGGCATAGTGCAGAGACTATATCTAACAGTTGGCTTGGGAACATCAGGTGGTTACCACAAGAGGAGAGGGAATCTGTAGCCAGCATTACTCTAGGCTGACCTTCTCAGGCTGTTGTCACTCTGACCCCACCAAGAAAAGTAGAAGGAATGAATACAGTCACAAGTTAAAATCTGTTCAGCAATGGCGATTTAGAGTTTTATCCGTGGGGACTCAGTCCCCATTAACAATTTATTCCATGCAAGTACCTGTGTAGCTTATGCATGCTGTATGATGTGATAAGTTGAGTGGTTTGCAGCTATTGTTTGAAGTTTTAGCTATTAAATATATATATTTTTTGTTTTGACTACCTCTTAACTGGTGCTTGATTTTCTCTCTCTCTCTCTCTCTCTCTCTCTCTCTCTCTCTCTCCATTTTTGGCCTATCCAGCCTACTGTTTCTTTTCATTTCACATCTTCATCTCTCTGCTCTGCTCTGGAGACTGTTATGTAGAGTTTACACAGAATGGTAAACAATAAAACATTGAGTAAGTGACAGTTCTGTGGGTGGAAATGCCTTGTTGATAAGAGAGGTCAGAGGAAAAAGGATATAGTAACTCATTATCACTCTTTACTGTGATGAGCAGAAAAGCATCTCAGCATGCACAAATCATCACACCTTCTGGTTGATGTGCTAGAACAGTAGAAGACCACATCAGGTTCCACTCCTCTCAGCCAAGAATAAAAATCTGAGCCTATCATAGGCACAGGCTCATCGAAACTGAACAGTTCACCTGTTATTTTTTCCAATGAAGGTATCAAAATCCAGCGTACAAAGGAGACTTTGAGGCCATACCTTAAGTTGCAAACTGCCCATCAGCAATAATAATCGGAAGGTCAGAAAGAAATTGCAAAGAAATGCAGAGATTCAATTCAATTCAATGCAGTTTTATTTGTATAGTGCTTTTAATAATGGACATTGTCCCAAAGCAGCTATACAGAAATATATAATATGGGGAGAATCCAAGCATCCCAGTTCACCACAACACTATGCTTGTGAGGTCTCTAGATCTGCTCATTTACCTAAGAAAAACACTATTCACAAAAAGCTTGACTAAACAAAAACTTTTTCAGCCTGGACTTAAACATGGAGACCTGTCTGAGTCCTGAAAAGTAATTGGAAGGCTATTCCTTAAATGTGGGGCTTTGTAAGAGAAAGCTCTTCCCCCTGCTGTAGCCTTCATTACTCGAGGTACCAGCAAATAGCCTGCACCTTTTGATCGATGTAGTGGTGGCGGATCATAAAAGACAGAAAGTTTGCTCAGGTACTGTGGCGTGAGGCTATTCAGTGCTTTATACGTCAGTAGTAGTATTTTATAATCAATGCGAAATTTTACTTGGATCGTATGCAGTCTGGATAAGATATGGGTGATGTGGTCATGATGTTCCTCAGCTTAATTTAGCTGGTGTCATCTGGTTTTGCTGAAACATACAACTGTCATCAGCATAAGAGTGGAAGCTAATTCCATGTTTACAAATAATTTGACCCAGAGGTAGCACATATAAAGTAAAAAGCAGTGGGCCTAAAACAGAAACTTAAGCTCACACCAAACTTTACCTCAGTAAGCATAGAGAAGTCTCCATTTGCAGCTATGAACTGATAGTGATCAGTCAATTAAGACATTTGCCAGGAGAGGGCCGTTCCCTTAATGCCAACAACATTTCCTTGTCTACCAAGGAGAATAGTATGATCAATTGTATTAAAAGCTGCATTAAAGTCACGCAACACAAGCAAGGAGACAGAAACCTGATCAGAGGCCAGTAGTAGAAAATTTACCACTTTAACCAGTGCAGACTCTGTGCTACGATGAGGCATAAATTCTGACTGATACATTTCATGAAAGGTATTCCTATGTAGGCATGAGAATAGATGCTGTGCTGCAACCTTTTCCAGGATCTTGGAGATAAAGGGGAGATTTGATATTGGCCTATATCTGGACAATTGACAGGGGTTTAGGTCAGTTTTTTGATGATGAGAAATGAGCCACGATTAACCTCTACCAAAGGGTGGAAAGGCCAAAGTGCTATTTACTTTCATTTACTAACTGTCTTATACTTTTGATCACAGCCTTGAATTTTATGCAGGTGGGTCAATGGAGGGAGATGAAACGGGGTGTGGTTCTTTTGGGCTGGTTGAAAACAAGGCATGCTGCTGCATTGTGAATAATCCAAAGGGGTTTGATGGAGCTGACTGGGAGGCCCTGCCTGAGATCCCCCTCCCCACT
Organism: Ameiurus melas; assembly: GCA_012411365.1. NCBI lineage: Eukaryota > Metazoa > Chordata > Actinopteri > Siluriformes > Ictaluridae > Ameiurus > Ameiurus melas. The sequence continues at coordinate 11,140,257 of CM022780.1, read as the reverse complement.
ATGATACCTTGATATCCCTGAGAGATACAATGGTGAGCAAGTGGGGAGCGGACTATTGATTCTGGAAAACATTGTGCTCGAGGCTTTGATTCTTATACAAAAAGGATGGGAAGTCTTGGGATTGTTTACTTTTTTTCTTATCAGCGCTCATAATTAGAAATGCAGATTACAAAATGAAATTAATTTTATTAATTTAGAGAAAGATGGACTTAAAAGTCATTTGTTGTATTTTTAACTATTCGACCCCCAGATTCCTAATTATTCAAGTGTTCAAGCCCCCAGATTCCAGAAGCTCCATTTAAAAGATATTGTCTTAACAAGGACACAAGGGACATATAATTGGCCTTCATCTGTGAAATATTGAAACAGCTCCCATTTTCTAAAAAAAAAAAACCCCCAAAAAACCCCAAACACCTCAGTTGAACTGTCATTGGAAAGACTGTCAATTTCAAGGACAGGAGTGAAAATGAAGACTAAGGAACATTCTAAGGAAATTACATATAAGGTAACAGAAATTCACAACTTAGGAATATTTGTAAAATTCTATGTAAGAGATTGAACATCCTAGTAAGCACTGTTGGATCAATAGTGATGAAGTATAACTCAATAGCATTTGAAGAAAATGACTTACAGTCACAAAATCAACTGGAACGTGTTTCTGTAGGTGTATGATGCACACCTTTTGAATTTTTGATAAAAAATTTTAAAAAAGTGTGCATTATAGCTAACACCTAAATGAACACTTTACAGTTTTTTGTGACTGTAAGTCATTCCCTTCGAATGCTACTGAAGTTAGAAAAGTGTATACCAATGTCGTATATGGTCCCTTAACTTGCGCATATCTGCAAATATCGAACATCCAACGTCAAGCCAACTTTATGCCAGTCCGCTAGGTTCATCTTCTCTTGTGGCTTGTCTGCACAATCCCACCACTACTCACACAACCACCAGAGTTTGGGTCCGGTCCAGAGTAACATGTTACATCGGCAATCCATTGCTCTTCCTGTGAGACCCGGATGGGAAGACTTGAATTTTAAGATCCTAATTTTAAGACCTGAATTTTTGCAGCCTGAATTTGTGAGGTTGAAAAGTAATGTGTTTAAAATACTATCTGACGAATAATGAAGATGGTATTTTAACAACGGAATATTTTGGAACTGTATTTTAGGGAGGGAATTTGTGTGCATTAAATTTTTAATGCTGGAATTTAGTTTTCAATCAATATATACAAACCCAATTAATTGCAGAGGAAACTAATTCAAGCATTGTTATGTGCGATATGTTTTTATTAATTTTTTTCCAATTTGTGTCAAATTGTTGGGCAGAAAAATTCAAGTATTGTTGTTGTGATATGTTTTTATTCAATTTATGTAATTCAGCATGTCATTTTGCCTTGAGGCACTATTATGCTTCCATAGGGCAGGGTTTTGAGGGGTGGGGGTGAAGGTGTGAGTGGGTGGGTGGAAGGGGGGGTTTCCGTTTAGATGTAAGACTGTTGGGGTGAAATCAAGGGTAATAGAAGAAAGAAGACTGAAATAAAAAATTATCTTTCTAAGCATTAAAGAGGTGCTGGATAAGCTTTCTGATATGCCTGTCATTAATGTATGACTTTATGAATTAATAAATCCAGAAGCTCTTGCTTTTCATGAGCTTATTCTGTGATAATGCATCCCAAACTTGGTACACACTTAGACCAATTACTACTGATAAATAAATAAATGCTTTCCCTCAGATGGTCAGCTAATTCTGACAGATGTCCATATGCATTTGGCATGAATAGAAAGATGCACAAGACACCTGAATTTTACAAATTACATCCAGTAATGCCTGTTTTCTTTATCTTCCCAAGCATTTTTTGCACATTTGTAGACCCTCTGAAGTCAATATTTCACTTGTAATTACATCTGAAAAGTTGCATTTTTATACATAATTTGTCTGACTGGTCAGGTCTTTGGAAGCTCTTAGCGCTACTGATGAAGACCAGACAGACACTGGAGTCAGGCTGCAGAACCACTTCAAATAGAATATCAGATATTTTGAAGAATTACCTCCCCCTCAGCCCACATCTGAGGTAGATTCAGTCTATTTATGCCATTTTCTGCAGCGTTTCAGCTGAGAGAATGTTATTAATTGTTACATAAACAGCAATTATTGCAGTACTGCACTGCAAAGTGGAAAATGATTAATTTCACAGCAAATGTATTCAAATAAATGCATTTTAATGATTGTGGTGTGCCACTTTGCTGTTACAGATGGAGAGAAAGAGGCAATTCAGAAGAGAAATGTTTAACAGCTGGTATGAGCAGGGATCCTCCATGTTTTAAAAATGACACTTGCGTTTTTTTATGGTTATAAGTTTGGAACTGCATAAGAATCTATCCATAAGAACCACTGGCAGTAGGAATCTAGACTCTCCTATGTGGAGTGTCTTTTTGTAGTTCTGTTTATCTGCTGGCTAGAAAATCTCTGGCCCATGCTACAGATTCTAAATTCTAATTCTAAAGCGGTTTTAGAAGTAAGCAGATAGATAATGAATTAAAATATTGATCGAGTCAATTTTGGATCTTCCATTTTATTTTTCATGTCTTACAGTGTCCTTACATTTTTTCTTTGTCTTGTTCACTCCCTCTACCAAACAAAGGCCAAAAGAAGAGTTGTCTGTCATGAGCACTCTGACTGTCTAGAAGTTAGGGGACGAAGAAAGAGGAGAGGAGTGTGTAAGAAAACACACTTCATGTCCTGGCCAAGAAGTAATAGTTTTGCAAACCACAAGATCTTGAAAACGTATCAAGGACTTCCTTAAATGATGTGGTGCTGAGTGAAAAGCAGGAGAGGCCATCGCAATGGAGATGTTTTTAATGTGCGCGTGTGTGTCTGTGAGTGCTCCTAGACACGCCTCGATGCAATCTTCCCTAGCTGGACTTCACTTTGTCCACATTGGGGTTAATGTTCTCATACAAAAATTTATTCAAAAAAGATACCTGAAGTCATGGATGTATGTAATTCCCCAAATATGGCCAATAGGAGTATCTTTCTGTTGTTGAGCAAAATTGCGTTCAGCCTTGGTTGTTGTAATAAAGCAGTTTTGCATACAAAAGCAGCAATGCCTTGCTAGTTTTACTGTTTCTGCATGTCTGTCCTCCACCATGGGATGCAACAATTCAAGGGAGCTTGTGCAATGTCTGGTTGATCAGCTTTCAAAGCCCTTTCAGTGATTTAAAATACTCTATGTATTTTTCAAACACATCGAGTTGTGATGAAAGAACGTGTAAATGTGTATGTCTTGGGCAAAAGAGAAATGTTTATGTAGCTAGACCTGGCTAACGAAAGAACTGTGCACCACCTGAAGCTTCAAATAAAATACATAAATGCATGTGCCAATGTTCAGATGTGATCACACAGCGACATAAAAATGCACACAATCAACTGCATGTGTCCTAAGAAACACATAGACACTAACATCTATACACAAATTAATGCACAAAGACGTGTACCATGAGCTCATTATGGTATCAAGTAGAGATGGGATTTAAGATTGCCCCTGAATAGCATCCAGGTTTTTAGCAGTGTTGATACTGACCAGTAGAACAGACTGACCATATTTATCCAGATCTCCCACTACACAGGCTGCACAGTCTCACTCTCTGACACCTATACACAAACACATTAGATCATACATTGTGTATATGTGGGTCTGGGTATGTTATAGAGAAATTTTATACTTAATGTAGATTATTACTTAAAATATTGATCGATCCTGTAGTTATCCAGTTTATCCAATCTGGTCTTACTAGACATTCTTGGAAATACCTTAAACCTTGCAAATATAAGATACAATATCACAGCCTGAAGTGTACTATTGTACTATTTATTATATAAAGCTACACTCCTACACTCCTACTCCTACACCTGTAGCAGCCGTCGTGAAGTGAGTCTATGGAGGAGGATGCACATACAGAACTTCTTGATTTATTGACAGACAACTGCAACAGACTCAGGGAAACAGGCTCAGGAAAACAAACAAGTGGGAAGACACAGTAGGAACCGGCATTATCAGTGGCCAAAGATGGGATTGTCCCTTGGAGCCATGACAGCAGCATGATGCATAAAATTATACAAATAAAGGTCAATAGGCTCAATTCACGTTCACATCAAACATCAGAATGAGGAAAAAATATGATTTCAGTGACTTTGACCACGGCATGGTTGTTGGTGCCAGACAAGTTGGTTTGAGTATTTCAGAAGCTAAGATTTTCATCCACAGCAGTCTCTAGAGTTTACACAAAATTGTGCAAAAAAAATCACCTGATCTTTTTCCAATGAAAAACTGTTCGGTTTTGGTGATCCTGTGACCATTTTAACCTCAGATTCCTGGAACCAAGCTTCATCTTCTGCTGTTGTAACCCATACACTTTAAGTTTCATTGTGTTATCCATACTGAGATGTTTTACTGCTGATTGTAAAGAGTAATTATTTACCATAGTCTTCCTTAAAATTTCTTCTCTGACTTCTTTCAATAAAAAGGCATTTCTATGCACAGAATTGCTGATCACTGAATGTTTATTTGTTTGTCACACCATTATGTATAAACAATATTTGAAATACTTAAACCAAGCCTGTCTGGCAACCATGCCACAGTTGAAGTCAATGACATCACACTTTTCCCCCATTTTAATGTTTGCTGTAAACATTAACTGAAGCTATTGACCATGATTTTAATGTATGCAATGTGCTGCTGCCACATGATTGGCTGACTGGATAATTGCATTTCTGCTATGACAACAATCTGAGTGAAAATGTGAGCTTTTATAGATAGGAATGGAGTGTAAATAGGTTTGGTCTTGGCAGACTAGATCTGCTATTCTGCAGCTGCTGAGCGAGTACAAATACTTGCTCTGATAGAGATGAACAGACATAGAAAAGATGATATTTTGCATGCTGCTGCAAAGGGTATGGAAGGATGAGGGTAGCATTTAATAGCATGTGCCAGTGAGTTGGTCAGGGTTATAAAAGTTTATGTGAAATGGAGAAGCGTGGTTGATAGAGTTCATGGCTGAGCTGGGCATGAATGAGCAAATGAATAGGCGTTCTTAATAAAGTGGCTGGTGAGTGTATTTGGGTATGCATATGCCAATTCAGTCTTTGCTGGTGTTTAGCCCTTGTGCCACAATGACCCATGTTTTTGGCTCAGAAATAAATACAAAGTTGAAAAAGGGGCAGAGACTGAAGTAATTTGATAATTTGATTAAGGCATGCAGGCTGCATTTTGGGAAATGTTATAAAAGGCTATTTTATATGCATTTGAGATCATATTAATAGGACTCACACATTCTCATATAGCTCAAGATAAAACCAAGAAATCATGTCAATGCATCACTTAAACCTTTTCTAATAAATTGTATTGTCACCATGCTGAAGTCCATGAAAAATGTTCATGGACTACTCATGCACATATTGCTCTTAATCTCTATTTACTAGCGAAATTTTATTGCTTAAAATTGAGTGGGTAACCACCATTTTTTCCTGTTTTTTCTTTCTTTCATATGAATGTATGCCAGTCACCTACAGTGAGGGAAATAAGTATTTGTCATGAAACTCAGGGCTTCAGTTCCCATCAGCCACTCCACTGCACTGCCTGTCACATGACCACCTGCACCTGATTCACGTTTGGTTAATGAGCACTCATGGGTATATATAGTCATTGTCTGCATTGGTTCCTTGTCTTTTGTTGTCCTAGACTTTTGTCATTTATGTCTCGATGTTTTGTTTCATGCCACAGGGTTATGCCAAGTTGTCTTAGTGTCATTGTTTTGTTAAACGTTTGTTTAAATAAATGTTAATATCTGCACTTGCTCGTGCCTTGACCTCGCTACGTGACAGAATGAAAGACTGATTATCAGAAGCATCAGATCACCAAAATGGATGCCTGGTTTGCAGCATATGAGGAGTGGTATAAAGGACTATTGGAGCAGGGAAGAAAGACAGATGAACTACCCGCTCATAATAACCGCAAGCCGGACAGGCCATGCACCAGATCACACCCGGCAATGTTCATAAAGGACTATGCTGTGCCACGCAGACAGGAGGGGGAGTCTGTGGTGTGGGGCTGAGACCAACTCCCACCCTCCCTCCCCTATTATAGCTCTCATTCAAACTTCCTGTTCAGTGGAGGACGTCACTCTGCCTCCATGTTCCGTAAGAGACGTCACTCCATCTCCTACCGGACTCAAGAATTCCCCACTGTTCAGCTACCTCAAGGTCGCTCTGCCTTCCTGCTCGGCTGAGGTCGTCGCTCTGCCTTCCTGCTCGGCTGTGGTCGTCTCTCTGCCATCCTGCTTCACTGAGGACGTCACTCTGCCTTCATGTTCCGCGAAAGATGTCACTCCTTTTCTTTGCTGCACTCAGTATGTCGCTCCCTCTTCCTGGCCACAGAGGACATCGTTCCCTCCTCATGCTCCGGGGAGAACCTCGCTCCCCCCTGGAGCCTCGCGGAGAACCTCGCTCCCCCCTGGAGCCTCGCGGAGAACCTCGCTCCCCCCTGGAGCCTCGCGGAGAACCTCGCTCCCCCCTGGAGCCTCGCGGAGAACCTCGCTCCCCTCTACTGTCCCGTGGAGGACGTCGGCCCGCCTTCATGCTCTGCCGAGGACGTCGGCCCGCCTTCATGCTCTGCCGAGGACGTCGGCCCGCCTTCATGCTCTGCCGAGGACGTCGGCCCGCCTTCAGCTTTGCCGAGGACGGGGCCCGCCTTCGTTGCGCGGACGCGGCCCGCCTTCATGCTCTGGCGAGGACGTCGGCCCGCCTTCATGCTCTGCCGAGGACGTCGGCCGCCTTCATGCTTCTGCCGAGGACGTCGGCCCGCCTTCATGCTCTGCGAGGACGTCGGCCCGCCTTCATGCTCTGCCGAGGACGTCGGCCCGCCTTCATGCTCTGCCGAGGACGTCGGCCCGCCTTCATGCTCTGCCGAGGACGTCGGCCCGCCTTCATGCTCTGCCGAGGACGTCGGCCCGCCTTCATGCTCTGCCGAGGACGTCGGCCCGCCTTCATGCTCTGCCGAGGACGTCGGCCCGCCTTCATGCTCTGCCGAGGACGTCGGCCCGCCTTCATGCTCTGCCGAGGACGTCGGCCCGCCTTCATGCTCTGCCGAGGACGTCGCCCCGCCTTCATGCTCTGCCGAGGACGTCGCCCCGCCTTCATGCTCTGCCGAGGACGTCGCCCCGCCTTCATGCTCTGCCGAGGAAGTCCCTCTGCCTCCCTGTGCCGCTTGGCCTCCTAGTTTTGCTATGGACATTTTGCCCAGGGAGCCAGGACTACCAGATGGAGGACATATAATTCTGGGCACTCCTTGAGTAGCCCCCTTGGGGGAGGGTTCTGTCATGTATCATGAAACTCTGGACTTCAGTTCCCATCAGCCACTGCACTGCCTGTCACATGACCACCAGCACCTGATTCACGTTTAGGTAATGAGCACTCATGGGTATATATAGTCACTGTCTGCATTGTTTCCTTCTCTTTCATTGTCCTAGACTTTTGTCATTTATGTCTCGATGTTTTGTTTCATGCCAGTGTTATGCCAAGTTGTCTTAGTGTCATTGTTTTGATAAACGTTTGTTTAAATAAATGTTAATATCTGCACTTGCTTCTGCCTCGACCTTGCTATGTGACAGTATTGAACAAGATTTAAATACAATATGTTTAGAAGCATTGGCCAAAATCACACCTGAATATTTGTTCATTTGTAAGTTGCTTTAGATAAAATTTGCTAAATGAATAAGTGTAAAAGTAAATGAATACTCATTTCTTCATATAGAAAACATCTTGAAGCTATCATTACTAACAAACTCTTCTACACTAAGTATTAAATAAATTTCAGTTAGTGTGTTCAGTACTTTTTACCCGTGTCATTCCTCTGTATTAAACAACTTCATTTATGGACTTTAATGTTTGGATTTCTTTGTTTGTGGCTTTCTTGATTTAATATTCAAATACTCAAAGTCTGGTGAAAATTTCATGTGAATAGTCTCATTGGAAATATACTTACTGAAATTATTATTATTATTATTATTATTATTATTATTATTATTTTAAGCATTCAATACTTATTTCCCCCAGTGTATACCTAAAGTTGACAGTATGCATGAGGCTTAGTGAATCCTTAATAGAACAACTTTGACCTAATATTTAATTTTAATGAGTAACAGATAAGGTTCTTGAACAATTTCAGCTTGGGACTGAGTGGTTTGTTTCTGGTCCGTTTCTTAAACTCAAGTTGATGCTCATATCATGGTTCTGTCTGTCTATCACTGTTCCATTTTTGGCAAAAGGTTTAATGAAATCTGCTACAGGTGGATGGCTGATTAAATCAAAATAGTAAATCCTAGCTCAGCCAATGTTCTTGCAAGAAAAAAAAAAGACGATCAGTAGTCCAAATTACTGCCTGGATTATAATTTATATAATTAAAATATGCTTCTTATCCTTATTAAGTACAATTACTAACTAATTGTGTTCATGTGGAAAATTTGTGATGCCCTTAGCATTTCTGGTGTTATTGTTTTTTGTTGTGCTGTATTTTTCTTATTCCAGTGCCTCTGACCTCATAGGGTGATATAAGTAATGGCATTTAGCAAACTAATTCAGGAATCCCATAAGACATAATCAGGTTTCACTCTTAGCTATAAAAAACAAAAGAACAAGTGATTAACAATGATATTCATCCATCCATATTCTACTGCTTACTCTTTGTTCAGGGTCACGGGGGAACCTGGAGCCTATCCCAGGGAGCATCGGTCACAAGGCAGGGTACACCCTGGACAGGGTGCCAGTCCATCACAGCAATGATATTCAGTGCAACATTAAATCCAATGTAGCCGTGGTGGAGATAGCAAATGCTGGACTCAAAGTTACAGAATGCAAATATAACTATATGAGAGAGTTACAGCAGAGACTTGGCTTAACTAGTTAGCAATTTGAAAGATGAGGTTGAGGGTGGTAGCTCATTGTTTAAAATTTTTTTGACTACTGGTCATAAGGTGGTGAGTTTGAATCCCAATACTGTCAAACTGCCACTGTTGTGCCCTTGAGCAAGGCCATTAACCCTCAACTCAAAAAAAAAGTCTCTCTGGATAAGGGTGTCTGCTAAATGCCATAAATGTAAATGTATTAGCATGAAAGTTCAAGCTTTGGAACCTGATATGTTGAGCAGAGTGTACAGATGAGGAGGAAAGATGGACAGGCTAAAAGACTAAAGCACTGCTCCATCACTCTTGTGTCACTATTAGCAGGAAGTTGAAAATTAATTCTCTGTTTAATGTATGAAAATTTTAAAGTGAGTGAAAATAGACCAAACTTATTGATGAAAGATTTATAAACCAAGAAACTTTTAAATTAATCATAAAATAAATATTTTGCACAATTGAAAGTCGTACAGTATCTCACAAATGTGAGTACACAAAATTATTTGATTATATAATTTCATGTGACAACACTGAAGAAATGACACTTTGCTACAATGTCAAGTAGTGAGAGTACAGTTTGTGTAACAGTGTAAATTTGCTGTCCCCTCAAAATAACTCAACACACAGCCATTAATGTCTAAACCACTGGCAACAAAAGTGAGTTCACCCCTAAGTTTAAATGTCGAAATTGGACTCAAAGTGTCAATATTTTGTGTGGCCACCATTATTTTCCAGCCCTGCCTTAACCCTCTTGGGCATGGAGTTCACCAGAGCTTCACAGGTTGCCACTGGAGTCCTCTTCCACTCCTCCATGAAGACATCACGGAGCTGGTGGATGTTGTGCTCCTCCACCTTCCATTTGAGGATGCCTCACAGATGCTCAATAGGGTTGAGTTCATCACCTTCACCCTCAGCTTCTTTGGCAAGGCAGTGGTCGTCTTGGAGGTGTGTTTGGGGTCGTTATCATGCTGGAATACTGCCCTGCGGCCCAGTCTCAGAAGGGATGGGATTATGCTCTGCTTCAGTATGTCACAGTACATGTTGGCATTCATGGTTCCCTCAATGAACTGTAGCTCCCCAGTGCAGGTAGCACTAATGCAGACCAAAAAAAAAAAAAGAAAAAAACATTTCCCCCAACAAAAGTATGAAACATATGGTGTGCGCGCACTGGCTGGACCCCCCCAACCTCTGTATGATCTTGGCCATCTCTTGGCAGAGAAAATGGCTGATTGGCCCCAATTTGGACATTTTCACTTTTGTTGCCAGCGGTTTAGACATTAATGGCTGTGTGTTGAATTATTTTGAGGGGACAGCAAATTTACACTGTTTACACTCACTATTTTACTTTGTGGCAAAGTGTCATTTCTTCAGTGTTGTCACATGAAAAGATATAATCAAATATTTACAAAAATGTGAGGGGTGTACTCACTTTTGTCAGATACTGTAAATATGTGAGCAAGTCATTTAGTGTGTATATTTCCTTTAAGCTGAACAGAAAAATGTGGTGCCTGTAAAAATGCAATTGTGGGTCTTCTTACTGGTTATTGTGCACATTGGGTGTATTTTATAACAGTGTAGTATGAATATAAAATTTGAATGGTCATATGAGTGATTAACTTCTGAATTGCAGACAAATTCTTAATAAAGTATGGCTTGCCTACTGACTGCGGATTATCCGTGTCATTGGCAGCAAATGATGCCAGCAGATAAATAGACAAAGAGAGATTGACAGACTGAGATAGTGTTCTCTATCATGAGGCTGGGCAACTGCCAGAAGAGCAATATGAGATGAATAGTTTTCCATCTTAAACTGAGTAGGTCTCTGCTCTTCTCTAATACTCCTGTAATGGCCTTTATCTCAGCAAGCATGCATGTCCCCTATTTCTCATTATTTCAGATTCAGTCTCTATCTTTCTGCATTAGATGTAATTGTAACTGTATGCCTGTAGTGACAGAAATAAAAGGTGCATTCTTTCTGAAGCTAATAGAATGTGCTAAAAACAGCTATTTAAAATTCTGGGAATCATGTGTCTTTGTACTAGATTTACTATCTGCTTAGACATTTGAGCAATGGTTTTGTACAGCCTCCACTGTCAATTAGTCTTATTTCTTGTTTCAGATATTCTTACAGAAGATGTGGAAGGCTCCTTGAATTACTTAAGTTAATTTATTTTTCCTTAAAGATATGTGGAAATGTCTGATGCAAAGTGTGTGTATGTTGTACATGAATATGAGTTATGTTTGTGTGTATCCTTCAATTCATTCATTAAAAGCTTTGTCAGACTGAAATGATTATATGTCACAATTAAATATATGCACCTTCACAGTATTCTCATTTCGCTACTGAACACATTCAGATTCTTTTTATTTATTGATTTTTAAAGTTCAGTTAATGTCAGTACATTACTTTATTTCTTATATTTTCTGATATTTTGAATTATTTCATTCAGGTTGATGCCCTGAGGCTGCGTCTAGAGGAAAAAGAGTCCTTCCTGAATAAAAAGAGCAAGCAGCTACAGGATGTAACAGATGAGAAAGGCACTCTGAATGGGGAAATACGTGACTTGAAGGACATGCTGGATGTGAAAGAGCGCAAGATCATTGTGCTGCAGAAGAAGGTTCGTGCCAAAATGCCTGCACTGAACACTAATAAAAGAAAACCATATTTACTGTTGAAATGAAAATGACAATCATGTCCACTGGTGACAATATTGCAGATACCAGTGTGTAGGATTTTAATATAGTTTGTGGTTAGTGCAAATATCATAATAATGCTGTTGACAAGATTATGGCAAAAATTATGTTTAGAGTGATGATTGCTGTACTGATGTCAATTTATTATTACTTCCCTTACGGTCTCTTGCCATGCACAAACCAGCTTAATTTTGATATAATTTCTTCAAACAAAACACTTCTTTAAACTACAAAAGGAGGGCTGACAGCACTGTATTATCTAATTCCATAAAACTTTTCTTTCCACAATTGTACTAGTGAATTGTTTTTTGCATTGGTTTTGGCTGCCCCCCTGGCTCCGCTGTCCTATTCCTGTCTGGGATTGTCCCAAACTGTTGTGGTCTTTTCTTCGGTTTGGACCCTTCAAAGCCCAGATTGCTTTTGGCTCATGTTTCTCTGTTCCGAGTTTGACCCAGGTTGCCCTGTGCTCAGTTCTGTTTGCTTTGGGATCTGTTTGCTTGTTAGCTGTCCTGGGTTTTGGCGAGGATCATCTATGGCCTTACTTACCCTGCCCTCTGGTCCGGGCATGCTAGATTCCTGCAGCCTTGGCCTGGCTGTAAAATGGGATGGGTTTGGATGCCATTTTGATCTAGTCTAACTCAATTAGTTTAGTCAAGGCAAAGATGATACACATGAGTTTAACTGTGTTGTTTGGTTGGATTACATTATGGGGCCTCAGGGGCAATGTATCCAAGGGACGTTTGCTTATTCTTAAATGGATTAACCTGCTGTCCCTGTGATTTAATTACAGTTTTTGATTAAAAGGGTAAAGTCTGCTAAGAGATAATGAGCACAGTTGCTGACCTCTAAAATCAGCCTGCATTTTAAGGATGTGTGTGTATGTGTGCTTAACTGACCTGTGTTCTCCCTCAGAACCATAATGACTGTTTAGGTTAACTACACTTGCAGGTAGTCAACTACCTGCAGAGAGCCATCCTACTGCTCCCCTGGTCTAGACACAATGAGCCCTCCCAGCAAGGCACACACATACACAGACACTCTCTCTGTCTCTGTCTCTCTCTCTCTCTCACACTAGTTTCTCCCTGTCTTGTCTCTAATCCTAATCTATTTCTCAGACCTGCAATTATCTCTCCTCTAATCTGTTCTGCCTCTGTTCTCTTTTACTAATTAACTGAATTAAAAGTGTAGTTCATCCACAACTCCCATTAAGATTTATCTCCAATTTTTTTTGAAGCCTGTTTCTAGATCAGCACAGTACTCCCTTAGCATCTATTAATACTGTACACTCTCTGTAATAGCATTGCCAGTCGAATGACAGATTTCAGGTCATCGAGTCCAACATTTTTGGCCAAGCATCAAACCTGGCTGTTATTAGATCGGCATGTCCCAGAACAGCAATCTCTCTAAGTCCAGCCCATTATGGAGACCTTTACAGTTTTTTCATGTATAGTCACTTACTTACCTGAGTAGCCCCCAGAGCCTCACCTCAGCTCATAGCAGGGTGATAACAAGCTCCATTGATTGTAGATTATTTATGAGGTATGAATTGGAATGGGTGCACTATTTGGTTATGGTATTGTATATCTAATGTACTTGATTCAGCTTGTTTTTCTTGTGAGGTACTGGACTTTTTTATACAGGAAATTTGGATATTTTGACTGGACAGAGTAAGAAATCTGAAAGCAAAGGCCTCGTAAAACAAGCGTCAGTGTTCATACCAATATTTCACATACACACACACCACACACACACACACACACACACACACACACACCATCTCACCAACACCAACATCTCTTTTTTTTTATTTGTATTTCCCCTCCATTGCTCCATCCCCTCCATTTCCCCAACCGAGCATAACTCGGTTTGCACAATCATTGCACACACATTTGCACATCTAGCTAAACCACAGCAGCCATAATGCATAGCCTAACTTTCCTCCACTAGCTTATAGCAAGGTTCCAAACATAGTTATATAGAAGATTCCTAATAATTCTTACTCGTAGGATAAATATTTCATCAATATGATATGCTGCATTCAGTTGATTTGATTTGTTTTCCAAACATTCTGTTCAGACAAATGCAAGGTAACAGCGTGTTGTCTTTGCACTAGAGTTATATAGCAATACAAATTTCTGAGCTATTGCAGTTATCTTCACTAGAACAACTACAAACTCTGGAAGTGGTGATTAAATTAAAGATTATAATTTTTCTCATTGTAAAATGTGCTTATATATGTTTTCACATTGTTAATGCAATACTACTGTTTTTCTAGCAGTTTGTTAGCTATACATTGTGATACACATTATGTGTTGTAGAAAATCATTCAGATATGCCACATTCAGTTGATTTGATTTGTTTTCCAAACATTCAGTTATATTGATTTTAGGGAGCCTGAAACAAACATTTCTTGGGTTGGGAAACTCTTCAGGACAAAGTACTTTGCAGTTTCTATGTATCATGACAAGCTGAATGTCACGTTCTGTGACATACAGTGCCTTGCGAAAGTATTCAGCCCCCTTGAACTTTTCAACCTTTTGCCACATTTCAGGCTTCAAACATGAAGATATAAAATTTTATTTTTTTGTGAAGAATCACCAACAAGTGGGACACAATTGTGAAGTGGAACGAAATCTATTGGATTTTTAAAACTTTTTTAACTAATAAAAAAATGAAAAGTGGGGCATGCAAAATTATTCGGCCTCCTTGCGTTAATACTTTGTAGAGCTACCTTTTGCTGCGATTACAGCTGCAAGTCGCTTGGGGTATGTCTCTATCAGTTTTGCACATCGAGAGACTGAAATTCTTGCCCATTCTTCCTTGCAAAACAGCTCGAGCTCAGTGAGGTTGGATGGAGAGCGTTTGTGAACAGCAGTTTTCAGCTCTTTCCACAGATTCTCGATTGGATTCAGGTCTGGACTTTGACTTGGCCATTCTAACACCTGGATATGTTTATTTTTGAACCATTCCTTTGTAGATTTTGCTGTATGTTTGGGATCATTGTCTTGTTGGAAGATAAATCTCCGTCCCAGTTTCAGGTCTTTTGCAGACTCCAACAGGTTTTTATCCAGAATGGTCCTGTATTTGGCTGCATCCATCTTCCCCTCAATTTTAACCATCTTCCCTGTCGCTGCTGAAGAAAAGCAGGCCCAAACCATGATGCTGCCACCACCATGTTTGACAGTGGGGATGGTGTGTTGAGGGTGATGAGCTGTGTTGCTTTTACACCAAACATATCGTTTTGCATTGTGGGCAAAAAGTTCGATTTTGGTTTCATCTGACCAGAGGTGGCTTGTGGCAAACTTTAGACGAGACTTTTTATGGATAACTTTTCACTCTTCCATAAAGGCCCGATTTGTGCAATGTACGACTGATTGTTGTCCTATGGACAGACTCTCCCACCTCAGCTGTAGTTCTCTGCAGTTCATCCAGAGTGATCATGGGCCTCTTGGCTGCATCTCTGATCAGTCTTCTCCTTGTCTGAGCTGAAAGTTTAGAGGGACGGCCAGGTCTTGGTAGATTTGCAGTGGTCTGATACTCCTTCCATTTCAAAATGATCGCTTGCACAGTGCTCCTTGGGATGTTTAAAGCTTGGGAAATCTTTTTGTATCCAAATCCAGCTTTAAACTTCACCACAACAGTATTACGGACCTGCCTGGTGTGTTCTTTGGTCTTCATGATGCTCTCTGCACTTTCAACAGAACCCTGTGACTATCACAGAGCAGGTGCATTTATACAGAGACTTGATTACACACAGGTGGATTCTATTTATTACCATCAGTCATTTAGGACAACATTGGATCATTCAGAGATCCTCGCTGTACTTGGAGTGAACTGGAACTGGAGTGAGTTTGCTGCACTGAAAGTAAAGGGGCCGAATAATTTTGCATGCACCACTTTTCAGTTTTTTATTTGCTAAAAAAGTTTAAAATATCCAATAGATTTCGTTCCACTTCACAATTGTGTCCCACTTGTTGGTGATTCTTCACATAAAATTTAAATTTGATATCTTTATGTTTGAAGCCTGAAATGTGGCAAAAGGTTGAAAAGTTCAAGGGGGCTGAATACTTTCGCAAGGCACTGTAGCGGTAGACAAGGCGGATAAGAGTGCAGTAAGAACAATAGTATTTCAAGAGAGACAGGCAGACAAATCCAAAATGTGATCCAAAAACGTAATCCAAAACATGCAAAGGTCAGACGATCTGCAAACAGGCACGGATCAAAGTCACGATCACGGGATACAGGGTCGATATACCAAACATGAAACAAAAACAACAGTGAGGGACTGGTAGCGGAGAAACCAGTATAAACTAATCTAACAGACTATGACTATGACTATAACTATAACTATGACTTTGACGATAACTACATCTATTCTAAACAATACCTAATCTAATATTCCGCGTTGAGTGTTGGGAGGCAGGTGGTATACATGCTGACATAATCAGCCTCGTAACCGCTAACAGCTGAGGGCAATACAAACACGTGACACCACAACCAATGACAGGACGGGGAGGAGACATAACCTAAACAATAAAAAATGCACGTGTCGAAATGTCACTGCTGTATATAGCAAAACAATTTTCTGATATATCACAATTATCAGCACTATATAAAGTACATACTCTGGAAGCGGTGATTAGATCAAAGTAGATTTAAGTTTTTAAAAAATTATTTATTATGTTTTTATTTTTTCCCCCTCTCTTTTTCTGTGTTAAATACTACTATTTATTGTCTACAAAAAATGTACCGTGTTATTCACATTTTGTAATGCAACACTACTTTTTTGCTGGCAATTTGTTTTTAAATATTCAATAGGCACTAATGCCTATTGAACTGATCTCTAAACTGCTTCTAAAAAGCCAGATTGTCCCTCTTCTCTTTAGTCCTCTTTAGTTTAGAGGATGCGCAGTTTGGATTGCATGGTTTCCAAAAAGAATTTTAAATTTTGATTCATCTGACCACAGACCAGTATTCCACTTTGCCTCAGTCCATTTTAAATTAACTTTGGCCCAGAGAAGATGATGGCTTTTCTGGATCATGTTCGCATATGGCTTCCTCTTTGTATGATGCAGCTTTAACCAGCATTTGTGGATGGCATGGCGAACTGTGTTCACAGACAATGAGTTATGGAGTTATGTTTCTGAGCCCATGCAGTGATTTCCATTACAGAATCATGCCTGTATACAGCGTAATACAGCGCCGCCTGAGGGCCCAAAGATCACAGATATGTGATATTGATTTTCACCTTTGTCCCTTGTGCACGAAGATTTCTCCAGATTCTCAGAATCATTTGATGATATTATGTACTGAAGATGATGAGATATTAATAGTGTAGGTACCAAGGAGCCAGGTGAAGGAACGGTGCGTGGCTCTGTTTGAAATACGTTCCACCCAAAAGTCACACCCTGTGATGGCAGGCACAAAACTGTTACCTGAGGGATTAGTTGGACCCCGCTCCCTCACACTTGTCCAGACAGAAGGCATCTATGCTAAAGCTATGCTTGACAGTGGCTCAATGGTAACTATTGTGTACCGCAGCTTCTATGAAACCTACCTCAAACACATACCTATCCACCCACTCAATGAACTGGAACTATGGGGTTTAAGCACTGAGCAGTACCCATACAATGGTTACCTGTCCATAAAACTTGAGTTCTCATCTGCTGTCAGTGGAATAGCACAGACAGTAGACACTTTGGCTTTATTATGCCCTGACCATGAGAAAGATAAAGATGTCGCCATACTGGTGGGGACGAACACCAAGTTGATGAAAAAGATGTTTCAGTACTGTAAGGAGCAAGCAGGAGATCAGTTCATGAGTACTCTGACAATACACCCCACCCTGAGAGAAGTTTACGGGACATTTACTCAGTCTGACACTCCAGAAGATGTGAATAAGCATGGGACTGTATGGTTTACCCAAAGGAAGGCTATCATTTTGCATCCAGGACAGGTGTTTAAAGTCACTGGCACTCCCAAATTTCATGGTGATTTCACAGGCCAACTAGCATTGGTAGATCAGCCTACAGACACCTCTTCACCTGAGTTGTGGGTGAGGCGTGAGGTTCATCCTGCAACAGTGGTTTCCTGTGACGATCAAGAACCTCTCAACCAAGAAAGTCTCTGTGAAACGTGGAACCCCACTAGCCCACATTTTCCCAGTTACCCCAGTTCCTCTACCTACTGCTCAGTGTGCTGAGGAAGTCGCAATTGAACTGGATCCAGCATCCTTTGACTTTGGAGCCTCTATTATGCCAGAAGAGGCAAAACGGCGTCTATGTGAGAAAATGCTGAAACGGAGAGAGGTATTTTCTTGTCACGAATGGGATGTAGGTTGTTCCAAAACCACCAGTCATGAGATCAGACTGAAGGATGCAAGACCCTTTCGAGAGAGATCACGGCGCTTACCACCTGCTGATTTCGAGGATTTGCACCAACACCTCCTGAACTACAGGTCAAGGGCATTATCTCTGAGTCGCGTAGTACCTATGCATCACCCATTGTAATTGTACGCAAGAAGTCCGGCAAAGTAAGAATCTGTGTGGATTACAGAACTCTTAACCTCCGAACCGTACCAGATCAGTACACGGTCCCAAGGATTGAAGACGCTTTCCATTGTTTGTCTGGGAGTAAATGGTTCAGTGTCCTCGACCTGCGGAGCGGGTATTATCAGGTACCCATGAGTGAGGCTGACAAGGAGAAGACTGCCTTTATTTGTCCATTAGGCTTCTACCAATTCGAACGCATGCCCCAAGGGATTTCAGGAGTACCAGCTACTTTTCAAAGAGTCATGGAGCGCACAGTTGGTGACATGAACTTTCTGGAGGTGCTAGTGTATCTGGATGACATTATTGTGTTTGGACACACACTCGAAGAACACGAGGAGCGGCTGCTCAAAGTGCTTGACCGGCTCAAAGAAGGGGTCTAAAAGTATCACTCAACAAGTGCCAGTTTGGACGGACTTCTGTCAACTATGTTGGACATGTGGTGTCACAGGATGGCATAGCAACTGACCCATCCAAGATAGAGGCCGTCATCTCTTGGCCGAGACCCCAGACTGTGACGGAACTACGATCCTTTCTTGTATTTTTGTTCTACTATCGCCGTTTCGTGAAGGATTTCTCCAAGCTCTGCCGCCCACTCAATGGACTTCTCCAAGGCTATCCTCCTCGCTCTCTCTCAAGAGCGAGTACAAATGCCAAACCACTTGATAAGACTTATTTGAAGCCTTCAGAATCCTTTGGCTCTTGGTGGACTGAGGAATGTGAAAATGCCTTCCAAGAACTCAAGACCCGGCTCACTACAGCACCTGTGTTAACGTTTGCTGATCCCCAGAAGCCATATGTATTGCATGTGGATGCTAGCCTGGAGGGGCTAGGTGGTCTCTTATACCAACAACACAATGAAGGTTTACCCCAGTTGCATTCATCAGCAGAAGTCTCTCGCCATCTTAGAAAAACTATCCTGTGCACAAACTGGAGTTTTTAGCTCTCAAATGGGCAATTGTGGATAAACTTCATGACTACCTTTATGGGGCTACTGTACAAGTCAGAAATGACAACAACCCACTGACGTACATCCTGATGTCAGCCAAACTGGATGCTACTGGTCATCGCTGGCTATCGGCCCTATCCACCTACAACTTTAGTCTGAAGTATAGACCTGGTCGGCAGAATGTTGACGCAGACTCATTGTCTCGCCGCCCTCATGACGGCACAACACCTGATGATGACTGGCAGGAGATTCCATTTACAGGAGTACAAGCTCTCTGTCAGAATGCTTCATGGCGTACACGAAGTGGACGTGCCTTGTCATGTGTCATTAACCACATAGGAGCATCCGTTTCAGCAGTTCCCATAGCATTCTCTCAAGCAACTACAGTAATCTCTGATCATATGCCCAGTTTCAGCTCAGTTGAGCTTCAAACTGCTCAGAAAAATGACCCCTGTATCGGAGAGGCATGGCTAGCTGTCAGCCAAAACAACCCAGCAAGTCAAATGCTGAAAAGTCACCCAGATGTTACGCTTCTGAAATGAGAGTGGGAGAAACTGTCCATTGAACAAGGTCTACTTTACCGAACAGTCAGACAGTCGACCAGCGATCACGGCGACAGCTTGTGCTCCCCAAACAGTATCATAGCATCGTTCTGAAGTCTTTGCATAATAATAATAGACATCTAGGCTTTGACAAGACATATGCCCTTATCTCTGACAGATTTTTCTGGCCACGCATAAAGTTAGACATGGAGGCGTATTGCAAGACGTGTGAACGCTGCATAAAGCGGGAAACCCTGCCACAGAAAGCAGCGCTTCTGTCACATATTACAAGCTTGGGGCCCATGGACCTTGTGTGCATAGATTTCCTTACCATTGAACCGGATTCCCGTAATGTGAGTAATGTGTTGGTAATAACTGACCATTTTACACGTTATGCTCAAGCTTTCCCACCTAGAGATCAAAGAGCCATAACAGTTGCCCGGTCATTGTGGGAGAAGTACTTTATTCACTACGGCCTTCCCAATCGCATCCATTCTGACCAGGGCAGAGATTTTGAGAGTCAGTTGGTGAAAGAGATGTTGACCATGCTGGGTGTAAAGAAATCAAGAACATCACCATACCATCCACAAGGTGACCCTCAACCTGAAAGGTTCAATCGAACTCTTTTGAACATGTTAGGAACTCTTAAGCCTAGTCAAAAGTCCAGATGGAGTCAGCACATTGCTCATCTTGTGCACGCATACAATTGTACACCCAATGAAGCCACCGGGTTTTCACCCTACCTTTTAATTTTTGGTAGAGAAGCCCGGCTTACCATGGATGTTTGTTTTGGTGTTTCCACTGATGAAACTTCGGCAACTCCATACCTGAAATATGTGGCTAACATGAAAAAAGAACTACAAGCAGCTTATCAGTTGGCCCAGGCTGCTTCTGCCAAGTTGAACCAAGGTAACAATGAGAGATACAACCAGAAGGTGCGTTATCATTGTTTGAATCCTGAAGATAGAGTCCTTATTCCTAAAAGGAAAACAAAAGCTTGCAGATCGCTGGAGTGCAACCCCTTATGTGGTTGAGAGTCAAATGTCTGATCTTCCCGTCCATCGTCTTACACCTGTAAGTGGTTCAGGACCCGTCAAAGTCATGCACCGCAATCATCTTTTGCCCTTAGGACAAGAAGTAAGATTAAGCCCTGAGGTTGACCTCAAACCTACTCCTTCTCCAAGAGCTCTCAGGCGCAGAACGGTGAAGGAGAGGAAGCAGACTCCCAATGTTGAAAAAAATGATTCCCCAGTTGATATCCCCCTGGGAGAGCAGTACTCTTCAGAGTCTGAGTACTTCTGAGTCAGAGTATGGCCATTACCTTGAAGACCTGATAGCCAACCAGTCAGAGGAAATCTGTGTTAAGCCAAGAGATGATGTAAGGCTTACAGAGTTCAACACTCCTTACTCAGCTCTAGACGTGCCAGAAGTTGTAGTGAGCTTACCATCTTCTGAAGATGTGCCTGTGGGGATAGGTGAGAGTAAGGAGGTAGAAAAGGAATGTTCTGTTGAGACTGTTTGCACTATAGACATGGCAGACGCAGAGAATCCAGAACCAGAAATAAGGAGATCAGAGAGAAAAACCTGCAGAAATCCTGCAGAATGTTTGACGTATTCAAGGCTAGGTGAGCCTAGTGCAGAGCCTGTAGGGGTAAAGCATAATAGTGCATGGTGGTGTAACTCTTTTGCTCAATTCAAGTCATGTGTGACTAAGAGATCACTATTTTCTCCTATTATAATACCTGTTATCACATTGTGAAGGCCCATTTATGGTACATAGTAATTAGTTAAGTAGTTCTAATTAGTGTAGCCAACATAGGGGCACGCTGGATTTTTGGTGGGGGGAGAGTGTAGGTACCTCCCAAAAATGTAGATGAATAAATGGTGTGCTTGCTGCATTTTTGGGTAGATTCAATTGAGGCTACTTTTCCCATAATCCTTTGTTTCGGGATGAGTTGCAATTTGTTTCCTTTGAAGTAGTTCAAGCCAATGGGTTGCCTGTTTAATTAAACTCATAGCCAATCAGAGGTCACCTTTGTTGGGGAGTGGGAAAGAAGGAAAAAAAGGAAAGGAGGGGAGAGGTAGCGAACAGAGATGGAGGGACACGCGGGACGAGAGCGGGAAAAAGAGCACCGGAGTTTTAACGCAGAGGTGATATTTGTAGACTAAACTTCTATTACAGTAGTGGCACAAATATCATTTTATTCAGCGAAAAGTTGAGAGCAACTAGCAGGTCGGTAAATTGGTGAACCATAAGTTTAGGTGAAGTGCAGCTAGCTTATCTGCGTTTGTTTGTTTTGCACTAGCTTGGGAAAAACAAAGCTAAGTACAAACTGTAACTCGTGGATGTTAAGCTAATGTCTTTGTGAGGGACGGACAGCTGTAACCGCCAGTCGCAGGTTTCACTCTGAAACTGAAGGGACAAGGACTGTGGAGAACTGTGCTAGGTAGCATGGTAGCTACGTGTGTTTGAGGAGGGACTCCACCGCCGAACCTGCGTCGCTGAACTGACCTGCTGGAACCTCGCGTGCAGCGGATTCATTCTCTCAACTCGTGTTCAAGTCGGCTAATTCTTCTGTTCCAGAGGCGTGAGTAACAGAGAGGTTTTAGTAGCCGTTTATTAAAGGACCCAAGGAGGGTTTTTTTTGTATGTGCACCAACTCACGGGCCCCAACAGAAAACCCAAGCACTTGGTGAAGGTTCTGAACATTTAATAAAAAAGATGTTTAAGTGGTTAAATCCAAACTGTACTGTTCCTGGTGTTTAATAATTAGAAAGGAGTGTTTGAGTTACTGGTCTAAATTTGTTTATAATACATGTATACAGTTTGAAGTTTTTTTGTTTAGGATAATAAATGTTTTTTATTTTTGTTATACATACTACCTGGCTTTACTTGGCATAGTTATACTCGATATTTGTTTCTGCCGAATAACCATATCGCTCATAGTGTGTGATTGAGGGAATTCTTCAGTGGAGGCACCACACTATTCTGGATTAAATCAGTTATATACATTTCTGCCTGTGATAACATCATCGACTGGTAAATAGAGGTTAGCCAATTCACCATCAACTGCTAAATACTCAGGATCCTGTTAATGAAAACCTTTTATAGTAGTAACCTTATCTAATATTACACTTCCGGCGCCAGGAAGGGGTTACAATAGTCTTCACAATGTTACGTTGAGGAACATTATTCTCAAATCGTTCCACAAAATGTAGACACAATTGTTTGCAGATTGGTAAACCTCTGCCCATCTTTAATTCTGAAAGACTTTTTCATTATAAGATATCGTTTATTTATACCCACTCATGTTACTGACCTAAAATGTACTTTTTATCCATAAAGTAGACCATGGTAGGGCTCATCCCAGTATGCTTGAAGTTCTTAATATACATTTTCCTTAAATCTGTATGTTGTCATTTCAGTTTCAGTTATAAACAATTTGTATGATAACTGTAACATGCATAGTTTTTCCTATTTGTGTGCTAATTTGGCACACAGAGCTGGACTCATCATAGAGTACAATATGATCAGACATTTTTTAAATATATGAATGTCTGCTATAGACTATAGTTTACTGAACAAAAACTGATTGGGATTAATTAACTGTTTATACAGCTCGAGATGTACACTTTAGATTTAACAGTACATTTTTTAAACACATTTGTTAGTTCAGCCATAATATGTATCCCCTTGGTAAAAATGCTAGACTACGAAAATGAAAAACAAATGAAACACCACCTGACGTTGGAGGTCAAACTTCCCCAATGGAAACAGATGATTAATAAGGGTGAGCGTGTTGCCATTGTTTGGCTATTGCCTCTTTTGTGTCACACACACAGATTTATACAGAAAATCAAATCACATAAACCATAAGAAACAATGTGAAAAACATTAAATAAAAATTTAAATAAAATAACACATTTGCAAAGTGAATAAATGACACAGATCTGAAAATGCTGGGTTAATAATGCTGTAGTTTAAATTAATGCTGTGCAAATCCCTTCACATGCTGAAATTGTGATATTTTCAACTTACATTTAACTTGCAAAATGTTAGACATTTTTTTGAGTGCATATATATTTTTTTCAGATTTTATAACAAAACAACAAACATAACAATAACAAACAAATAGCAAAATGCCTAAGAGACACACACAATAAAATCAGTGACCTTGGACAAAAATGACTTTTTTAACAGGAGTTGAGTAGCCAGTAGTATTCTCTTGTGGTTTAGATTGAAAGATGAGTCATCTCTGAGCAAGATAAACACAGGAGAAGTTTTAATATCTTTTTATAATCTTTTTTTTTTTTTTTAGTTATTTAAGCATTTATTTATTCATTTTCATATGATTCATTTACATGTGATTCATTTACATATGATTCATTTTCATGTGATTCATATTCATGCATGTGATTCATTTACATGTAATTCATTTTCATGTAATTCATATTCATGCATGTGATTATTTTACATGTAATTAATTTTCATGTGATTCATATTCATATGATTCATTTACCTTTTCTCCCTTCCCTTCCCCAAATATTTCATTGAGAAATAATAATAATAATAATAATAATAATAATAATAATTATTATTATTGTTGTTATTATTATTAATTAATTAATTAATTAATTAATTAAAAATATATAAAAAATAAATATAAATAAGTAAATAAATAAATAAACAAATTCTGAACGAAGTAATGCACAATATCCACAATAAGAATTCGAATTCTGTAGAGCTGGATGGCCGAGTGCAAATTAGAAAAAGAATATTATCAAAGAAAATAAAAAATAAATAAATAAATAATAATAATAATAATAATAATAATAATAATAATAATAATAATAATAATAATAATTAAAAATAAATAAATAAAATAAATACTAAATAAACAAATAAATAACGAACACTACACTGTGTAGGTGATGCGGTTCACCCCGGTTTTAAGAGTTTAACGTATTCTGCTGCTTCCTCTGCTGAAATAAAGTCCTTCTGGACACCGTTATATGTAATGCGAAGCCGAGCTGGATGAAGTATTCCATAGAGAGCTCCCTCAATATCACGAAGTTGACGCCGAACCTCGTTAAACGCGGCCCGGGCCCGGGCTGTCTGGACTGTGTAGTCAGGGAAAACAGAGATGGTCAGATCCCTCACTTTATCTGCTCGCGCTCTCTCGCACGGCGTAAAATATCAATACAGTCACTGTAGTAATGGAGTCTGCAAACAATAGCTCGTGGTCGTTTACCAGACTTCGGCTTCGGCTGAAGGGTCCGGTTGGACCGGTCCAGAACCGGCTCCTTCTCCAGACCAAACGCCTCCTTTAACAAGGCCGCTACTGCAGCGGTTGTATAGGTGTCAGGGCCCTCTGGAACTCCGACTATCCTAATGTTATTGCGCCGTGACCTCGACTCCAAATCCTCACATTTATTCTCTAATTGAGTCATGGTTGCAGTGAGAGATGCGATGGTAGTCTTTGACCTCGACTCCAGATCCTCACATTTATTCTCTAATTGAGTCACGGTCGCAGTGAGAGACTCAATAGTAGTCTTCATGTGAACTATATCATCGGTGCAACCGGAGAGAGTGTGCCCCATTTCCCCAACAGTACCTTTCAGTGTGGATATGGTGGCATCGGTAGCGACTTTATCGCTAGCCTGCTGTGTTTTCATGGCCTGCAGGTCGAGCTGGATAGTAGATAGCGCATCACTGAGAGTCTTCTGAAGATTCTTCTGGTGCTCCCGGAACTCATTCCTAAAATCAGCGATGTCCTTCCAAAGTAAAGCCAGCAACTCAAGCTTGAATACGGCGAGGTCAGAGCCTCCACTGGGGCGGATGCACCGGGTCGACCTGGGGGAGGGAGGGGCTGTACAGATTTCTGAGGAGAAGGAGGCGCGGGCGCAAGTGCATGGTGAGAGGGAGGCGCGGTTGCAGATTCACGAGAAGGAGATGCGCTCGCGGTGCGCCCTCCAGACCTCAATTTTGTCTGAATGCTACCACCGGTTTTCGAGTTTTTCCCCGACATCTTTAACAAACCACCGAGTTAAAAGTACAAATAAGGAAACGAAGTAGAATAAGTCAAAATATACTATATATGATATTTTATATATAAATTATATATAAAAATATTATATTACAAAAGAAAGTGGTAATTAATTACAATTTTTGATCGAAATCAGCAGGAGACTCAAACTTCACGTCTTACTCCATCGAACACCGAATTCGAACCTCAAGTTTTAATATCTCATTCTAAAAGAGAAAACAGGTCTGCTGCAGATTTCAAAGACATTTGACATTTCCATAATACATGGACAAAGGTACCAATAACATTTGAGGAGTTTTAGAACACAAATGATCAAAAGTGTCATTTGGAATGCATTATAATGGGGAGTTATAAAAAACCTACTGTATGTGCAAATTTATAATGAATCAAGTGGAGAAAAAAATTCTTAGAGCAAACACATTCTTTGGAAATTATCCCAATGAAAATTGTCTCTTTACCCAACGTGATCTGTACAGGAAGAAAGTCTTAACAAATTAAAGGACTTACTGGAGTTCAAATTAATTTTGAACAGAGCTGACCTGTAAAACTGTGAAAATGTATAATGCTTATTATTATTAATGGTCAAATATTAAAATTCATCGCCCTGTCGGGGCTTGACCCTTATTAGTTTTGTTAGTTTTATTATTATTATTATTATTATTATTATTATTATTATTATTGTTATTAGGGGTCAAGTCCCAAAGGGATTAAACCATACTGTTTTGGACAAATACGACTGCGAGCCCGCCAAAATGGACATGAGGTTATATCTCCATAACACTTTGAGGGATTGTGACAAAACTTGGTATGTGTCATCAGCATTAGGCCCTGAGTATAGCTGCAATGTTTGCCACCACTAGGTGGTGTTGTCGTAACAACAGCACCTAGTGGTCATGAGACATAAAAAGATATGTTTCATGCCGAGAACAATCATACCAATTATGTCATGGTCGGGCAAACTTGCTGTCCGCTATTTTCAATTGTTTTGAAAACATACTTTTTGTAACTTCTCATATGCCGTTCATCATCAAATGCATGTACGAGAAAAAGTTATTCACAGAATTTTGTTAAACCATACCACATTCAAATGGCACTTCAACGAATTCTACAGAAGCATGCCAAAATGGACATGAGGGTATACTCCTTAACGTTTTAGTGTATGCATACCAAACTTATTACTTGGCAAGGCCATTATGATTCAAGGGTGCCGGCTCAGTTTCGGATCAGTGCCCTCTAACTGCCATGAGATATGAAAAAATCACATTTTTGTTTATAACTTCTGAACAGTTGGTCATAAAATCTCATTAAAAAAATCTAATTGGTCTCATTAGGTTCAGTGGGGGATACAGAGTCCAACAATATGAAACATTCCTATGTCGGCCATTTTGGATGTCAGCCATTTTGAATTAAGCCATAAAATGCTGTATTTTACAAACAACTTATTACAAAACTCGTTATGTGTGTTTGGCACAATGCTCTGAAGAGACTCAAAAAGTTGTGGGACATTGCCACCTTGTGGTCAAGAATTATAATGTTAGTTCTAAAAAATGCTAATAGCTTCTTTTGCCTACTATCATGAGACAGGTCTTGATAGATTCCATAGTTCAGCCGAGGACAACAATACCAGTTACGTCATGGTCGAGCAAACTCCTATCCGCTATTTTGAAATGTTTTGAAAACCAAATTTTTCTAACTCCTTTTAGACCATTGGGCCGATTTGCACAAAATGGCCTGCATCATCTAGAGGTACTTCCTACAAAAAGATATTCAGAGAATTTTGATAAACCATACCATTTTTGATTTTCAACGAATTTGAAGAATGCGCAAAATTGAGCAAGAGGCTGTATCACCGCAACACTTTGAGGGATTGTGGCAAAATATCTGGGATACACATGTAACCCTGTTCCCTGAGAAGGGAATGAGATGTAGGGTTTAGCATAAAATACGGGGAGCGCCCCTCGTGTGCGACCAGCATCTGAAGCTTGTGTAAAATCATGCCTATTTATTGGCCTGTCATGATCAGGTGACGTGGCAATTAAGCGTGTCGTGTGTTATATATACGGCGCCTTTGAACCGTGCCATCAGCCTCTATTATCCGAAGTGAAGACGCAATTCACAGGCCTACCTAATGCTACGCAATGTCTCGTTCCCTTAACAGGGAACAGGGTTACATGAGTAACCCAGACATTAACTTTCAAACGGAACTCCAAGTTGCATTTAGCATAACACTCCCTTGTATGAAGGGTACGGACTGTTCAAAAAGACCCGAGCCCGAGGGTCACTGCAAGACACTCGAGCCCGGGGCGGAATTAATATCCAGGCTGTAATGTCGAGTGAATGTGTGGGGCATAGACCACCCTGCAACAGCACACATCCTGTAAGGATACCCCGTTGGACAAAGCCTTTGAGGAGGCGACACTCCTAGTGGAATGAGCCCTTATGCCCAGAGGCCCTTAGGCCCAGATTGCTTCCACTATCCAATTAGAAATGTGCTGCTTTGACCCAGCATCACCTCTAATGTCGTCGCTAAGCAGACCAGCAGCTGCTCTGACTTACGCCACTGGCTGGAGCGTAACTACATGTACGTAAGTACAGAGAGCCCTTACTGGACACCACAGGCTGGGCAGCAGATTTAGGCACATTAGGAATATAATTGGGCCTAGGATACAGGAAGACCTTGGCTAATCCAGGGGTAAAGGCAAGGCAGGAAGGTTCAACTGAGAGAGCTTGTAGATCTACTACTCGCTTGAAAGATGTCAAGGCCAGCAGAAGAGCTACCTTTAGAGCCAGAAGCATCTCAGAGGCTGATTCTAAGGGCTCAAATGGGGCACCTGGCAGACCTTCCAAGACCACAGAATGTCCGGCAGATGGGCCTCAGCCCCCTGACACCACGCATAAACATCTAAGTTAGAGGATGTTGCCCCACAGAGGCTCCGTCAACAGGGGCGTGGCTGACCGAAATGTAGCTATTACGCAGTTCACTGGGTCTAGCTGGTGTTCCTCACACCACAAGACAAAAGTTGCCATTGAGCATATACAATTTCCTCATGGATGGTGCGTTATGGTTGAACATGGTCTCTGCAACCTCAGTTATGAGACCAGAATCTATGAGCTGGTGCCCCTCAGGGGCCAGACCCAAAGTTTCCATAGTTTCAGCCGAGGGCGATAAATCAGCCCTCCAGCTTGAGACAGTAGATCCCCTCTAAGGATTCAAATGGCGCACCTGCCAGACCTTTCAGGACCACAGAAAGGTCCCAGGAACATATACGTGGCCTGCAGATAGGCCTCAGCTGCCTGACACCACACATGTACCTCGAAGTTCGAGGCTGGGGCCCCACAGAGGCTGCATCAACACGGGCATGGCTAGGTGAAATGGTGGCCACGTAAACCCTGATTGTAGAACCCCACTGAGAAACGTTCTTGTAAGAACTCCAGGACTGTAGCTATTGTGCAGTTCACTGGGCCTACAGTGGATCCCTGTGGATGGGAACCTCAAAAGGAGTGTCATCTTGCATTGATATTATCTCTAAGAACCATATTTGAGCTGGCCAATAAGGTGCTACTAGCAGCAGACATAGACCGTCTTGGTGAACTCTCGCTAGAACTTGTGGGAGCAGAGCGATTAGGGGAAAAGTATACAGATGTGACCTCGGCCACATGTGCACCATGGTGTCCAGCCCTAATTGTGCGGGAGGAGTGAGGGTGAACCACAGCGGGTAGTGTTTTGTCTCCTCGGAGGCGAACACATGTAGTCCCACTTGGCCAAACCTCTGCCATATAAACTCCACCACTTGTGGATGTCAACAGGATGTCTACCCCCACATTCCAGTTGCCCAGAATGTACATTGCACTCACTGAAAACTTTCCCACTGCCCAGAGAAGAATTAGTTTCATCTGCCTGAACAGGGGGCGCGGACAAAATCCTCCCTGGTGATTAATATATGAGACCACCGCTGTATTATCTGTAAACACATGGTGACCTCTTAATTGAGGAGGAAGGAATTTCACTGCTAGAAATATGGTCCACATTTCTAGGCAATTTAAATGCTGTCTAAGACCACACTCTAGCCTGTGAGGGCGTTGTCTGTCATTACCATCTTGCGCTAAGGAGACACCCCTAGAGTGTGACCCGGGTACACTCAAATTCTCTGAGCACGTATTCATCACCGCGTGACACTGATTACTCCCCAACTTCACAGCCACCACTAAATGGTCTCCTGTACAATAGCCCCAGTGGTATGACGTTAGCTGCCCATAAGCTCCAATACTCTCTCATAGAGACTGGAGGGGATGCCAAAATCCAGCTTTATCTTGCTCAATGTTGATAGGATTGACCCTACACATGTTGGGGATAGAAACGCCCTCATCATAGTAGAATACTTATATGCCCAAAAAAGTTGCATACTCCCTAGACACTTCACACAGTGTGCACTACTCCACATGATGAAATGGGAGCACCTAACACACTTCCTGAATTCTCTCACTTATTTTTCTCTCTCGCTCATTTCATTTTTTTCCTTCTCTCTTTCTAAAGGGATAGAAAATCCAGAGATTTTAAGAACAGATAGAGAGAAAATGAAGCATCTTTTTGTTTCTTTACACAAACAACTGACATGCCTTCTTGCTGAAGATTATAAGGCTGACAGTGAGGTTTAATGTGCTATATTTATTTTTTTTTCTATATCTATATATATATATATATATATATATATATATATATATATATATATATATATATATATATATATATATATATATTACGTGACACGATTAATTGCCACGTCACCTGATCATGGCAAGCCTAGGCATGATTTAACAAAAGCTTCAGATGCTGCTCGCACTCATGGTTTTGCTGCTCATGGTGCAGATAATTTCTTGACCCTGGTTTTGCTGTCTGCAGCTTTATTTATTATTATTATTATTATTATTATTATTATTATTATTATTATTATTACTACTACTACTACTATTACTAATACTATTACAGTATGTAGACTTCCCTCTTCTATTCAGACCATAGAGTTTCAGTAAGCTTCAAATGCTCATTGCAAAACATTGATTTTGTGTCCCACAACCATCTTCTGTTCATTTGAATGTATGTTTAGTGCCATTATTTTGGTAAAAGACTCATCCACTTCCAAGCTGTTGCAGAGCCAATCACATTTTTTTCTGGTACTCAAAGGAATCCATTATTGAGCCATCATATTTTGCAGTATATCTGGAGTCTTTTACCTGTATTCAGTTCCCTTTCATGAAAAACCATTTGTTTGTTTTTGTTTTTTGTGTGTTGAAAGTTCTTCCCCATTGCGGTACAAAAAGTTATTTTATGTGAAAATACTATTATTTTATGAAAAAGTTCTATAAAGAATCATTGTTTTTGTTAATGGGACGTTAGGTAGTGATTTTTTTTTTTTACATGAATATTTTGATAAGAAAATAGCTTATTTCAAGGCATACAGTATATTATTAATTTCTTTAATCATTGTTAGATTTCCACTCATCTCAGGAATCTCGGCTTTATGTCTCCAGATCTCCGTCATGTTTTCTTTAACCTATTTTACCATTATACATTTATTTACTTTACTTCTATTTACTTTTAGTTCTGTTGCTATGAGCTAGAAACTGTGGTTTTCCTCAGAGCCTTTCAGATATCTGGGGAGCCCAAGTGAACAAACACTGACACATGCATGCTCACAGAGACGTCCGGTTTATTAATTCAAAACAGAAGTATTTACCGGGGGTGGCGCCCAGCGTTCCAGTGCCGCCGGGGGTGGCATCCAGCGGTCCAGTGCCGTCAGGGCAGTGCTTTGACTTTCAACCCTGGTGGGGGTGATTCTCCACCCATCTGCTGCCCAACGGAGGCTGCCTTGTTTTCCGTGGCAGCGAGAGACAGCTCGCACAGGGGCCCAGGACCCCCGTTGGATTGGGGTTTTTGGTGCTCTGGGAGGAGCACCTTTGGAGGGGGGTTTTGTTACACCATGCCCAGCAGATGGCTCTGTGGCACGGCTCCTGACTGGTCATGTGACATTGTTTTGGTTTGCTCGCTTCCTACTTGAGCATTTAGTTTAGTTTAAGTGTCTTTAATTTTCCCCAGGTGTCCATGGTTGTGGTTTGATTATGTTCACTATTTAAACCCTTCGGTTACTAAGCACTTCGCTCAGTATTAGTTTTAGTATTAGTTTGTATAGGTTATATAGGTTATATAGTTTGTATCGTTTAATTCCATGCCTTGATTCATGCTCTCGTTTCATGCCACGATTCCAGTTTCTCGTTGTCCTGTGAAGACCGCGTTTTCTTTGGTTATTGAGTTACAGTACATGTATAAAAAAGACTTTGATCTGCACCTGCATCCACCTCCAGTCCCGTTCCATAACAAAAATAATCTCTTTTGTTTTCCTTACATTTATGTGCAAGGCACTCCAGTCTTCAAGAGCAGCCACATTTTTAAGATAAGTTTGCTTGCTCATTACTTGATTTTTAGAACAAAGTTCCATCAGAACCATATCATCAGCATTCTTAAACAGACTAGCTGTATTACTGTGGTACTGTGTGGTCATTAAGTAATATCTGAAATAACTGTGTAAGGAGCCCTTTGAGTTGATTTTAAAACCCTCCCTCTTAAGCCATCAGGGCCTGGGGCTTTATTAACATTAGTATGAGTTAGTATATTAACATTCAGTCACGTCCTGTTCTAACAAGGGTTCGGGACCTATCAGAATTTGCTTAAGAACCTCTTCAATCTTCATTTTGGCATCCATAAAAACAAATCTACAATACAAAATTATTGCATTCATTAACAAATCTTTCACAGTCTTCAATATGCACTTCTTGTTGTGTCCTCTCTCTCCCCATCATTACATGCAATCCTTCCCATGCTTGTTTTACATTTCCTAAGTAAAATTTCTTAAAATACTCTATTCTCAAAATTAATTTTGCTATCCTTATTTTAGTTCGAAATTGCTTCTCTTTGTCTTTAACTCCCACAGTATCTCCCTGAATAAGAGCAAATAAAAAAAAATGAAAAAATATTCCCAAAACATTTGTCCAAGATACATGTTGAGCATGTTGGGAATGTGATATATTGCTGAAGAGCTGGAAGATATATCAGAGGTATTAAAGTCCCCAAGAATAAACATTGGCAGGTCCACAGATCTCTCCAAAGCGTCATTGAAATATTTAGGAATTTTATCAGTCGCTTCAGTTTTTTTGGTCCTGGCACATAGACAATAATCACCGTAATATGCCCAAATAGAATATGGGGTAAATAGAAGGTCTTATTGCAACCAAGATAATCTCATAATCGCGGGTGCAACTCTTGTCCAATATTTTATGTTGCATTGTTCAGTTATTGTTCAAATAGAGGCAGACTCCACCGCCAATTGATGTTCCCGCTACTCTATTGTCCTAATCCACTCTAATAAGGGTATAACCATCCAGGTCAATATTGCGGTTATTCTCCGTTAACTAAGTTTCTGTTAGGCATATTAAGTTACTGCACCTAAACAAATCTTCTGTCTTAACCCTAATATTTAGTTCATCAAGTTTGTTATTTAGGGATCGAACATTAGAAAGCATAATCACAGGTAGAGGGTGATGGGTGTCTGTTTTTAATGCCGCCCCTTGAGCACCGTTTTTATTTTACCTTTATGTTGTGTCACTTTCCTTTGTCCCTTCTTTAATATGGATAGAAAATGTCCATCTAGCAATTCAGGTGTTCCCAAGGAGTGCCCGGTGCTCTCTTAGTGACAGTAAAAATTCCAGAGAGTAGATCCTCACAGATGTGCCCACACCATTATCTCCAGGTCTCGAAATGTTTTCCAAAATGAAGGAGAAAATCTAAATGCTCGTGAATACAGATTTTCCAGTGAACTCCATTCTCATTTTCGCTATCCCATCAAGTGATCAACCACATACACTACATAACATAACGAAAACAACTTAAACAAAAACAACCAAACTGTCTGCAGCCTGGAATAATATTTTAGTAATTAATTTACATTTATTTTGGATAATGGCTTTATATATATTATAAATTCAAATTATATTGAATTTAATATAATATATATATATATATATATATATATATATATATATATATATATATATATATATATTCAATTTTAAATCAATTTTATTTGTATAGCGCGTTTTACAATAGTCATTGTCTCAAAGCAGCTTTACAGAAAAAAAAACAGGTATAAACAGTCAGAAACAGATAAACAGAAACAAACAGGTATAAAACAAATGGAATTTATCCCAACTGAGCAAGCCACTGAGGGGGCGGAATGGCAAGGAAAAACTCCCTAAGATGTTTCTTGAGGAAGAAACCTTGAGAGGAACCCGACTCAGAAGGGAAACCCATCCTCATCTGGGTAACAGAGAATGTGAAGGTAACACAGATAATGTGAAAAATGAGAAGTATGGCCTTAGGAGCAGCCGTAGTCCCAGCAGAAGATTTGGGCTCATCCAGAGGCAGAAGGGATCTGGACTCCAATATCTCCATAAATTCGTGGGGGGCCGGCAAAAGAGAGAGAGGGAGAAAAGATGTTAGGACTGTGAAGTAGTGAGATATAATCTAGTCAGGGTAAGCTTGAGTAAACAAAGATGTTTTAAGCCTAGACTTAAACACTGAGACTGTGTCTGAGTCTCAAACACTAATAGGAAGACTGTTCCATAACTGTGGGGCTCTATAAGCGAAGGCTCTTCCCCCTGCTGTAGACTTCACTATTCTAGGTAATGTCAAATAGCCTGCACCTTTTGATCTGAGTAGGCGTGGCGGATCATATAAAACCAGAAGGTCACTTAGATATTGTGGTGCAAGACCGTGTAGTGCTTTATAGGTTAATAAAAGTATTTTAAACTTAATGCGAGATTTTACAGGGAGCCAATGCAGTGTGGATAAGATCGGGGTGATATGGTCGTATCTTCTAGTTCTAGTAAGGACTCTAGCAGCTGCATTCTGGACTAACTGGAGTTTATTTATATTCCTACTGGAACATCCAGACAGTAAGGCATTACAGTAATCTAATCTAGAGATGACGATTACATGAACCAGTATTTCTGCATCATGTAGTGACAATATGTTTGTTATCTTAGAAATATTTCTGAGATGAAAGAAAGCTATCCTAGTAATATTATCTACATGAGCATCAAATGATAGACTGGAGTCAATAATCACTCCGAGGTCTTTAACTGAACACACATACACACACATTTATTTATTTTTAATAATTATGTCATGACGGGTATGTGGTATAACTGCTAATTGTTGCTAATTGCTCTTGAGTAGTATAGTATAGTGAGTAGTATAGGTACAAGTTTCATGACACCTCTTCCATAAGAGCCATTAACATGTCACACCAAATGTCATTTTTATGATACAAAAGATACAATATATCGACATCACAATTATCAACAACTGCCATTAAAGCTATTTAATGTTTGAATGCCATGTTTTTTTCTTATAATTTTCCATTTACATGATTTTTGTATGTCACACATTTGATATTATCTGTAATGAAAACTCGAAATATCATGAACATGAAATATGACACTAGAACATATAAATGTAAATGTTATAACACATTATGACAGGTTACGAAACAACAGTCTAAAGTTACAGTATTACCTGCCCAAACACATTCGGTAAACCGTGAGTTTTCCTTGTTGCCTAAATTCACGATCTCGCCGGCAGATGGTGCTGTGGTGTCGACGTGCACGGACAGTTGGAGAGCGCATGCGTGCACAAGATAATGTAATGAGGAGTGTTTCCTATGGACATGTGCCTTTGTTTTGGTTTTGTTCTCTTCCTGTTCAAGTATTGGTTGATGTTCGATGGTGTGTCATTATTGGTCCCAGCTGTCTGTGTGATTATGTGTGATTATGTTTGTTATTTAAAGCCCTTGTGTTGCTGTACACTTCACGCAGTAATAACTAAATCTATAGGTGAATACGTTTCAGTATGCTAAGCGGACGTATTTTCGTGTCCTGTTCTTGTTTCATGTCTTGAATCAAGTTTCATGCTTAAACCTTGATTATCTTTTTCAGTCTAGAATGCATTTTCTTTTTATTGTCTTCCGTTTGAAAATAAGCGCGATCTGCGCTTGCTTCCTGTCCAAGTCTTGTTTCGTAACAGAATACCGTGCCTCACCATGGAAGTAGCAGGAGAGCGCCTTCTTGGGAGATGCTCGGATTACTGGCCACGTTTCCTATTCGTGCAGTTCCCTCAAAGGTTCGATGCCGATCTCCCACCGGCGACAGTGGGATTGGGGAGCTGCCCGCTGGAGTTCCTCTGCAGCTGCCATGTATATTTCTGCAGCCTGGCATATCCCAAGCCTACTAAGAGCCAGTGGATCGGGTAATTGGTGTCCCGGTTTTGCGGCTTGGCCCGGGACTGGGAGGACCAACTGGTGAGTACTGGGTCCTCCGCCCTCCATGATGCCACCCAGATGCACCCCTCAGAGCTTCAGCTTGAGACCTACAAAGAGGTCCCAGCTCCGGAGCTCCAGCCCAAGGTCAATCTGGCCAATCTGGTCAATCCCACCTGAGGTCAACCTAGTGACCTCAGAGCTCCAGCTTGGGACTTACAGGGAGGTCTCATCTCCGGAGCTCCAGCCCGAGGTCAACTTGGCGACCTCGGGGCTCCGGCTAGAGACCTCTGGGGGGTTCTCAGCTCCAGAGCCCAGAGCTCCAGGATGAGGTCAACCTGGTGACCTCCGAGGAAGCCATCCTGATGGCCCATCCCGCCGGGAAAGCAGAGGGCATCTAACCAAGCTCCAGCCCTGCAGAGGGCATCTTTTTGAGCAGATGGCAATGCGACATCAACGTGCACGGCCAGCTGGAGAGCATGATTATGTTTGTTATTTAAAGCCCTCATGTTGCTTTGCATTTCTCGCAGTTTTAATTGAATAACTGTATGTATAGGTGAATACGTTTCAGTATGCTAAGCAGTCATGTTATCGTGTCCTGTTCTTGTTTCATGTCTTGAGTCTAGTTTCATGCTTAACCCTCTTACCCCTAAGTTCCCACAGCATTAAGTCCCACAAACCTATATTCCCCATAGAAACAGCACGCCAACCCTAAGTTCCTGGTGCAAAATTGGCCCCAAAAATCAACATTTTAATTTTAATATTTTAAACAACTTATTTTGAAACAACTTATAATAATTATTTCAGGAATCAAATGCAAGTTTAAAAAAGTGTGCCTTTAGAAGAGCTTTAAAAATGCCAAAAGTCTGGACTTCCCTGAGTTCAGGGGGAAGAGAGTTCCAAAGTGATGGAGCGTAGACAGAAAAAGCCCTGTCACCGATAGATTTAAGGTCGGTTAGTGGAACAGTTAATAGATTACCCTGTGAGGAGTGCAGTCTGCGATGTGGGGTGTAAGGGATTAATAAGTCAGTAAAGTAGTGTGGAGCTAATGCATGTAATGCCTTGTATGTCAACATCATGATCTTAAAATCGACATGGAACCTGACCGGGAGCCAGTGTAAGGACTTCAAAACAGGAGTAATATGGTCATATTTCCTGCTTCCCGTCAGGATCTGGGGGGCAGAGTTTGAACATACTGCAATTTGTTTATTGCAGTTTTAGAAATTGCAGCTAAAACGGCATTACAGTAATCCAACCGCGTGACAAAAATGAATTGAGAGCAAATGAAACCTCATTGAGGTTGGGATTTGAACTTGGGTCTGCCGCATGAGTGCTCAGCCAAAGCGCCACTGGAGAAGGTGGAGCGGGGCTGAGTGTGAGCAGGTTAGAGAGTTGTCGAGGCTGGGGCTCGAACTCGGGTCAGCAGCGTGAAAGTTGAGCATGGAGCAGGAGATCCACAGCAAGGCGAGGCTGGGCGTCGCAGGAAGTGAGCATGCAGGCAGCGTGAGCAGTTAACCTGGAATGTGGGGAAAAGCAGACCGGATGAGCACAGAGAAACTCAACAGCAAAAAACACAAGACATAACAAGG
This sequence comes from Ameiurus melas, assembly GCA_012411365.1. Lineage (NCBI taxonomy): Eukaryota > Metazoa > Chordata > Actinopteri > Siluriformes > Ictaluridae > Ameiurus > Ameiurus melas. The sequence goes on along the minus strand of CM022780.1, from coordinate 11,102,569 downwards.
AAAACAAACACAAGGAAGACCGGAAGTGTACCGCACTGAAGCCGGAATGATCTGGTGATGAGTGGCTCATAGAACTGGGGTTTATATACAATGCTGATTGATGAGCTGATGAGAAGCAGGTGAGTCAATGATTCAATCAAACAGCCTGAGATGTTGAGCGCCACTCCCAGAGACACATGCACACACAAACAGAAACACAAGGGAGAGATAACACTAGAAACATGGGGAAGGGAAAAACAGGGAACACAGGAAAATGTGCAGGCTTTTGGCGGAATCATGACAACATGACTATTTCAACATGAATTGAGTAAATCTGTCTAGAAATAGGTTTAATAATCATATATTTGACATAAATCTTGTGTTCAAATGCAGATAACTACTGTGACTAAATATGACACTCAATATTATGATATATTATGTCAATGCATCATAAATGGACTGTCATGGCATCATATGATATCATTTCAATGTCAGCTGTTAGAACTGTCAAAGTGTGTGTACTAGAGAGAGATAAATACAAATTAGAATGTGGCATAACATTAAATGTTATAATAGTCATGATGACAATTACTGCTAATGGTAACATACTGTTATATCAATGGACATCTGTTATGACAACTCATTACAACATATGACATAATGCATGACATGTTTATGACATGGCTATGATTGTGTCATGACACAGGGTTCAATTAAAGGGTTACCCAGCCGGTTTGTAATACTTATACATTGTTCACTTTTCCGATGTGAAAATGTAAGCCTGTGTTGTTCTGTTCATCAGGGGTCTGTGATATTGGAACAAGCCTTTTCCATCACAGAAATTTATTGTTTTAAATCCACAAGCATATTTTATAAACACACACACACACACACACACACACACGCACACACACACACACACACATACACACGGGGGATGTGTTTAGTTCACATTGACGATGTGTGGTTGGTGGTTGGTTCCTGGTGGCTAGCTGACATATCTTCCAGACACAGTTGTTTTTCGCTCTCTAACTAAAGCACCATGCTTCATTATTGCTTCATTTTAAGTTAAAATTAAACTTCATTTAAAAATAAAAGAAAATTTACCTTCTGACATCTGTGCATTTCCCCCCATATCTACCGTTCCCTACATTATCTCTATGTCTCTTGCTCTCTAAGATCTAATGCACATCCACACAGACGTCTAGCAATTGATAACCAGCCTTATAATAGATCACTTACATATTGAGCCTAACTGCCAGCCACTCACTCATTCATTGATGACTTCTCAATGATTACCAGATGGCAGTTGGTCATAGGGCCGAGCATGGGACCCTGGGGGATCCCCCCTGATGAAGGACGGTCCCCTTTTTTCCCCATAATACTTCCCAGATGAGAAACACTGGAGCCAGGAAGCCTCGTAGCTGATGAGAAGTCTATGCATCAAGGGAGACCAGTGTGCAGCGGAAGATTTGTAGCAGAGATAGAGATGTTCTGTGGTTGTGATGAAGGAATGAATTGATAGAGTATTAGTTCTTTGTCAGGCTGCCATCCGCTTAAGGAGAAGGACCCTGTGGTAGTTTGGCGTGATGAGTTTGATAAAGCCCATTTTAAGCACTTTGCTGTAGGCCATGGGTGGACCCACAGCTGTAGATATTTTGGCTGGGTGGGCCAATTGTATTTTTCTTCTTCTTTTTCTTCTACTTCTTCCTCCTCTTATCCTTTTTTCGTTTCCATTTTCCAGCTCAGATCAAAGTTTTAAGAAAATGCTTTGAAAGGAAGTAAAAGAAAAGAAACGAAAGAGAAAGGGAGAAAAACAACCAAAAGTGGCTGATAATTGCACAGGCAATCACGACAGCATTCCTGGGCTGGGGAGTAGTGATAGGGACGCAGTTAATTTTGGGATGCTGAAGTGAAGTGATGGAGGTGATGCACATGTTAGACTTTTATGCTAAGCTTTTCAGTCTTTTTCCTTAAGTATGCTGGTGGTGTATATATATATATATATATATATATATATATATATATATATATATATATATATATATATATATATATATATATATATATATATATATATATATATATATATATATATATATATATATATATATATATAAATATGTGAGAAATGCACATAGGATTACAGGATTCCACATGAAAATTGTTATTCATTCCAGCACAATTATTGCAAAAGAATAATATGTAATATATTATAAACACAAAATAGTTTGGATAATCTAATATATAATTCACTGTTAAGATTAACACACAAGTAGACCTATTCTTATTTTACTTCTCATGGCAATCTGGGTAGTTTATTAGCTGGCATAAGATTTGCAAGGTGTTCTGCCAGCTACTCAGTTTCAATTTCTTTCAATACCCAGTTGCCATGCATGTAGTATTGTTGCACCCCCAAAACGCACATCAGCACCCTCTGATTGACTGCCAGCTCACATACACAAAATAATGAACTCAAAAAAAATCTCTCTCTCTCTCTCTCTCTCTCTCTCTCTCATATAAAAATATAAATATAAAAAAAAGGCAAAAGTCTTGCATTTTTTTTCTAGTTTGACCAGCATTTCTTCGACACAGTGGTAGCCTTGTATTTAGACACACACAAATGCACATTGACTCCTCTAGCCCACAGGCTAACTGAATCACTACCAAATGCATGTGAAAATCCGTAACGAATTGGGTCTCCGAGACGTTCCAGTTTTGAGATGCAGATTTTTCTATACTTTTCTGACCAAGCTTCTTGTGACCATCTAGGATGGCTTTATTTTGACCAGACACTATGGCAGCTGATAGCATGGGCTCACTACACACACACCATTTTCTGTATTTGTATAATGAAAACAAAATCCGTACAAAAAAAACGATTTTTTTGTACAAGGCAAAAAACTTCTTGTATATTACTTTAATTGCAACAGGATGTGATTTTAACTGTCTGCATGACATCACTAGAAATAAATATTAAATTGCAAATCAAATACATAGCGTTTATGCATAGAGTGCATTTGAGTTAATGAAGATTAACTTTTTTTCCCTTGTCCTTTTGTGCATTTACCAGAATCCAGTTTTATTACATTCTGTAGAAATGCACTGCAAGATGCAAGTAATGTAAGTGAATGTAGGCCATGGACAGCCGGTTTACTTCTGTGTACAAATCAAAGTAATGAGTATGGAAATAGTTCCTAAATCATGACAAATCTTAGATCAAATCTTAGATGGTTCCCCCTTCTCAAATGAACAGATGAGAAAATAATAGCTGTTTGAAGGTGAAATATCAAAGCCTTTTCCCATGATGTACGTTCCTCCTGTACTGGCTCGGCTCTAGAGTTTCTCTGTTTATCCATTCCAATAGTGGGGGGTTCATGCAGTTCACTAGTGCTAAAAATGCATGGAAGGATTAGGGAAAGAACCAAAATGTTTAAAACAATATGAATATGTGTCACTGGTAGGCCAAAAATGGGAGGCCAGTGGTGCTGAGGAGCTTGAGTGCCTCTGGAGGAGAACTTTGTCTCACATTCTTTTTTTTCCCCCCTCATCTTTTTCACAATTTGTCTGATTTCTTCATAAGGTTTCATACATTTTCTTCCACCCTATCCCTCCATTTCTTACTCTATCCATTTTTGCCATCGCTCTTCCACTGTTACTCCCAAGTCATGCTTATTCTCTTGAAAATGATGTCATAATTAAGAGCCATCAACTGCCTGACAACATGAGTGATGCGTCCTTGAGTGAGTGTGTAGATGACATCACAGTGTCAGCCAAGGGAAGAGGTGGGACGTAGTTCAAGCATTTCATCTTATGACACCATACTGTTCCTCCTAAAAAGAAAAGGATGAAAGAATAATTTTTAGTCTCTAGTTTTGTTACAATACAACAAATGTTTGCATTCCATTTGTAGTTGTGTAACTAAACCACTAGAGGGCAAAAGCTGACTGTGTGTGTCTGTGTGTTTTTGTGCGCATGTGTGTTTATAGCTTGGTGAGGAGCTGATATCTGACAGTTTTCACCTTTAGGGACATTTGACTGTTCCACATGAGGAACACATGGATTTTTTGTTAACCACACACACACACACACACACACACACATTATATATACACAGTATCTCACAAAAGGGAGTACACTCCTCACATTTTTGTAAATATATGATTATATCTTTTCATGTGACAACACTGAAGAAATGACACTTTGCTACAATGTAAGGTAGTAAGTGTACAGCTTGTGTAGCAGTGTAAATGTCTTGTTCCCTCAAAATAACTCAACACACAGCCATTAATGTTTAAACTGCTGGCAACAAAAGTGAGTACACCCCTAAGTGAAAATGTTCAAATTGGGCCCAATTAGCCATTTTCCCTCCCTGGTGTCATGTGACTTGTTAGTGCTACAAGGTCTCAGGTGTGGGGAGTAGGTGCACAATCCCTCATACTGGTCACTGGAAGTTCAACATGGCACTTCATGGCAAAGAACTCTCTGAGGATATGAAAAAAAAATTGTTGCTCAACATAAAAATGACCTAGGCTATAAGAAGATTGCCAAGACCCTGACACTGAGCTGCAGCACGGTGGCCAAGACCATAAAGCGGTTGAATAGCACAGGTTCCACTCGGAACAGGCCTCGCCATGGTCGACCAAAGAAGTTGAGTGCATGTGCTCAGCGTCATATCCAGAAGTTGTCTTTGGGAAATAGACGTATGAGTGCTGCCAGTATTGCTGCAGAGGCTGAAGAAGTGGGGGGTCAACCTGTAAGTGCTCAGACCATACATGACACACTGCAGCAAATTGGTCTGAATGTCTGTCGTTCCAGAAGAAAGCCTCTTCTAAAGATGATGGAAAGCCCACAAACAGTTTGCTGAAGACAAGCAGACTAAGGACATGGATTACTGTAACCATGTTCAGTGGTCTGATGAGACCAAGATAAACTTATTTGGTTCAGATGGTGTCAAGCGTGTGTGGCGGCAAGCAGGTGAGGAGTTCAAAGGCAAGTGTGTCTTGCCTACAGTCAAGCATGGTGGTGGGAGTGTCATGGTCTGGGGCTGCATGAGTGCCGCCGGCACCATGAATGCCAACATGTACTGTGGCATACTAAAGCAAAGCATGATCCCAGCATGTATTCCAGCATGATAATGACCCCAAACACACTTCCAAGACGACCACTGCCTTGCTAAAAAAGCTGAGGGTGAAGGTGTTGGACTGGCCAAGCATGTCTCCAGACCTATACCGTATATCTACCTATATTGAGTATCTGTGGGGCATCCTCAAATGAAAGGTGGAGGAGCACAAGTTCTCTAACATCCATCAGCTCTGTGATGTTGTGATGGAGGAGTGGAAGAGTACTCCAGTGGCAACCTGTGAATCTCTGGTGAACCCCATGCCAAGTCGATTAATCAAGTGCTGAAAAATAATGATGGCCACACAAAATATTGACACTTTGGGCCCAATTTGGACATTTTCACTTATGGGTGTACTCACTTTTGTTGCCATACATATACAGTATATATATAAGAAACATCTAATAATGGGTAAAAGCACAGAGCTACCAAGACCTTTACATCCTTATTGTTGAGAAACATATTGATGGAATCGAATACAGACATATTTCAAAACTTCCTAATCTTCCAGAAAGTACCATTGGGGCCATTATCTGCAAGTGGAAGCAACACCACTACATTATCAACTGGCCATGCACAGGAGCTCCTCACAAAATTTCTGACCAGGGAGTCAGAAGAATAGTCAGAAGAGTAGCCCAAGAGCCAAGGACCACTCGGAAAGAGCACCAGAAACACTTAGAGGTAGCAGGTACCATCATCACAGAGAAAACAATAGTCAGTGCACTCCACCGCCATGGTCATTATGTACACTCACCCTACAAGACTCTATTACTAAAGAAAAGACATGTCAAAGCTCTTTTAAAGTTTGCTACAACTCATTTGGACAAGCCTATGAAATACTGAGAGAGTGTAGTCTGGTTAGACGAGAGCAAATTTTAACTTTTTGTCTGTCATACTACACCCCATGTTTGGCACTGCACATCACCCTAAAAGAGTATACCAACAGTGAAGTTTCGAGGTGGAAGCATCATGGTATTGGGCTGTTTTTTATCGCATGTTACTGGCAGACTTCATATAATTGAAGGAATGATGAATGGAGCCTCTTACTGGGAGATTCTTGAAAAGACTCTGTTGCCATCCACCAGGATGATGAATATGAATATACGTTGACCTTCCAGCAGGACCCAAAGCATACAGCAAAGGAATCTCTCAATTGGTTTCAGAAAACAAAACTCAAGGTGTTAGAGTGGCTCAGTTAATAATCTGACTTGAATCCAGTTGAACAAGATTTAAAGACAATATGTTCAGAAGAATGGGGCCAAAGTCAAACTGAATACTGCATACTGCGGCTGATTAATTTCTTCATACAGGAAGTGTCTTAAAGCTGTCATTACAAACAAAGGTTAAGTATTAAATAAATTTCAGTTTGCGTGTTCAATACTTTATTGCACATAACTTAATTTATGGACTTTAATGTTTGGATTTCTTTATGTGTGTGGATATATGGAGTTAATACCAAACTGTTTCCTTGTGGCTACTGCGGTTGAAGTTAAGTTAGCGTTAGACAAATGTGTGTTGCAAAGTTTACTGATTGAGTTTGCTCTAAAAGGCTCCCTCCCAAATATTTACTTTCAGGTACAATTATGATCTCGGATTCTGTTCCTTTGACCAATAACCAGCTTGACCTTTCCTATCAAAATCTTTATTTTCAGAGGTGACAACTGATGAAAAAATCCTCGAAAACAAAACCAAATGTAAAAATAAAAAAGAAGTAAACATACACTCACACTTGCATATTGTTACTGTGAGAAGAGCAGCTCAGAGCAATCTGGGCCTAAACAGGCAATGGTGTCTCAATGTTTATGATATACCAGCTCAGTTTATAGTCCAAGCACTCCATCTGTAGATGGTACATTTATCTCTCTCTCTCTCTCTCTCTCTCTCTCTCTCTCTCTCTCTCTCTCTCTCTCTCTCTCTCTCTCTCTCTCCTCTTCTTCTTCTTCTTTTGCTTTGTCAGTATAACCTTTTAAACAGAAGTGACTACTGAACAGGGCACCATGTTAAAAAGTAGAATATTTATGCCTGAAAAGAGCATCTATTTCTAAGAAATCTCCCATGAACCTCTCTATATACTTCACTTATGCCATCTTCCCATAATACGATTTTTCATAATTTTTTTTTTTCAGAAAATGGTTTCAGGGTTAAAGCTGCATTTTTCCCCCTCGCTCGACTGCACAGTGGCTGTACAATGGAGTTAAATATTTTGGTGGTGGCGTTGTTTCTGCTGACCAAGCAGCCCAAAGAAAATGCACCAATGGGAGGAATGGAACGATTTTTCTTCTGGCCAGATCGCGATGTTAAATTTGCCCTGAAATTAGCCTCTCTAATGCTCCATGGGAACCACACACACTGACTAATGTTGGCCATGTAACATTGTGTGCATTGTGTTGTGTCAGAATCTCACCTTTTTCACCTATGATGTAACATCCTTTGACACCCCACTGTTAAATTAGAACTCAAGATGGTTGAAGGAGGAATGTTTAGTGATACGCTAATTTGTACTTAAAACATACTGAGCCAAGTGCCCTTACTCCCAGTTTTGCTTTTTGCTCTCTCTTATTGGTCTACATGGCTACATATCACTTAATCTCTGGTTTATATTCTTCACTGGGTTGCATAATAATGCTGGAGCAATATTATCTCTATCCTTTGTGGATTCTTTTCCCACTGATTCTTGTTGTTTAGCTTTTCAGATAAACCCTAAGCTCAGGACTTTGCAATTTAGCATAGACGGCATCAACTAATTTAACTAATTTACAAATGGCTATAGTAATGTTTTTGGTATTATCTGTCAATGTACCCATGACAGGAATGCAGACAAGCCTTCTTTAAAGAGTATGGGAATATGGCTATGGGGTCACACTTTGAGCCTGAGTGTTTTCATTTATTTGCAGAGCAACAGAGTGATGATCTGTGTTCTATTGTCCATTCATGATGTTTCCTGTCAAAAAACTTTTTCACAGGTGATGTTCTCAAATATCCTCAAAAACAGAAATGCATATAGAATAGAGACTAAAGTAAATACACATACACATGCAATCCCTTTTAATAATGGTTATATAGACAGAAAGAGTGAGAGACTGACTCTGTCTGGTAAAATACCAGTTGTTGTTGAGAGCAGCAGCTTGAATGTTAATTACAGTAGGATGTACTGTACCATGTAGTGGTATGTACCATGCACTGTCACCCATATGTCAGAGACATCAATAGTTTTAAAATATTGTAGCATATTAATTTTTTTCATGTGCAATAATGAAAAACAATACACTCAGTTATCTCTCTCTCTCTCTCTCTTCCACTCTCTTTCAGATTGAAAATCTACAGGACCAGTTGAAGGATAAGGAAAAGCAGTTGGGATGTTTGAGGGACAGAATGAAATCTCTACAGACTGACTCCAGCAACACAGACACAGCCCTTGCCACCCTTGAGGAAGCACTCTCTGAAAAGGTACAGATGAAAAGAGAGAGCGACAACAGAAAAATGAAAGAGTTGAATGAATAGTGCTATGTAGTTGATAGCATGGTTCTTAGCACTTTTCTTTGTAACATCAAGTTACATTTTAGTTTGCTACAGTTTAACAGGTGGTCTACCTGCAGTAGAACTCTCATACTGTACTCAAACACTGTGGCAAAGACTAAACAAAAACCAAAGAACAAAACACAGCAACAGAGATAAAGGCAAAAAAAGACAAACGTGAGACAAAGAGTTCAGTGTAAACTGTGGCTATATTCACGAGTGCTCAATTAACAGGAACGTGATTCAGGTGCAGGTGGTCATGTGACTGTGATGCAGTGGCTGCTGAGTTCCTTCTCTGATTACATGACATGACTAAAATTATGCTATTTTATTTTTTTTTGCTATCGTCTGGGTTATGCATGTAATCCTGTTCCCTGAGAAGGGAACAAGACGTTGTGTGAGCTTTATGCTGTGGGAAGCTCCCTCACACGTGACCAGTATCTGAAGCTGGTGTAACATCATGCCTATTTATAGGCCTGCTGTGATCAGGTGACGTGGCATCACGTGATATAACAATGGCACCTGTGAACCGGGCTGTCAGCCTCTATTATCTGAAGTGAAGACGCAATTCACAGACATGCCCCAGTATGACAAAACTACGCAACGTATCGTTCCTGTCTCAGGGAACAGGGTTACATGGATAACAGATGTTCCCTTGAAAAGGGGCGGCTGTGGCGCAGTTGGTAGAGTGTGTTGTCCACTAATCGTAGGGTTGGAGGTTCGATTCCTGGCCTGGGTGGCTCCACATGCCGAAGTGTCCTTGGGCCCCACTGAACCCCAAGTTGCTCCTTCTGGCAAGCTAGCACCTTGCATGGCAGCTGTGCTACCATTGAGTGAGTGTGTGAGTGTGAGTGTGTGTGTGTGTGTGAATAGGTGAATGAGATACAGTGTAAAGCGCTTTGGATAAAAGTGCTATATAAGTGCACATATAACTCAATGTTGCGTTACACCTCACACTGTGGGAATGAGAATATCCACTCCGTCATGCACCCACTCCATCATGCAAGACCGATGGTTGGAATTTATAGCAGGTTGGAATTTATATCCAGGCTGTAATATCGAATGAATGTGTGTGGCGTAGACCACCCTGCAGCAATAAACATACCTTTGGGCAAGGCCTTTGAGGAGGCGACGCCCATAGTGAGCCCTTATATGCCCAGAGGCGTAGCAAGACTGCACACCTCATAAACAATAGAGAATGCTTCCACTATCCAATTAGAGATACGCTGCTTTGACACAGCATCAACTCTACTGTCACCACCAAAGCAGACCAGCAGATGCTCTGACTTATGCCATATTTGTAGGCCGCCATTCAGGATGGGAAATGTAGTCACTGGTTTGACACTAACATCTCCCCCCCAGACACTAATCCCCCTCAACAAAAGGGTGCCCCCGGCAGTTCTGGCCCTCTGCGCAAAATGTTCATGCAGCCCCTCCAGGTTCCCATGCAGGCATTGTCCAACAAGTAGCAGGTTTCTCAAAGAACTGAGGAGCAGACATTTACATTTACGTTTATTCACTTAGCAGACGCTTTTATCCAAAGCGACTTACAAATGAGAAAAATACAAGCAAAGCGATATATCAAGCAGGCAGAATATATCCGATATATAAGCAAACATAAGGCTGGGGCTGGTTTGCCAGGATCATTAGGTGAGATCCAGACATGGGAAGTTGTGTTGTCAGCTTTAGAAGGTGGCTTGACTGGGTGGGCCGTCTCATTGGCCTTTCTTGAGGGTGGGCATCCTCAGCTGTATAGGGATGCTGAGCGGTGTCCTTAGTCACACAGAGAGTTTGTGCGTTGTCCTCCATTAACTTTGCAGGCTGAACTTGGCTGGCTGTGGCAGCAGACTCGGGCGTGAGCAGAACTTGGTTGTCCGTGTCAGCGGACTCGGGCGTGAGCAGATCTTGGTTGTCCATGTCAGCAGACTCGGGCGTGAGCAGGACTTGGTTGTCCATGTCAGCAGACTGGGGCGTGAGCAGGACTTGGTTGTCCATGTCAGCAGACTCGGGCGTGAGCAGGACTTGGTTGTCCGTGACATCGGCTTCAGGCATGAGCAGAAACTGGTTGGTCATGACATCGGTTTCAGGCATGAGGTGAACTTGGTTGGTCATGTCAACTGACTCTGGCATGAGGATAAATTGGTCGGTTGTGACTTCGACTTCAGGTGTGAGCAGAACCTGATTGGTTGTGACGTCGGTTTCAGGCATGAGAAGAACTTGGTTGGTCATGTTAACAGACTCTGGTGAGAGCATAACTTGGTTGGTTGTGACGTGGGTCTCAGACTGGAACGTGGCATGGAAGGGCACATCGGCGATCTCAGACTGCAACATGGCGTGGATGGTCACCTCATTGACCTTTAGCTGGAACTTGGGGTGGGAGGTCAGCTCATTGACCTTTAGCTGGAACTTGGTGTGGGAGGTCACCTCGTCGACCTCAGACAGGAACGTGTCATGGGAGGCCATCTCTTTAACCTCAGACAGGAACTTGGCTTGAGAGGTTGTCTCTTAAACCTTGGACAGGAACATGGCTTGGGAGATCACCTTGTTGTCCTCTAGCAGGAACTTGACTCATTGTCCTGGGGCTCTGGAGATATGGTCGCCATGTTGACTTCCACATGGAGCCCTGCAGAGGAGACCACACAGTGGGTCTTAGGCAGGAGCTTTGAGAATTTTGCCAAACAATAAGAAGTGTAAAGGATCAGGCAGAAAACAAAGTCCAAGGCAGGCTAGGGTCAAATGATCAGGCAGACAGGCTAAACAAGGCAGAGCAGAGAATCGAGGTGTACAGGGTAACCAAAATCTAAACAGCGGAAACAGCATGCGCATGCATGCCAGCGCTCAAGGTGCGCTGCTGCATGGGGGGAATCGTGACATTAATGATATTCTAGCATCAGTTATGTTAGGTACCTTTTCTTTTGACAAGGAGGCCCCCTGAATGATACATAAACCTCCTTGCTGTCATGTAAAGGAAGGGAAGACAGAAGCAAATGCAGGTTACATAGATTAATACAAAAAACAAATCAACAGGGTAATGCAAAATCCACAAACTGAAACAGGGAGAGGTCAGGCAATCAGGCAAACAGTCAAAACAAGGTTAGGCAAAGAGACGGTCAAAAGACGAGAACAAAATCACAACCAAAGAAATCCAAACACGATATCAAGGCTTGGTACATGTCAGAGAAAAGATCAACTGAGCGTATTACTTCGCAAAGACATTCAGTACTTTTAAATGGACAACAATAATCCAATATTCACCCAATTAAGACAATACTCTGATTAAGAAACTACCATGTAAACAGCGATTATTGATTACCTTAATCCAACTAAAGTCATACTCGAAGAAAACATGAATCAAATTAAGACATGTGGAGTATTTCTGTTTTCCTGTCACATTATGGACATGCATTACAGACATGTACACACCTTAATCACACTATTAACGTCGTGTAGGAGTTTTTGCCGCATTTTGCAAAAGGACACGTACACACATGCATACAAGAGAGCATGGTTGCGTCTGAAACAGCGTACTAAATCCCTCGGATCCACAACAATGGCAGCTGAAAGTGGCACTTTGTGAGGTCCATGGTAGAGATATATTGTGCTCAGTGAGCTTGTCCACTCAGGGCATGGAGCTGCTGTCAGAGTCAGATACCTTGTTGGAGTTTTGAAGATCATTACAGAAACAGAATGCTTGATCAGATTTTGGCACCACTACTTGACCAAGGAAATACACTAAACCCCATGGGCAAACATCTTCTGTACCTTTTCGGTGTTGGCATGCAGTCCAACCTTGGGTATATAATAAGACAGTTGCCATACAAGGACCCTATTGTATCTGCTCTGTTAATTATTATTCTGTGTTTTTTCTGAAATGAGTCACATTTTTGAGGGCCTAAACATACTTGAAAACTCACGAACCATTGCACATACAGCAGAAATGGCAAAAATGTACATATATGGTACAGGTTTTAGAATTAAGTGTGTCAAAATGGCTCGATAGGGCCATATACAAAATTTCAATGGTGTGCCTCACACTGAATTTCACCTGAAAATACAAAAATCGGTAGGCATATATAACATGCCAACCTGTACAAAAAAGTCTCTTAGAACCATATCCTTAACCCAACAGGAAGTCAGCCATTTTGATTTTTTTCTTAAATTTTTGCTTAGATTTTGGCATTTCCAGGCCTCATACTTTATTGAACTCTGCCTAAAGATTTAATTGGATCAACATCATATTTGGTCAGTCTAATCTAAAGGCCTTGGCAATGCTAAATTGTGACACTTTGGAGTTTTTGCTACACGGTGTGGCCGTGGCGGTCATGTTTAGCAATGAAAAAGTAAGTTGTTATAACTCTTACATACAATGTCCAATCCACCCCAAACTTAACATGTTTGATTACAATCCTAGCCTGAATACATCTATGTGCCAATATTTAGTTATAGTCATAGCACCACCTACTGCCAATAGGAAATGACATGTTTTATATCTTGATACTCTTATAACAACATTGTTATAAAGTTGTCAAAATAATGCAATGGCGGTCACCTAGCAGAGCAGCCTCAACATGCACCAGGGTGCAATGGCCCATTCATTGCTGCTTGCAGCTTTAATTAGTACCTGAGGTCCTATTGGATCTGCTCCATTTATTATTATTATTATTAGGGCCTGAGCACTGGAGGTGCAGGCTTGCACCTGAGATGATAAAGCCCTATTGTTTTTGGAATGTTTTTTTTCACAATTTATTTTTTAGTTTTTTGTAATTTTTTTATTTTTATTTTTTTAACATAGTCACGTGATTTTTAGGCATTTGTCATGCATGAAAAACTCACAAAACATGGCACACGCTACAGACCTGTGTTAAGACAAAGTTCGCTTGATTTTATCTGAAGTTGGATGTTGGATGTATTGTTGGATTTTATATCTTTTGATTTGTTATTGCAGTTAAGCACTGATGTGCCTCATGGTCTCCACAGTGCCCCCTAGTTTGCAAATGTATATTTCATGCTTTTGGAATACTCGAAAACTCTTGAAACTTGGTACAGACATCAAAGATTAGAAATGTTCTATAATTCTTTTGTCCTTTGTTCTGGGTGTGGCCAGTGGACTCCATAGCGCCCCCTAACATTTCTGAGTGAGTTTATCGCTGTGGTTGTCACACAGTTTGTCCGAGTTTTGATGGGGACATTTTACTCACCATGACAGACATTTTTCTCTTTGGCTTGTATTAGCTCTGCACAACAGGAATTCAGCCATTTTGGTTTGGATTTTGAAATACTCCTTCTAGGGGATTAATGTGATAAGCACCAAACATAGCCAATGACATTGAAGATGGATTTTTAAATACATTGATACATTGAATGATGTTGCCATGGCTAGGCAATAAACTTATGGCATAAAAATGAGATATAGGAAGAATCTTTGGTTTGCATTGTGTGATTTAGGTCAAATTGAGATTTTTATTTGTCATTGTGGGCTGATCACATGGATGTGTGGAAGAAGTGCTCATATCTTTGCTGTGCATAGTGTGACTTACATCAAAACTGATCATTTAATTTATTATTGGGGGCTGATTACCTGGATGTAACTATTGCAGGGCATGGTCATAGTGCTACCAACTGGCAGCAGGAAGTTTGCCCCTTTTTACAAACTTTGGAATATCATTTTTATTTGAATTAGTTCAAACTTGTCTAGATTAATGTCAAGAAAATCACTCACTCCTCTGTCTACACAAAGGTTTACAGCTCCATAGCCCCTGAACAGCAGCATGAAATTTGATAAATTTTCTTGGAGGAGAACAAGATTTGGTAGGGTTGTTGCACTCATCATGAACGAACAGGTTCACTTGGTTGTATCTGACTCCATCTAAAAGGAAGTCGGCCATGCTGGCTGGAATGTGGGATTTTCAAACATTCCCACTGTGTTTTGAGAGGCTTGCAATGACTGAAAACAGATGAAACATTACATTTATATTTCTGTTAGGACTTTCTGCTAGAACTTTTCACTTGATGTTACAGTTTAGCATAGGTGTGCCTCCTGAGCTCCATAGCACTACCTAGGTATTTAACGCAAATTTGACACTCTTGTGGTGAACGAAATGTCAGGGAATTTTGGCATACTCATCATACTTTGCAAAATTTAAAATCATTGGGCATTTCTTTTAGGTTTTGTCCAGTTGACTCCATTTCTGAATGAGCTCCGCCAAACAGGAAGTCTGCCATTTTGAAAGTTTTGTGTTCCTTCATATAATTTTAACAAATATATGATTTTACTGCTTCTACAAAGATCATCAGATTCACTTGAAATTAATTATTATAAACTCCAGACATGTGATTATAAATTGTGAAGGAATAGTGGATATCTTAAACAAGGATGTAATGGTGGGCAATAGATTTGCTTGAGACACAACATTGAATCAGATTCAAAAGTTTTAATGGTAAGGAGACAGTTGGTCATGAAATTTGGCATGAGCATGAATGTCATCATTTAACAAATTTTTAACATTGGTTTGAGTGACTCTGCCCAACAGAAAGTTGGCCAATTTAGGAATTTGTGTACCCCCCCCCCCTATTTTTCAGAAACTCTTGTGTACTCCTGGAGAGTTCAGCAGATTTCCTTTCAATTTGGTTGGAATAAACTACATATATATGTGATTATAAATTGCCAAGGAATAGTGCATATCTCAATGTAAATGAGGACATCATGGCTGCAAATTGATTTGCATGAGACACTGAATAGGGATGTGTGATTAAGGTGCTGTCATTGCCATAAATGATGCCATGCTAAATAGAGTTATGGTTAGGCGGAATAAGTCTGAATAAGTTATAAGTTGAATGATGGGCTTCAAACTTCAAGCAGTTACTCAATAGCAAGTCCTGATTACATCCATTTGACTTTTGGGCTTTTAGTTTTAGTGCACCTTTATGAAAAAAAAGAAAAGAAAAAGTAGGCACGGCACATTGATATACTAGTATGAGTTTTGTTTGATTTGTTGGACATTTATTTAACAAAAAAGTAGAAAGAATAGTGAATAGGTAATTAAAGGGAAAGTTGATTTGTAAATCAAGGTTGTTACAGTAGATTCCTAAAGTAATGGCAAACACAAAGCTTTGCTTGGATCTTTGTGTGTGCTGTCAGGATAATGTGTGATGAGGATATTGTGCTTTTTGTTAAAGCACCACCTATATGGAAAAACTAGGTGCACTGCACTTTGTAGTAACTTGTAGTTACAAAAGTTACTCCTGGTCACACAGATTCATGTTACTGGAGTACACAGTAGTTAAAAAATGCTTGACATTTAATTTAATGTGATATTATGTTCACCAATAAAAATTTATCCCAAGTATTCCATTTAGTTGGCCCTAAGATCAGCTAGTGAGCACAAAGTGTGTCTCTTTGTGCATTTTTGGGTGTGCACAAATTTTTACTGTCATGCACACCAATAAAAAAGTCATGTGTATTCATAAGCGTTCAGCTTGTTTGTCAGGATTTATCAGATCAAAATAAGTTACTGGCAAAGCTCTGATGCCATTTATACATTTCTGTAATGCAGTCTTTCCTGCCAATATATTTAATTTCCCTAGCTTTACTAAAAAAAATAACAAATCTATGAGCAAAAACCTTAATGTTAATTCTACAATAGCCATTTAAGTCAATAGCTGTCATGTATCTGGGAAATCTGGACTCCATTTCCCATCAGCCACTGCACTGCACCACATGACCACATGCACCACAACTGCACCTGATTCACGTTTTTGTTAATGAGCACTCGTGTATATATAGTCTTTGTCTGCACTCTCTCCTTGTCTTTCGTTGTTGTAGACTCCTGTCATTTCATGTCAATGTGTTCTGTTTCTTGCCATAGTATCTTGCCAAGTTGTCTTAGTGTTTGTCGAGTTGTCTTTTTGTTTATATTAAATGTTTAAAATCTGCGACTGCTTCTGCCTCAATCTCCACTCGTGACAGAACGAAAGACCGTGAATTAGAAGCAGTAGATTTTTTTTTCTGAAGGACGCCTGGTACAACAACTACGCGGAGTGGTATCTCAAGATCACGGAGCAGGGAAGAAGGTTGAGGGTACTGATGGCTCAGAGTAGCTGCATACTCGGAATACCATCGCACCATACCACACCCGGCGTTCGTTGTAGAATATGCCAAGTTACATGCGTTGGAGTGTATGCTCGGAGATGAGACCGAATCCCGCCCTCCCTCCCCTTTTCTGGATGTCACTCTGCCTTCCCGTTCAGCTGAGGTCTTCACACAGCTGTCCCGTTCAGCTGAGATCGTCGCGCAGCCTTCCTGTTCGGCTGTGGATGCTGCTCAGCATCCCTGCTCGGCTGTGGACGTAGCTTTGCCGTCCCGTTCAGCTGAGGTCGTCACGCAGCCGTCCCGTTCAGCTGAGGTCGTCACGCAGCCGTCCCGTTCAGCTGAGGTCGTCACGCAGCCGTCCCGTTCAGCTGAGGTCAGCAGCTGAGGTCGTCACGCAGCCGTCCCGTTCAGCTGAGGTCAGCAGCTGAGGTCGTCACGCAGCCGTCCCGTTCAGCTGAGGTCGTCACGCAGCCGTCCCGTTCAGCTGAGGTCGTCACGCAGCCGTCCCGTTTGGCTGAGGTCGCCGCTCAGCATCCCTGCTCGGCTGTGGACGCCGCTCAGCATCCCTGCTCGGCTGTGGACGCCGCTCTGCCTTCCGGCTCGGCAGTGGACGTCGCTCTGCCTTCCTGCTCGGCTGTGGATGTCGCTCGGCCTTCCTGCTTGGCTGCAGTCGTCTCTCTGCCATCCTGCCTCGCTGAGGACGGCACTCTGCCTCCATGCTCCGCTGAAGTCATTGCTCCTTTCCTTCGCTGCGCTCCGTGTGTCGCTCCCTCTTCCTGCTCCACGGAGGACGCCGTTCCCCCCTCATGCTCCTCGGAGAGCGTCGTTCCTCCCTTAGGCCTTGCGGAGAACCTCGCTCCTCTCCCTGGCCTCGCGGAGACCCTTGCTCCCCCCTGGAGCCTCTTGGAGACCCTCGCTTCCCCCTGGAGCCTCGTGGAGACCCTCACTCCTCCCTGGAGCCTCGTGGAGACCCTCGCTCCCCCTTTGAGCCTCGTGGTGGACCTCGCGTTCCTCTTCTGCCCCAGGAAGGAGGTCGCCCCGCTTCCATGCCCTGCCAAGGATGTCCTTTTGCCTCCCTGTACCGTTGTGGAAGCCGCTCGGTCTACTGGCTTTGTTGAGGACCTTTTGCCCGGGGGCCCGGGGCCGCCGGTGGGGGGGCCGTGTCGGTTTGGGCTCCTCGGGAGTAGCGCCGTTGTGGGAGGGTTCTGTCACGTATCTGGGAAATCTGGACTCCATTTCCCATCAGCCACTGCACTGCACCACATGACCACATGCACCACAACTGCACCTGATTCACGTTTTTGTTAATGAGCACTCGTGTATATATAGTCTTTGTCTGCACTCTCTCCTTGTCTTTTGTTGTTGTAGACTCCTGCCATTTCATGTCAATGTGTTCTGTTTCTTGCCATAGTATCTTGCCAAGTTGTCTTAGTGTTTGTCGAGTTGTCTTTTTGTTTATATTAAATGTTTAAAATCTGTGACTGCTTCTGCCTCAACCTCCAAGCGTGACAATAGCTTACCATGAAACTAAGGCATCAGTTTCTTCTTCACCAGCATTACAATTTGCCCTCACACCGTTCATGTCTCCACCTCTGCCCTGTTGTGAGGTTTAACCTGGTTCCACCTGCACGCCAGTATGAGGGCCCTTTGTCCCCCTGTGACAGGGGAACCTCTCATTATTAGGGGCCAAGCACCAAAGGTGCATTGGCACCGATTGTAACCGTTAGTTTTCTTATTTTTCTTCTTCTCCTTGTTAATATTCTTCCGCTCTGGAAGTCTATGGCAGCCCATAGAACCGTATGGTAAAATGTTTTGAAATTTGTCACACTGAGAGAGGAGAGTCTGAACATTAACAACAGCAATTTTGGAGTCTCTAATTCAGTCTCTCTAGTGCTCCAATGGTCCAAAATTCCACTCACTTTTATGTTAATAACGTTTGAACTGTGAGTCCTAGAAACAAAATTATTTTTCCTCTGATTCAGTGGCTCAGGCCGATTTGATTATATCATACGATTACATTTTCCATTATGAAAATGTTTCCACATTTTTTTTAACTCATCCTAGACAGTTCTTCCGATTTTCACCAAAATCGATTTTCACGTAACCAACGATTACGTTTTATAAATGTACCTGTCATTTGCATCATAACGTGAGTGTTATGGTGAGCAAAATTAAAATTATATAAAAAGAATTAAACAAAATTATATTAAAAAAAATGCTAATATCTTTTGAATACTTTTGCCGATTGTAATGACACTGTTCTTGATAGATTCTGTAAGTCATGCCAAGAAAATGTATACCAATTATGCCATGGGCAATCGAACTTTCTCTCCGTCGTTTTGAATTTCCTTGAAAAATGTCTTTTTTGATCTCTTTCTAAAGTGTTCTAAAGCCCGATTTTCATCAAATTCGATTAAGGTTATCATCAGACCATGTACAAAAAGTTACGGATTTTGTGTTCATTTACTGTAATTGATTAATGCATCAACAACTTTGATGGCATGATGCCAAAACTAGTCAAGGCTCTGCAAGGCTTTGGCATATTGACATCAAATTTGTTTGTGTCATTGTCACAGTACGTAAAGTGCTTGAGCCAAAGACAACCAGCATGTAGAGATACTACCAACAGAGACTGTCAAGTTGAATTATTATAAAAATATTTGTGATATGACCCGTGTCATATGATGTGTA
Organism: Ameiurus melas; assembly: GCA_012411365.1. Lineage (NCBI taxonomy): Eukaryota > Metazoa > Chordata > Actinopteri > Siluriformes > Ictaluridae > Ameiurus > Ameiurus melas. Next base: position 11,083,172 of record CM022780.1, on the reverse strand, counting down.
ACGAAGTGTGACACACTGAGGCACAAGAATGGTGCCGTCGAGCACATTGCTGGCAAAGTGGGAATTTTTCCTGATAGAAGGTCAGGTTTTTTCGCCCACCTATGAATGCGAAGATTTGGGGTTTTTGTTTTTTTGGGGGAAGCAAGACTCTGCAGGTCCAGACAATTAAAAAACTGTGGGCTGACAGGCCAAGTTGAGAAAGATAGGGATGTGTAGATCCAATTGAGTAGTTACTATAGTGGCCACTCATACTTAGACTAGCGTTGGCAGGAGTAATACATAATTAGGGGAACTCAGTTAATCAATGTGAGCAGAACAGTGTAATCAAGGTAGTTTGATTCAATATATATATAAAAGTAGAAGTTAAGGGTTATGGCTAGGTACATCTACATGGGTCCGGCGCAAAGTGGACGTAGGGGGGTCCTAAGGCCCATTCTCCAGCTGCCAATCTACTATGAAGCCCCGGGATGCACGACGCTAGCACGTCTCCCACCGAGTCTACAACCCCTCCTCAGCTCATATCCTGTGCAGTGAAGTGTAGAAGTGGTTATTGTTAGGGGCCCATTTGATAATGAGGATGAGCACAGGAATTATGGCTTCATTAGAGTAATCCTCCAACAGCTAGTGGGGGACGGTCATGGGGTACGGCAGAACCAGGTTCTCCACAGATACCCGCTTAATTAAGGTAGTTTTTGAGGCTTTAGAGCCTCAGAGGGGGAAACACTGCCCACATAGCATCAATTTGGTCACCGCGCAAATTATTGGTCAAATATGATAAGCAATTAAATCATTTAACAATTGACTGTATTTATGAATGTTCAATCATTTTGCCTAAAATCAAATACTCTTTTTAACAGCTGGTTTTGATGCTCCATGCAATGCTTGATTAGCTCCTTGTTTAACTCTTTAGTGCTTGGCCCATTAATTGCTCCTTGCAGCTATATGTGTTATTATTATTATTATTATCATTATTATTATTATTATTATTATTATTATTAGTGCCCAAGCCCTGAATGGGCGAAGGCCTTATTGTTTTCCTTAGGATTCTTCTTCTTATATTCTTATTTATTTATTCTTATTTTCTTCAGGGTTTCAGGGGTGTTTGGGGCCTATGCTCAAAAACTTGAAAATTTACACAAAGGTCTGAATCCGTTGGCTATTAGGTCCAGACCAAAGCTGGTACATGGGCGTTACTGGGGGTCTCTACAGCACCCTCTTGAACCGAATCTGAAATCTTGGATACATACTAGCACTTATATGCATGAAACTCCGTAGACATATAGATTTCATTGGACTGAAGAACTTCTACAATGTATGTCATTAGCTCTGCCCAACAGGAAGTCAGCTATTTAGGGTTGTTTAAAAAACACACGCTCTGGAATTTGATATACTCCTCCTACGGAATTCATCCAATCGCCATCAACTCGGTCACCATCAATCCAAGACACTCAATATGCGAAATTGTGAGCGGATTTTTGATATCTCAAAAAGTTTGATCATGGGGTTGAAATAAATTCATCGCAAGAAAAGGAAAACAGGTTGTGTATCATATCATTTGCATGAAATGAGTGATTTAGAACTGGCAACAGCAAGTGTGTCACTTAAAACAGACTTTTAAATAGTCTTCTCATATTTAACCAAATCACTTCAAACTTGGTCAGAAAAATTTGTAGATATGGCTGATTTAAAATTATTATCTTAAATAGTGTTGCCATAGTAACATATCAAATTTAAATACACTTTTCTGGTGTTTTGATATTTGTCACATGTCAGCTGTTAGGTGTAGGGAAATGCTAAGACATGGGAATGGAGGAGGGGTTCTGTAGTGCCCCCTTTTGAGTAAACTGGTGGGGTCAATTTTACCTACAGTCACTAAACTTGACAGATATATTGCTCACATCAAGCCGGACAGCTTTCCAAGTGACCTTCATTAGCTCCACCCAACAGGAAGTCGGCGATTTTGGATTTAATGTGTATTTTCTGAAAATTGCAGGCTCTGTATTTTTAAATACTCCTTCTAGGGAACTATTGTGATTGTCACTGAACATGGAGAAAATTATGCCAAGCCATTGAAGATGATAAAGGGATTTTTGATATCTTGAACCAGTTCACCATAGTGGGGAAATAAATTTATGGCAATAAGAGGGAAACAAGAAGTTTCGTATGTACTGCATGTACTGAGTGATTTAGCTGATCACATGGATGGGACTACTCTGAGTATGATCATAGTGCCAGACAACTGGCAGCAGAAGAGTGTCAATTAAAACATGATTAGTGTGTCATTTAACACATAAAGAGTCTACTTATATTTAGCTGAATCGCTTCAAACCTTGTCAAGAAACAGCTGATGTAAAATTGTGAAAGGAGTCTTGATATTTGCTGATATATGCTGCGGTAACGAATTAAACTTTAATATTCGTTTCTTTGTATGTTTGGGTGTTTTACTCTACAGCACTCTCTTCAATATGCATTGTTTTCATGCACCCACCGGGTGGCGATGGCACCAGACTGCTTGGGCACATCATCTCTGCTTGTAGCTATAATTATTATTATTAGGGCCTGAGCACCAGAGGTGCAGCCTTCGGCATGCAGCTGTGGTGCTAAAGCCCTATTGTTATTGTAAAGTGCTAAAAAAAATTTAATGGCATTCCCCTGGCAGAGCAGCCCCATTCATCGCTGCTTGCGGCAGTAATTCTTCTTCTTCTTCTTCAGTTCTCAAATGAATCGAATTTGAGAAGGCCTAAACATATCTGAAAACTCAAGAAACTCTTAAGACGCGTCAGAACTGGTGAAAATTTACATCTGATAGGGGTTCCAGAAATGAGTGTGACTCAATAGCACCACCTACAAAATTTCAACGATGTGCGCCTTGTGCTACATTTCACCTACATGTATGAAATTCGGTAAACATGTGTAACATGCCAATACATACAAATACGTCTCTTGAACCTAAACTCAACAGGAAGTCAGCCATTTTTAAATTAATAAAAATTTTTGCTCTGTTTTTGCCATTTCCACACCTCCTAGAGATTCATATTTGGTCAGTCTCATTTAAAGGCATTGCCGATGATAAATAGCGAAGCTTTTGAGTTTTCGCTGCACGGTGTGGGCGTGGCAGTCTCACAACCTTTGATGTTTTGCTATGGAAAAGGAAGTTTATATAGTTCAAACATGACCAAACAATGTCCAATCTGCTCCAAACTTCACATGTTTGATAAAAGTCCCAGCCTGAAGGTATCTACATGCCAATAATCAGTTGTAGTTATAGCGCCACCATCTGGCAACAACAATTTCCAACCCACGTATTTTAACTGATTCCTCCGATCAACATCATATTCGGTCAGTGTAATCTAAACACCCTGGCGTTGCTTAATTGCGAAGCTTTTGAGTTTTTGTTGAAACAAGCTGTCCATGGTAAGCAGACAAATTCGATATGAAACGAATCACATTTTTAAGGCCTAAACATGCTCCAAAACTTTGCACACATCTCAAAATTGGCAAGAATTTTACATCTAATACAGGTTTAAGAATTAAGCATAGTAAAATGGTTCAATGGTGCTATCTACAGAATTTCCATGAAAAAACCCTGCGCTAAGTTTCACTTGCGCATAACAAAATCGCTAGGCATGTGTAACATGTTAAAACATTTTTTAAAAAGTCTTTTAGATCCTTATCCTGAACCCAACAGGAAGTCAGCCTCATACTTTAACAAACCCTTCCTAGAGATTTCATGGGATCGACATGATATTCAGTCTCACCTGAGGCCTTGACAATGCTAAATTGTGAAGCTTTTGAGTTTTCGCTCCTGCCCTGAATACATATACAGTATTTCACAAAAGTGAGTATACCCCCCACATTTTTGTAAATATTTGATTATATCTTTTCATGTGACAACACTGAAGAAATTATACTTTGCTACAATGTAAAGTAGTGAGAGTACTGCTTGTATAACAGTGTAAATTTGCTGTCTAAACTGTTAGCAACTTAAGTGAGTACACCCCTAAGCAAACATGTCCAAATTGGGCCCAAAGTGTCAATATTTTGTGTATTGTTTTCCAGCACTGCCTTAACCTTCTTGAGCATGGAGTTCCACAGATCTTCACCGGTTGCCACTGGAATGCTCTTCCACTCCTACTTGACAACATTACAGAGCTGATGGATGTTAGAGACCTTGTGCTTCTCCACCTTCTATTTGAGGATGCCCCACAGATGCTCAATAGGGTTTAGTCCATCACCTTCACCCTCAGCTTCTTTAGCAAGGTAGTGGTCGTCTTGGAGGTGTGTTTTGCTGTTGTCTTCATGCTGGAATACTGCCCTGTGGCCCAGTCGCCGAGGGGGAGGGGATCGTGTTCTGTTTCAGTATGTCACACTACATGATGGCATTCATGGTTCCCTCAATGAACTGTAGCTCCTCAGTTCTGGCAGCACTTGTGCAGCCCCAGACCATGACACTGCCACCACCATGCTTGACTGTAGGCAAGACACACTTGTCTTAGTACTCACCTGGTTGCCGCCATACACGCTTGACACCATCTGAACCAAATAGGGTACAGGACTGTTTGTGGGCTTTGTTGCGCATAATCTTTAGAAGAGGCTTCCTTCTGGGATGACAGCCATGCAGACCAATTTGATGCAGTGTGCAGCGTATGATCTGAGCACTGACGGGCTGACCCCCCACCCCTTCAACCTCTGCAGCAATGCTGGCAGCACTCATACGTCTATTTCCCAAAGACAACCTCTTGATATGAGGCTGAGCATGTGCACTCAACTTCTTTGGTCAACCATGGCGACACCTGTTCTGAGTGGAACCTGTCCTGTTAAACTGCTGTATGGTCTTGGCCACCATGCTGCAGCTCAATGTCAGGGTCTTGGTAAACTGTTTTACAGTACCTAAGACATACAGTGTTCAATCCCCACCAAACTTCACGTTAGATACGAATCCTGGCCTGAAACATCTACATGCCAATATTCAGTTATATTTACAGTGCCACCTACTGCCAACAGGACACTACATGTTTTATATCTTGATACACTCCTAACCACATATAAGTGCTAAAAAGTACCATTTTTATGGCGTTCCGCTGGCAGAGCAGCCCCAAAGTGGGCCTGTTCATCACTGCTCGCAGCTTTAATGGATCACATTGGTTTATTACAGGTTAGTTCATATGCATAGTTCATAAGATCCATATGCTGATCCTACAGTTTGAGGGTGTTAAGTCTGAATGAGCCTAAGCAGGCTGAACACCAGCCTGTGTGATGTAATCTACAATTGTGTGTATGCATTGAAGCCTTGGATCATGGGTTATAGCCTTATCTTGCTGCAGTAGTATTTCATTGGAATCTCTGAGGCTCCAAACATCTTGGTGTACTCATCATACTGCTAATGCGCTATTTGGATTGGCTCCCCACTGTCTTCTCCGACTTGTCAGGTGTTTGCAGGAGGCGGTCCATTTCCACCCTCTTAGCTATTCGATTAGCACAAATAATAGCACAGATAAAGAGGTAACACCTGGCATGTACCTCCACTCGTGCAAAGAGCAAGTGTAGTCACAGGGTGTGGTAAGGGAGAATTTTTCCCATTAGTTGATCATGCATATTCACTGTGGTAGTAGGGCTTCTTTATGATACCACTCTTCCCACCAAGGTTGTGTTCTCCCTACCAGCAATATCCAGCACCTACCAGCAAAATCCAGCACAGCCTTTGGCTACTATGGACACAAAAAAAATAAAAAAAAAATAAAAAGTTATATAGATGCATTAAGCCCTTAGAGAAAGCTTGACTTAACATGGAGGAGGGTTACCTAAACCTAAACCTAACCCTAATGTTTCAGCATCTGTACACTCAGAATCACTAATGTTGGAGATACACTACATAGCCAAAAGTATGCGGACACTGGACTGTGACACCCATATGTGGGCCTTCTTCAAACTTTTGTTACAAAGTTGGAAGCACACACTTGTCTAGAGTGTGTTTGTATGCAGTAGCATTATGCTTTTCCTTCACTGGAACTAAGGGGTCTAGCCAAAACTAGTTACAGCATGACTATGCCCATGTGTACAAAGCAATCTCTATAAGCCCATAGTTGGCCAGGTATGGTGTGGAAGAGCTCAATGTAACAGAGCCGTGACCTTAACACCACTGAACACTTTTCGGATTAATTGGAATGCTGCCTGTCTGCCAGGCCTTCTCACCAAACATCATTGCCCAACCTCACTAATGCTCTTATGACTGAATGAGCACAAATACCCAAAGCCATGTTCCAAAATCTAGTGGAAAGCCTTTCCACCAGAAACTACCTGTTATAGCAGCAAAGGAGGGTCCAACTCCAAATTAATGTCCATGGTTTTAGAATGGGATGTTTAACAAGCACATAATGTATAACGGGTCAGGTATCCACATACTTTTGACCACGTAGAGTAGCTCTGAGGCAGCATCATTCTAGATGCCTTTACCTTTAGATACATTTAGAGGCTCAGCATCACAAAAGTCACAATTTTGGGAAATGTTAAACAACAGTTTTAATCTTTATACATTTGTCCTGAAAGTAACAGGCCAGTCTCAGTGTTTAAGTCTAGGCTGAAAATGGATATGTTTATTCAAGTTTACCATGAGTAGACTTTCTTTTATGCAAAGTACCAAGTCTTACCTAACAATCTCTCCCTCTCTTTACCACCTTGCCCCTCTCTCCTTCTGTTGAGCCACACATGATTTCATAGAGTTATCCTGACCCTTTCTGCACTCCAGACCTGCCTGATCCGTTCAGATGCCCTACCTCTGAATGGAGCTCTCATCAACTGGAGGCTACAGCTTGGCGATTGCTTAGGATGGTACTGCTTCAAGTACCATGAAAGAGTTTTGTACCTTAATTCCACATGGACATTCTCACTGTGGTTGCTGGGAGTATGGTTGCTTTCATGCAACCATTTTACATGAAACCATTTAGATTTCATGTAAAAACCATAATTAACTTTATTTTACTTTCACACTATCCATTGTTATCCAGATAAGGATGGGTTCCCTTCTGAGTCTGGTTCCTCTCAGGGTTTCTTCCTCATTTCATCTAATGGGTTTCTCCTTGCCACCGTCGCCACCGGCTTGCTCAATTGGGATTAAGCCACACACTTAAAATCTGTACCATGTGTTTATATTATATTTCTATAAATCTGCTTTGAGATAATGTCCTTTGTAAAAAGTGCTATGCTATGTCTCACAGCTTAACAAAGCACTATTTCTTTATTTTTTACATATATTTTCTCTTAATTCACCTGATAATGCATATAATACAAATGAATAAAAATGCACACATGAATTGTAAACTGTCTATAAGGTTTGCTTTTTTTTGTCTAGTTCTGCTTCTTCATTATTCAGTATTCATAGGTTTGCACCCACAGGCTGACTATAAAATAAGCATCTTAATTTTTAGTTAATACCTGTATTTGCTCAGTCATGTAACTCTAACCTGCACATTTGCAGCACACTTTTAGGAAGTGTCTTATTGCACCTGGGAGATATTTATTATAGACATTTATTAGTTTCTGCATTGCCACAGAAAATAGCTGAAGGCAATGTTAGACACACCTGAGTGAGTGAACAGAAGCATTGTATTTGGAATTACACAATCTTACACATTGTTTATACTTTCTTTTTCTCCCTTTCTTTCTTGCCCTGCGCTCTTGCTCCCTTTCTCTCTCTCTCTCTCTCTCTCTCTCTCTCTCTCTCTCTCTCTCTCTCACACACACAGGAGATGGTGATAGAGCAGCTCAAGGAGAAGAGAGAGAAAGAAGAGTGGGAGAAGCAGGGGGAAATAGAATTCTGTAAGAAGGAGAACAAAGAGCTGAAGGACAAGATTGCTTCCTTGCAGACACAGCTCTTGGAGAAAGAGGTCAGTGTCCACATGGTGAAAGGACAAGGTCAGGACAGTAACTGATGTAACTAAGCCACTATGGTTAATTATGTCTCTATTAACCACAATACACATGCCAGGTTGGAGCCTTTACTAGTTAACATTTACAAACTGTATTTAATCAGAAAGCAGTAATCAGAAACTGAAAGCTGAAACAGATCAAAGAAACATAGCTGCATATCATCTTGGCAATTTAAAGCAAATGTCTGCTTGATTGGGAAAACATATCAAATTTCGGAAAACAATAAATAAATAATCCAGAAAAAAATTAATAAATAAATAATAATAATTAAAAAAATAAATAAATAAATATATATATATATATATATATATATATATATATATATATATATATATATATATATATATATAAAATTATATAATTATTATTATTATTATTATTACCAAAATGTGTTTTTTCTGCCAGCAATATACTCTGATACTCCTACAAATATGTTTTACTATATTTATGTGGAACTGCTTCTATTTGGGCTATTTTCTAACTGTCTCTTGATTTGTCCTGACTGCAACAACCATGTTGTGTAACGAGTCAGTTTAACAAACACAGCAATTCATTTCACATTTTGATTGAGTTTGGTTTAGCTACTTGGTTTAGAGGAATGGATATATACTTAATAAATCCAGTTTGTAACGAGATACTGGCTGTCAAAATGTCCACGGTGCTCCTGCACCATCACTTCATCATCATCATCATCATCATCATCATCATCATCAAAACAGAGAAGAGCACTTACACCAGGGGTGGGCAATCTTATCTGGAAAGGGCCGGTGTGGGTGCAGGTTTTCAGTCCAACCAAGCAGGAGGCACACCTGATTCCACCTGTTTCATCAGTTGATCTTGGCTTTCAATAGATTCAGGTGTGGCTTCTGCTTGGTTGGAATGAAAACCTGCACCCACACCGGCCTTTTCCGGATAAGATTGCCCACCCCTGACTTACACACTCTGAATATACCACAGCAGACAATGATTTAAACCTTGATTTTGTGGTTAGTAAACCATTTTTTTTTTTTGGTTTATTTTGATGTATGCTTTGGATCATTGTCCTGCTGGAAGGTTTTCATTTAATATCTGTTCATATTTGATAGAGTCCATGATGCCGTGTATCCTTAGAAAATATGTCCAGGTTCTCTGGCAGAAAATAATTCCCAAAACATTACAGAGCCACCACCATATTTAACCGTGGGCATGAGGTAAATTTCCATGTGCCTACCATTCTTTTCCATATGGCAAGTGGAAATTAAGTGGTAGTTCAACAGTAAAGACATTGACTTCCTGATCAGAAGGCTGTGAGTTGAAATCCCAGCACTGCCAGGTTGCCACTCTTGGGCCCTTGAGCAAGGTGCTTAACCCTCAACTGCTCAGTTGTATGAATGAGATAATTGTAAGTTGCTCTGGATCAGGGCATCTGCCCAATACTGTAATGTAATGCATCACTGTGTGTGTGTGTGTGTGTGGGTGTGTGTGTGCCAAAACCACCTCTGCTGTTTATTGCCTAAAAGCTCTATTTTGGTTTCATCTGACCATAGAACCCAATCCCATTTTAAGTTCCAGTAGTGTCAGGCAAACTGAAGACACTAAAGTTTGTTTTTGGATCACAGTGGAGGCTTTTTTCTTGAAACCCTTCCAAACAACTTGTGGTGATGTAGGTGACTTTGTTGTTTTGGAGACTTTCTGACCCCACTTCTCTCGCTGCGATCCTTGGAGATTTTTTGGCCACTCGAATAATCCTCTTCACAGTGCGTTGAGACAATATAGACACATGTCCAATTGCAGGTTGATATAACATTACATCATAACATTTATCATAACATTTCCAGTTCACAGGACCTTCTTAATTATTGCCCTGATTGTGGAAATGGTCATTTTCAATGTGTTTGCTATTTTCTTATAGCCACTTACCATTTTGTGAAGATCAACAACCTTTTGCCGCACATCATAGCTATATTCCTTGGTATAACCCATTGTTATGAATGACTAAGGGAATTTGGCCTATGTGTTACCTCATTTCAATGCCTTAGCCCAGCTGTGAGTATGCACTCAATGACCATGCCCATAAGGTACACTTCACACCAGCTTCTGAATTTAAAACAGAGCTCTTATTGCCTAGCTAATGACTCTTACAAACTCTGTCAAGATGCTGGTTTGCTATGTCCTAAACTATATATCCAGCAGGGTTTGAGGCACAGTTTTACTGTGTGAAGATAAAACCACTGTTGTCTCTGCATCAGAGTGTGGCTTATGCTGCATTATTCAATGCTCGCTCTGTGAATAACAAGGTGCTGCTTTTATAAAATTTTCTTACAGACAAAAAATCTGGATTTGTTATTTTTAACTGAAACCTGGCATAAAGAAAATGATGGGCTCCTGTTTAACCAGATCACTCCAGCGGGCTTTGGAGTACTAGATCTCCCGTGGTTATCTGCCAGAGGCTGAGGCATTATTGTGGTTTAAAACCTGAAGTACAACATAAGCTCTGTGTCCGTTCACCTGTTCTCATTATTTGAATTGCTGGTCTTGAGTATTGTTGCTCCTATATCTACTATCATTGCTACAGACCATAGACCACCTAAGGTTAAGTCACTTGCAGCTTTTATATTTGAGTTTTCTGACTTCAACTGTCAATGATGAGAATGAAGTTCCACAAAATTCTGATTGTGGGAGACTTTAACATTTTTGTGGACCGGAGAGACTCTGTGACAGCTCAGGAATTTTTGGCACTGCTTGATTGTTTTAACTTCTCACAGATTGTAACTGACCTGACTCTTAACAAAGGCTACACCCTTAATCTTGTAATTGCAAATGGCTCATTTGTATAGCAGTTTTAATCTGTTGGCATCGGACTGTCGGATCATTCAGCTGTCTTCTTTAATCTGGAACTGTATCATCCAAGTGGGCCTACCATAGGAACAGTACATTATTGGAAGTGGAAGTCTATTGATCAGACAGTTTTTTTTCCAATTCTGTTTTTTCCACCTAAAGCGATCTGCATCCTTCATGGCTGGAGGAGAAAGTGCTACAGTTAAATTCTGCTCTTGCTACTAATCTTTACTCTTTTGCTCCCCTAAGGTCACGTAAGGTTACATTTGCCCGCTCTGTTCCTTGTTATAATGACAACCTGTGCACTAGAAAGTCTGCTAGTCAGAAAATGGAGCATAAATAATGCCTTACTGGCTTGAATGTCTACTATCAAGCATGGAAGGATATTCTGGGTGATTACAGAGCATTAATTGAGACAGAAAGAACATCTTATTTCTCTCAGACTATTGTAAACAATCAAGGAAATTTTTTACTGACTGTTCCCAGTTTATTTCTATGGGTGGTCATAGGTCTGATTCTAGCTCTGTGCTCACTAGTGTCCCTCAAGGCTCAGTTTTAGGCCCTTTACTTTTAAATATTAATTTATCTCCACTTGGGCATCTGCTGTGATTGCTCGGCCTTCATTATCACTTTTATGCTGATGATATACAAATCTATATTCTCTCAAAATCTGGTGAAAATCTTGATATATGTTTTATTTCTGACTGTATTTCTGAGATAATAACATGGATGAATAATAATTGTATGTGCCTGAATAGCAGTAAAACTGATTTTATGCTTATAGGTTCCTGTCATCAAATTCTCAAAGCTGGTCCACTGTCTCTGTTTGTTGATGGCTCTGCTCTAGAGACTCAAAGTAAAATGAGGAACCTTGGAGTCAGTTTTATATCAGTCTTACATTTTTATATCAGTCTTACCTCAGAAATATAGCAAGATGCACCTTATGCTAAACTTCTCTGTAGCTGAAAAGTTTATAAACTCATTCAATTTCACTTGAATAGATTATTGTAATGGCCCTTTAGCCAGAGTTTCTAAGTCCACACCCAGTATGCTCCAATATGTACAAAACTCTGCCCCCAGGATCCTGACTGGGACCAGGACGTGCAATCATATTACTCCTGTTTTGGAGTCCTTGCACTGGCTCCTGGTCAGGTTCGATTTAAAAATTATGATGCTGTCATACAATGCATTACATGGCTTGTCTCCTCAGTACTTAATTAATCCCATACACCCAAAATCACAGACTAATTTGTTTACTGTTACACAAACCTTCTTTTGGTGACAGTGGTTTTTCTGTCTGTGCTCCTACCCTTTGGAAATCTCTTCCTCTCGAACTTAGGGAAGACATATTTTCAACATCAAGACATACTTTTTTTAAACTAGCATTTGCTTGCTGATGTTTACTTATATTTGATATATTAGATGTTTGCTGATTTATTATTAATATTATTAGTAGTAGTAGTAGTAGTAGTAGTATTTATTTCTGTGTACTGCTTATTCTGTGTATAGCGTTTTGAAAATCTGCTTTTATAGATGCTCTATAAAATAAAGTTTACTATTATTATTATTACTAACTTTATACTCCAGTGAAACAGGCAGTAATGGTTCAATCGGTATATACTTCATAAATCATAGGGGTGATCATTGTTGCACACCTATATTTAACAAATATATATATTTTTTATAAACCTATGTTGTGTTGGTAATTGTCTGATATCCATGGGAGCAAAATATTTTGTGAATTATTTTTAAAAATAAAAAAAAAAAAAAAAATAAAATAAATATAAAAATACCACTTTTACAAAATATTTATAGCACAAAGCTGTTGAATTCTCATATCAGAAAGTGTGGTTCAATTTCCTTTAACAGCAGCTCTTATAGTAGATCTGGCTCTAACCTAAATGATTTATACTAATTGCACACATTCTAATGCTCAACATAACCTAAGGCTAAAAATACATGTGTGTATATATACTGCATATATATATATATATATATATATATATATATATATATTTTTTTTTTTTTTCTTATTTAACAAAGAACAAGAAGACATTTTCTGTTATGTAACAGTGCTGGTGCTATGTAATGGTAAAGTTTTCCATTAGATGTTTGAGCATTAAAATAATCCAGTTCAGTAATATTGACTATATTTTGAATATATTCCACATTGTGTCGGGCCTTATCACACCACCCCGGCATGGATTTTGGAGTGGCTGTGGCTCAGGTGGTAGAGTGGCTTGTCCTCAAATCATAGGGTTGGTGGTTGATTCCCGGAACGCATGACTCCACATGCCGAAATGTCCTGGGGCAAGACATTGAACCCCAAGTTGCTCCCGATGGCAAGGTAGCACCTTGCATGGTAGCTCTGCTACAATTGGAGTGTGTGTGTGTAAATGGGTGAATGAGACACAGTGTAAAGTGCTTTGGATAAAAGCGCTATATAAGTGTGCAATTTACCATTATTTTCCTGTAGCTGCATTGTCTAGAGTGTGTTATTCCGTACAGATTCACAGCTATTTCTCTATTTACTATAGTGTTTATATAGAAAAATAGTTCATAATAATTTTTTATTGAACTGAAGAAAATTATAGAATTTTATATCTGCACTGTAACTATTGTAATATGACCTATGTAACCTATATTTAAAGTGTTAACATCAACAATAAAATGTGAATACTGTACCCTCAGGATGCTGTACCCTCAGCAAAAACTGTCAATGCTTTGTTCTTAGTAAGAGAAGAAAGAGAATGAGAGAGGGAAATAAACGATTGTAATTTATAGTCTTTAGTCTTCACCACCCCTTTTGATTGAGCAGACTCCTCATTGTTCCAGGGAACATGCCAGGGCAATCTTTCAAATTTACGAGAATGTTTTCTTTTATATGCACACATATCATTCCAAGAGAATTATATCTTATTGCTTATTGACTCAGTTTCAAGGAATGTCCCGCTTGTTTTTTGCTGCAATAATCAAAATCACATAAAAAACATCCACATTTTTAAGCTTTAATTACAGTATTAACAGGCTTCAAAAGTTAAGTAACACATGCATGTGCATATTATCATTTTGTTTACATAGCACACAGTTTTGGAGAATGTTTAGATTGGGAATACTTGGGAATAGGTGTTTTATAGTTTTTAGGTTTAAGTTCAATTAGAAGAATGCATTCAAGTTAGGGAACACTAAAAAAATCAGGCAGTTGGGATAGTACATGATTCGAAAATATTTCTTCAAGGACTCTTCAATGGGTTATTTGTGTAGCTAAGGGTTCCCAGCTTCTTAAAAGTCATGTAGTTTAGAATGCTTTCTAGTGGGGAAACACCCAGTGGTCTAATAAGTATACTGAAGACCCAATCAGTCCAAAATCTTTGTATTCATTCAGAAACATTTTCATATCTATCATATATTTCATATTTAAAAAAAAAATAAAATATTAATATTGTGTATCCATATTCATCTAATTATTTATGTGTGTATTATATCCACATTTTCTAATCGTACATACTGGACATGAACAAATATGGAAATGGCTGCACATGAGCCAATATGAAAAAAAAACACTTGCCATAGTTCAGCAACTTTCATTAAAAAGATTTAGCAGTTGTAGCTTGTTGCATCTAATCACAAGCATTTATGTAAACTGTTTAACTGATGGAAGCTCATAGAGTAAGGGAAGTTTTTTCACATACTTTCATAGGTTTTTTTTTTGTTTTTGTTTTTTTCTTAACTTATACTCTGTGGTCTGAAAAGCAAAGTGATGGCTTGGCTTGTTAAAAAAGTCAATGACAAAAACAGAATATTTAAAGGCAATTAAACAGAGAAGTATGCATTTATACCCTGCTTCATGTTCAAAACAGACGTCTCATCTTTTTAGTCAGTGGCACTAATCATAAGTGGTAAAGTGAAGTGGTACTGTTAAATTGTGTGTTATTAGAAGATAACCATTGCCATTAGGTCATGTTAGTATCCAGGACTACATAAGCAAGGAATTGTATTCCTTCTCCTCTTCCCACTTTCTAATGGAGGAAGCTACTAAATCTTAATATTCAACATTTATTCTGTATGATTGATCTTTCTCGCCCCTCATTCACCCTACTCCATGACTGAATAACCTCCAGAACCACATTTTCCTCCATTCTTCTCCTCTGATCCATTTGTTCTCACCTGTCCTCCTTCCTACACAATTATGGAGGAACCTTTTAAACCGAAATTTAAAGTTCCATTCCTTCTGATTTGTCTTTCTAAACTGTCTTCTCCCAGTTCCATGACTGAAAAACATCCAGAACCCCTTTCTCCTTCTTTTTTTTCTGATTCATCTCTTCTCGTCCCTCCTTATCCATGCTTATTTTTTAATGGAGCATTATATACCACTTGTTCTCCATTCTTATCCTCAGATCTGTCTCTCTCATGGTGCTTTTCCCACAATCTACTTTATTGGGACTATCTTTGACCTCCTCATACTTGCAAAAAGGCTTGAGTTCATGAGTTTTGAAGAGCACTGGGTGGAGGAGGGTAACAGTTTGAAGAAGGTGGAGACCCATAGTTCATGCTATCAGAGACCTCTGATGTGGTGCAGTGATATGCCTGCTGTGCAAATAAACAAAATGGGACTGTTTTGGAATTGCAAGCCAAGCCTTCCTGATGGTTATCATATAGGCATGAACTCATCAGACACACAGTGGCTGTCAGTGAGCATATGGGCATTGAAAAACAGAAGAAGAGAACAAAGGTTCCCAGATCATAGGCATATGTGGGTAGTGTTCAGTTACTTAAGTGAATAATGCCAGGATGGAGATGGCATTCGCTGATTTTCCTTGAATAGATTATTTATAAGTAGAGGTGTCTGAGATAGTCTTAACATCTAGACCACTGCCTTTAAACACAAGCTCTACAATTAAAAAATAAATAAAAATAAATCAGCAATAGCGATGAATGCAGCATTTTATAGTGGACCAACAGTAAAATGTAACCATGAGATACTCAAACATGGTCATGAAGTCATTCTTTCATAAATCTGATATTTATCATCACGCATATAATAAATAATGCCAAGGTTTTGATCAATTTAATGTGTTCTCTTGACTAGAAAAGCTTAAAGCTTGAATGATGAACATTTTATAGACTTTAAAGGGTAAATACAAATAAATAATGTAGCATAACTAAGACTGGTTCTGCAAATGTTAAGTCCGTATAGCTTTTGTGTGCAATTTGAGTATTAACTTCATACTATGCATGTTTAGCTCCTTATCCATTCCATTAGCATTTTACTTTAGCACAGACTAATTCACCCACAAAGTACTTAATTTGTCTACATACTGTATAATGTGTATCCATTTGTGGTTCTCTCACTGTCATGATGAGTCTTCCTTGTTTTACTTATATTGTGGAAACTCACCCAATCCTGGAAAATTCTCAGGTGTGTTCGTTGCAATATAATGTTCTGTGGTTATAATGTGGTTATACTGTTGTAAAGTTTGTGTAATTCAAACCACACACATAAACACATTGAGACTCTGTGATGACCTTCCGATGGCTCATCTTAGAATTTAAGCTCTGTCTGAACATTTTGTTTAAAAGTGCTGTTTAGTCTGTATGCTGAACGACATTTTGTATATAAAGCACTTGATGTGTAATGGGTAGTGTAAACTAAGCATGGAGTGGATGGATTTTGGCCAGTTTTATAGCTGGCTCATTAGAAAATGCACATTTTCCCATCCATCGTTTATTCTCATTATTGTTTAATTCAGATGTAAATCCTCAGAATGGCTGAATTATGTGAACACAAATGAGACTATATATATTTTTGCAAGACATGTAGGAGGTTATACAGTACATCTGGATAAACACACACAGGTCACACATAGGCATCTTGAGATGGGAGAAAGAATTTTCATATGACAAATGAAATTGGCTTGAAACAAATGGACTTTTCCTTATCCTTCTCATTGTCCAGTCTTTTGCTATGTTCAGCTTGACCAACATATACACTGGGGTCCAAAAATCAGAGACCACTTTTTTCATTATTTAAAATTGAAAACAGAATTCTGCAAACAGAAGGTTTTAGGATATTGAAATATGTCAAACAAAGAAATGTTCAATATCTTGAATATTTAAATGTTCACAAATTGATGATATTGACCATGTTAACTGCTTTGTGCCTAATCTCTTTTACTGAAGCATGTGTTCAGATGACATACAGTACCAATGGATCATAATGTTCACAATGTGCACACTGTCATTAAAGCAAAAAGTAGATGTAGCAAATACTAAGAAATGCTGAAATTCATGTAAAAATATACTTTTTTTTAATGTTTCACTCAAATTGTTATTAATAATATAATCTGTAATGAAAATTGTTGCATTATATTTAAAAAAAATAGAAGCATTTTCATTAGTGCTCTCAGATTTTTGGACCCCACTTTACACACACACACACACACACACACACCCACACACACGCACAAATGCAAACACAGACATAATAAGACCTACCATATTCCATATTTTGACAGCCTTTCCCTCTTACTTTTTTATCTCTTCAGTCTGTTTTTTTCCCCCCAATTCTTCTATTTCTTGCTTTTAACTTAGTACTACATTGTATATGTTCATGTTTAAAATCTACTGTAGTATGATGAGTTTTATACCAAGGCAGCACTGTGTTGCCATGGTTAGCATTGCTGCCTCACACCGCCAGGCTCTCCAGTTCGATTCTTAGCTCAGGTTACTGACTGCACAGAGTTTTGCATATTCTCCATGCTCATGTGTCTTTCCTCCAGGTTCTTCGGTTTCCTTTGTAAAACATGCTAGTGGGTTTATTGGCTACACTGAATTGTTCCTCTGTGTGTGTGTGTGTGTGTGTGTGTGTGCATTCGTGTGTGTGTATAATGTGATAACTAGGGTGTATTCCCACCTCATACCCAGTGTTCCCTGGATAGGCACTAGTGCTTACTGAAATTGAATGAAGAAATTTTTTACTTTGCAACTTAGTATTATTTTTTTAATGATTTACAACTTGGGGAGCACAGTGGCTTAGTGGTATCTGTGTGCACTTAGGTTACTTTTTCTACCTGTGCTTCAGGGGTTTCCTCCGGGTATTCCACCCCCAGTCCAAAGACCTGAGTTGTGGGCTGAGTGGCATCTCCAGGTTGTCTTTAGTGTGTGAATGGATGTGTGTGTGTGAGTGTGTGTGTGTGTGTATGTATGTGATTGTGCCTTGCAATGGGTTGTCCCCTGCCTTGTGCCCAAAGTTCCCTGTGATAGGCTCGACTTCCTGTGATCCTGTGTAGAATAAGTGATACAGAAAATAGATGGATGGATGGATGGATGGATTTACAGCTGACAATATAGTACAATCAAATTTGAACATGAGCAGGGATAGTAACTGAAATAAAGGTCTTGTGTTTAACTGCTATATAGCTATTTAGAGGGTTATCTTTATATGCTTCTTTATCTAGTGTTCAACACTACTAAAATTTCCTCTCAAAATTTGTTTATAATACTTGTGGTGTGATATGCTTTGATTTATGCAATGATTTATAGACTTTATTTAGTTTACTGTGTATTGGGAGAAGAGCTCTCAGCCATCTAAGCAAACATTTTATTTAATGATCATTACAGTTTCACTGTAATAACATTGAATGTTTTTGACAGGTGAAAGCAGCACCTGGGAGGTGTGTCTTTCAATCTTAAATTTAATGTCTTTAATGTCTTTTCACTTTACTCAAATGAAAACAGTTCATTTCCAATGTATAAAATAGCACATTCACAGCTATCACAAAAACAAAATTAATCAAGAAACCATGTTTAGTAGCAGAAAAAAATAAGTCTAAGGTCCATCTATCTCCAGGTTATTTTACTTGAGTAAAATCAAACAATTGGTGCCTTGTACTGACAGCAATGCACAGTATATGTGACGCTCTTGTAAAAGCTTTCGCAAGTAAGAGTAGTTTAATTTCATAATGAATTAAGAGGCATGAACAAAACATATGAAAGACAAGCTCTTGGGAGATATTATCGGGAAAGAAAACCACAAGAAATAAAAAATAATCTCATGTTTATATGTAGCTCAGTTGGCTTCAGAATAAATTCATTTAAACTGTATAAAATCACCACCATAAATCAAGGATGTACTGTTATTGGTTACATTACATTCTTATTTTGCTTTCTTATTTTACTTTCTTCTTCTTCTTCTTCCTCCTCTTATTATTATTATTATTATTATTATTATTATTATTATTATTATTATTATTATTATTATTATTATTATTTTGAAGATTAAAAAAGTTTTATAATAAGCAAATTCTCTCTGCAGTCCTGTCCAATAAAAGTGATTCTGTTCCATTAAAGCAAAATAAAATACTGTAAACAAAATTTTTTTAAAGTGTAGTCTTTATAGTCAACTCTGCAAATTGGGCTTCATCTGTAATTTAGCTTGATTCCTTACCATCTGCACGGCTATTTTTTCCAACACCGTTAATAGTTGACAGCTTTCACAGTGGGATCTAGTGAATGTATTAGTCAACTAATCTATGCAACCCCTAACATGCTCATACATTTTTAATAGGAAATCATTTTATTGCTGTTAAAACTAGTGGGAAAACATCTGGGTTATGCGTGTAACCCTGTTAACTGAGAAGGAAATGAGACGTTGCCTGAGCTCCACGCTGTGGTAAACATCCTCGCGTGTGACTGGCATCTGAAGCTTACGTAACATCATGCCTATTTATAGGCCTCACTTTTCTAGTGAGCAGGTGACATGGCAATTAAGCGTGTTACATGATATAAAAATGGCACCTGTGAACCACGCCGTCAGCCTCTATGATCTGAAGCGAAGACTCAATTGACAGGCATGCCCCAGTATGACAAAGCTATGCAATTTCTCATTCCCTTCTCAGTGAACAGTGTTACATGTGTAACCCAGACTGTCCCTTTCAAATGGAACTCAACGTTGCGTGAGCTCCATGATGTGAGAATGACAATCCCCATTCCAACATACTTAGGTTACGGCCTGTACAAAAAGCCTGTGGGTCACTGCAAGACCATCGAGGGTGGAATGTATATCCAGGCTGTAATATTGAATGAATGTGTGACCACCCTGCTTCAGCACACACATCCTCTAAGGGTACTCCTTTCACAAAGCCTTTGAGGAGTCGACAACCCATAGTGGAATGAACCCTTATGCTCAGAGGGGTAGGAAGACTGTGCACCTCGTAAGCAATAGAGATTGCTTCGACTATCCAATTAATGATACGATGCTTTGACACAGCATCACCTCTACTGTCGCCAACAAAGCAGACCAGCAGCTGCTCCAACTTACGCCACTGGCTGGAGCGGTGGGGCTGGAGCGGTGGACATATGTACAGAGAGCCCTTACTGGACACAGTAGGTGCAATTGTTCTGGTGTGAGGAACAGAGGAGTGCAAAAAGCTTGCAATACTACTGGCTTGGCAGCAGACGTAGGCACATTAGGAATATAATCTGGCCTAGGACATAGGAAGGCCTTGGCTAATCCAGGGGCAACGTCAAGGCAGGAAAGGGCAACAGAGAGAGCTTGTAGATCTCCTACTCACTTGAGAGATTCCAGGTCCAGCAGAAGAGCTACCTTTAGAGTCAGAAGCTTCTCGGAGTCTGACTCTAAGGGCTCAAATGGGGCACCTGACAGACCTTCCAGGTGATATATCAGCCCTCTTGCTTGAGACAGTAGATCCTAGTGGATAGGAATCTCCAATGGAGTGCTGTCAAACAGGGATTTTATCTCTGAGAACCATATTCGAGTTGGCCAATAAGGTGCTACTAGCAGCAGACGTCGATGGTCTTGGCGAACTCTCACTAGAATTTGTGGGAGCAGAGCAATCACGGGAAAAACTTACAGATGTGACCATGGCCACATGTACACCATGACGTCCAGCCCCAATGGTGTTGGAGGAGTGAGGGCAAACCACAGTGGGCAGTGTGTTGTATCTTCAGAGGCGAACACTTCTACTTCTGCTTGGCCAAAAATCTGCCATATGGACTCCACCACTTGTGGATGGAGCCTACAATCCCTGGGCGTCAGCCCCTGCCTCAACAGGATGTCTTCCCCAAAATTCCAGTTGCGAAGAATGTACTTTGCACCCACTGACAAACTTTCCCTCTGCCCTGCCTGAACAGGGGGCGCAAACATAATTATTCCTGGTTGAATCTGTGGAACGATAAGTTTGAGCATCAGTGTCTTGAATATGTATGACGAGTACGGTTCAGATGATGCAGATCTAAAATTGGCCGCATACTCTTATCTTTTTTTGGACCAGGATCCTACTTCCTGTCGGACTTTGCTCTGTGCTGACTACTGTGGTAAGCACACCTCTGATTTGGGGGGGTGACTGTGACTGTGACCACTCGGTTCCCCTGGCTCTCCCCAGGGGGAGGTAGGCTGCCACACTTGCCTTCTGTGTCTCCCTTGCACTAGCACTGACCCGGGCTCCATTCATTCATATGTCGAGCTCACTCCGCAGGTCTACTTGGTAGGCCTGCAACACTGCCATTGTATGCAGTGACCCACAAGCAAAACCCACTTGGTTTTGCCCACCAATGCCGAGGTGGCCTTACATTGCTTTTATGGCAAAGAAGGCCCCTCTAAATTACCTGCAGTCAATGGGGAGCAGTACCTCACAAGTGCCTCCTCCACTTTTGGCATAGCTAAACAGCCATGCCATTCATTCTCTATGATGGCTGGATAATCCAACATCATGGGGTTATAAATAGGGTTTATGTATGGCTTTCCCCAGAAGCATGATATTTTTTCATGCACTTCTCGAAAAAAGGGGAGTTTTTTGCAGTGTGAGGGAAATTTATTTTCACTGGGGAGAAAAAAGCTCATCCAACCTTAGTAATCACTTCAAGCAGCTCTTTATATGCTTGAGAGCTGCTCTCCAGTTTTGGCACAGCCTTCCAGCTCCTCAGAGTCAGAGAGAAATTTGTTTTTTTGGCTTTCCATAGCTGAAGGAGTAGTCACAACATGAGCTCCAAAATCCGGTGGAGAGCCAGACCTGGAGGACAGAGCAAGAGATAGAGTAGTGCTCCTCTTCCAGATCCATACGGGATCCCAAGGACCTGCGCCCGCTGGCTGCCTCAGCAGTGGCTGGCCCAGATCCGTGAGGCTCTGAAACCCAAAACCCTTTAGCCACGATGAGAGCGAGTTGTGAGGAGAGCTGCCTAACTGTAAGGCATTCACAATGCACACCGTCAGACCTCTCAAGGGCTGCTCTGGCATGCTCCACCCTAGACACTTCATATAAAGTGTGACTGTCCCCCATGATGAAACTGGAGCAAGGCATAACAAACTTCCTGAATTCTCTGTCACTCATTCTTTCCTCTGTCTTTTTTTAAAGGGACAGAAAAGTAAAGACATTTCTTTCTTTTTTGAAAAGATAGAGAGGAAATGAAGAGTTTTTTCGAGCATTACACAAAGACTGACATGCAGTCTTGCTGGAGATATTAAGGGTGATGGCTGACAGCATTCACATGTTTTTATATCACGTAACGCGCTTAATTGCTACATCACCTGATCACAGCAGGTCTATAAATAGGCATGATGTTACACAAGCTTCAGATGCTGGTCACGTGCGAGGGCGCGTCCCACAGCATGGAGCTCACGCACCATAGAGTTCCCTTTGAAAGGGAACTTCTGTGAAGGAAATTATTAGGTAAGGCTCGTAGGCATGGGGTGTTCATTTTCACACCAACCCACACTAAAAAAACGCTCATTGAACTTACTTAAATGTGTACTTTGGGTCCATGTGAATGAATTGAGTTGCATTAACAATTTTCGAACATCCAACATGATTTATCATCTATTTTCTAAAACTGAACTCCAGGCTTTCATCAAAACTGGGGTTTGAGCTCAATTAATTCAATCTAGCTACATAATTCAATCTAGTGAATAGAAACATTTTTAAATTAAGATAAGTATAATCAATTAAATCATGGTTCGATGAAAGTAAATCTTTTTATGTAAACTATACATAATATATTCTCTGACAGACCACATACTCACCTTATTCATGGCATTCATGTGCCGAGCCTTAGGAGAATTAACTATAGTTTTTCATGGTACTATAGTACCATGATTACATAATAATTATGGCACTACTATAATTTTATCATGGTAATGACCATATTTATTGCATATTTCCCATGATTCTGCTAGAGAAGGCCTAAATCTAGCATACTGTAATTTGGGAGCGGATATTTGTAAAGTTAAAAACTGACTGAGAATGACTACTACATTTTAACGGCTGTGCGGCTGTGGCGCAGGTGGTAGAGTGGATTGTCCACTAATCGTAGGGTTGGCGGTTCGATTCCTGGCCTGGGTGACTCCACATGCCGAAGTGTCCTTGAGTAAGACACTGAACCCCAAGTTGCTCCCGATGGCAAGTTAGCGCCTTGCATGGCAGCTCTGCTACCACTGGTGTGTGTGTGAATGGGTGAATGAGACACAGTGTAAAGCGCTTTGGATAAAACGCTATATAAGTGCACATTTACCATTTAACAGCATTAATACCACTGACTATTATTTTAATAAATTGTATTTTAATAAAGCAATGTTATTTTTGAAAGGAATTCTATGTGTGTGTGTGTGTTAAACACTTTTTTCTCCATCTTCTCTCCAATATAGAGTCTGCGGCAAGGGAAGTCATTGGTAAGATGCACTGAAAATTTAACAAAAATTAATTAACCTAATAATCTAACTTGATCACATGATCACTCTGTGCAGTGTTTGTGTAAATGATTCAACCCCCATTGCAAATCAGGTTTATTGTCAAAATTTACAGACTTTCAGCTATTTGAAAGATTGCCAGAACTCCAGGACGTACACCACTATTGACCCAAAAGCACAAGAGAAGTCATCTGAAAATCCTATAAATAAGTCATAGACATTTTGTGATTCTGCTCTGTGGAGTGATGAAATAAAACTGGAACTTTTTGGAACAGTGGATTAGCAGTATATCTGGAGAAAGACGAATGAAGAAGAACACTGTCAGCATTCAAGCATGGTGGTGGCTCAGTGATGCTCTGGGGCTGCTTTGCATCCTCTGGCACTGGAAACCTGCAGCGTGTGGAAGGCAAGATGGATTCATTGAAGTATCAGGAAATCCTAGGAGAAAACATCATGCTGTCTGTGAGGAAGCTGAAGCTTGGGCGTCATTGGACCTTCCAACAGGACAATGATCCCAAGCATACCTCAAATTCAACCAAGGCTTGGTTGCAGAGGATATTCTGGAAGATTCTACAGGGGCATCACAGTCAACAGGCTTGAACCCCAGAAAAAATCTCTGGTCAGACTTGAAGAAGGTGGCTGCAACACACAAACCCAAGAATATTAAAGAACTGGAGGACATGGCTCATGAGGAGTGGGCTAAGATTCCCCAGGAAGCTGGTATCTGTCTATGTATCTCATTTTCAGCAGGTCATAACAGCAAAAGGGTGCTCTACTAAGTACTAAACATGCTTGCCATGAAGGGGTTGAATAATTTTGGAACCGGAGAAGTCATTATAAGTTGCATTTTCAGTTGAATTTGGGGAAACCATTTGAATCATTCGTTGTGTTGAACTTTTTAAATTTTTCCAATGCTTTTGTTTTATTTCTTCATTGCAAACAGCTGAAAGTTTGTAAATTTTAAATAAATTGTAAATAAACCTGATTTTCAATGGGGTTGAATAATTTTGACTGTATGTGTGTTTCGCTCCTGTATGGCCAGATTTATATCTTTCTTCCAGCACAAATTTTGCACCCACCTTCGTCTAGAGAGGGATGTAACATCAAATAAATAAAATAAGAAATTAAATTTTAAAAATAATAGAAAGAATGCAAACAAAAAGCACACCAATTGTAAGCAAGAGACAAAGCACAAGAAAAAGAAAAGAAAAGTATATTAATAGACTAGCTTTCCACATTCTTAGCCTCAAGGATGGTAATGAGGTTGGGAAAATTTCTAGTCTTGCCATGGTATGCCTTGCACTCATGTTTTATCACATTTATATGCAGAAATTGAATCATACTCACATGTGAGTAATTTTAAACAACTGAATACATACCACATCGTACCTGCTTAGATGTAACATTAAATTAACCTTTCGTATCTCGTAATTCAGATGCATTTGTTTTTATTTCTTTTGATTAATTCTTGATATTTGCATATTTATGTCTGTCTGAAGGCCCTTGAAAGAGAAGAGTCATCACAGATGAATTCAGAGATCTCAGAGCAATTAAAAGTTCTGGAAAAAGAGGTGACCTTCCATAAAGAAGAATCTGGAAAATCTAAGGTAGAGGTGGACAGACTTTTGGGGGTTCTCAGAGATTTGGAGTCAGAGCGCACCGAAAAGGACAAGGCAATATCTGAGCTTGAAAGGTAACCATTATGCAGCACCTACACAAGACTCTTTTGTTAATCTTCACTTACATAACTTTTACATAACTAACAACTTTTACATATGTTTGATGAAGTCCAAGTTGCCATATTTTCCAATACAGTGTTTATAACACTTTTCAATGGCCTCTGATTGTGAACAAGTGAACAATCTGACCTGTTACTGAGCTCTGACTCACAGCAACTACATCGGTTATCAGCCATTTTTTGGAGTATTTGTGTACAAAAGTGTGAATGTGAACTATCATGTGTCTGTGTGAACTTGCTGGGCTTGTACTTATTTCCCGTTGAAACATGAATGATGTGTCTTTAATGAGTCTTTAAAGAGTTTGTTATGCAGCCAGCACAGCAGTAGCAGGAGCCACTTCGCTTCTTCACTGTGGTATAAAGAATGAGGAAAGAAACACATATCTTTTCCTTCTCTCTCATTACTGACAAGCAAATACACAATTATCCAGTGATTTACACATTGGCAGTGGCTGGGTTAGCAACAACAAACAGTGACACACACCTACAGCACTGCCATCCATACACAAAGACACACAGAATGATTTAGTGTCTGAGTGCACTTAGATTAGAGACTCTGGTGCCAAACAAGCAAACGGCTGTGGTAGTAAACGTTGTGGGGGGCCTGGAAAGTGCTAATATGTTTGTCAGCTATGGTCTGTACTGCTCTTGGCAGATATACATTCAGTGGTCACTTTATTAGGAATACCTTACTAATACTGAGTATTACCCCCTTTGCACTCAGAAAAGCTTCAGTCATTTATGGAATGGATTTCACAAGGTGCTGGCAAAGTTAATTTGAAATACGGTTCTTTTTTGTTTAATTGTCTTTATTGTTTAACCTTTTGATATTTTGTTAAAATCACAAAAATACTCTTCTCTCATGGAGATCAAACAATTGCAAACAAAACAAGGGTTTATAAAAAAAAATATTTGGTAAGTATATGTGTTCTTCAATTATTGGCACCCTTTTTGTCAATGCTTTGTGTTACTTCCCTTTGCCAAGATAACAGCTCTGAGTCTTCTCCTGTGATGCCTGAAGAGATTGGAGAATACATGGCAACGGATCTGAGACCATTCCTCCATACAGAATTTCTCCAGATCCTTCAAATTTCGAGGTCCACACTGGTGGACTCTTTTCTTTAGTTCACCCCACAGGTTTCCTATGTGTTTCTATGGGTTTCTGGGATAGCCATTGCAGGACCTTAATTTTGTGCTCAGTAAACCTTTTTTGTGTTGATTTGATGTATGTTTGGAACATTCTCCTGCTGGAAGATCTAACCATGGCCCATTTTAAGCTTTCTGGCAGAGGCAGTCAGGTTTTCTTTTAATAACTTGATATTTGATAGAGTCCAGGTATCCTAACAAAATGCCCAGGTCCCCTGGCAGAAAAACAACCCAAAAACATTAAAGCGCCAACAATTTTTTTAACCTTGGGCATGAGGTATTTTCCATATGGCTACCTCTCTGTGTGTACCAAACCACCTCCTACTGTATGTTTATTGCCTAAAAGCTCTATTTTGGTTTCATCTGACCAAAGAACTCAATTCCATTTGAAGTTCCAGCAGTGTCAGGCAAACTGAAGACACTTGCTTTGTTTTTGGATCAGAGTACAGGCTTTTTATTTCTGGAAACCCTTCCAAACAACTTGTGGTGATGTAGGTAACTGTGGATTGTAGTTTTGGAGACTTTCTGACCCCAAGATGCAACTAACATCTGCAATTGCCCAGCTGTGGTCCTTGGAGGTTTTTTGTCTCTCGAATCATCCACTTCTTAATTATTTCTCTGATAGTGTAATTGGGCATTTGCAATGCTTTTGCTATATTCTTACAACCTCTTCCCAATTTTCAACCTTTTGCCACACATCACAGCTATATTGCTTGGTCTTACCCATTGTTATGAATGACTAAGGGAATTTGGCCTGTGTGTTACCTCATATTTCTATCCCTGTGAAACAGGAGGTCATGGTTCAATTACATGTTCCTAGTCACCCAGGTGAATTATGATTTTTTTTTAATTATCACTGGGTATATAATTTTTTCTAATATGAATTAATTTTAGAAAAATATATTTGAAGTTTATACCCATTGATATTGTAAAAATATTTTTTGTTCACCTGGATGACAAGGAACGAGGATGATTCGAGTGGCCAAAAAACCTTCAAGGATCACAGCTGGACAATTGCAGATGTTAGTTGTGTCTTTGGGTCAGAAAGTCTCCAAAACTACAATTTGAAGTCACCTACATCACAAGTTGTTGGTGGCAGTGTCATGGGGCTGCATGAGTGCCGCCGGCACTTGGGATCTACAGTTCATTGAGGGAACCATAAATGCCAACATGTACTGTGACATACTGAAGCAGAGCATGATCCCCTCCCTTCGGAGACTGGGCCACAGGGCATTATTCCAGCATGCTAACGATCACTGCATTGCTAAAGAAGCTGAGGGTGAAGGTGTTGGACTAGCCAAGCATGTCTCCAGACCTAAATCCTATTGAGCATCTGTGGGGCATCCTCAAAAGCAATGTGGAGGAGTGCAAGGTCTCTAACATCCACCAGCTCCGTGATGTGATCATGGAGGAGTGGAAGAGTACTCCAGTAGCAACCTGTAAAGCTCTGGTGAAATCTATGCCCAAGAGGGTTAAGGCAGTGCTGGAAAATAATGGTGGACACACAAAATATTGACACATTGGGCACAATTTGGACATTTTTGCTTAGCGCTGTACTCACATTTGTTGCCAGACATTAATGGCTGTGTGTTGAATTATTTTGAGGGTACACTCACTACTTTACATTGTGGCATAGTGTCATTTCTTCAGTGTTGTCACATTAAAAGATATAATCAAATATTTACAAAAATGTGAGGGGTGTACTCACTTTTGTGAGATACTTTGTGTGTGTATATATATTCTGCTCAAAAAAATAAAGGGAACACCTGGAGTCTCATTGTGCTGTTTAAGTGTTCCCTTAATTTATTTGAGCAGGATATATATTGCAATGTAGTTAGTTAGTTGCATGTTAGTTGCAATCAAAATTATTCAACCCCCATTGCAAATCAGGTTTACTGTCAAAATTTACAGAATTTCAGCTGTTTGCAATGAAGAAATGTAACAAAAGCCATTGAAATAATTTAACACAACAAATGCTTCAAGTGGTTTCCCCAAATTCAAATGAAAATGCAATTTATCATGATTTCTCCATTGTTTAAATTATTTAACCCCCTGAATAGAATCAGATGTTGTCTTAAGCACACCTGATGCAACAAATCAAGGACTTCATTAGTTGCACCAGATGTGCTTGAGCTGGAACACATCAAATTCCTGAACTGGCTAGGGGCAGAAAATACAAGGAAATACCTGGACGCAATTGCTGCATCCAGATTTCTGAGAAGGCATGTTGAAAAACCCTCGAGTGACTGCAAAAGACCTAAGACTTGGTGACAACAGTCACTGAGGTTTCAGTGAGCACAGTAAGGTTTCGAAGGTTTCTATGCTAAAACTCTAAGACGTACACCAGTACTGACCCAAAAGCACAAAAAGTCTGAAAAGTCAAAATCCTATGATTAAGCCACAGTTGTTTTGGGATTCTGTTCTGTGGAACTTTTTGGTGTGTTGGGTCAGCAGTATGTCTGGAGAAAGAAGAATGAAGAAGAACATTCTGGGGCTTCTTTGCATCCTCTGGCACTGGAAACCTGCAGCGTGTGGAATGCAAGATGGATTCATTGAAGTATCAGGAAATCCTAGGAGAAAATGTCATGCCATTTGTGAGGAAGCTGAAACTTGGGTGTCATTGGCCCTTTTAAGAGGACAATGATCCCAAACATACCTCAAATTTTACATTTACATTTATTCATTCAGCAGACGCTTTTATCCAAAGCAACTCACAAATGGGGAAATACAAGCAAAGCGATATATCATGCAGAGAACAATACAAGTAGTGCTACCATGCAAGATTTATTGAGTTCTAGAGATGCAAAGTGCACAGAGTAGAGGTGTAAGTGTAAGTTATTATTATTATTATTAGTTAGTAGTAGTAGTAGTAGTAGTAGTAGTAGTAGTAGTATTTTTTTTATATATATTTATATATATATTTATTTAAATAATGTGTGGTTTGGCAATTTAGGGGTTAAATATTGTGTAAATATTTGTATTAATATAAACATTTAACAACTGAGACAAGTTTCACAGACATTTGACAAACAGAAATGGAATAATGAGTCCCTGAAAAAAGGGGTTCAATCAAAAGTATCAGTCAGTATCTGGTGTGGTTATAAGCTGCTTTAAGTACTACAGTGCATTTCATCCTCATGAACTGCACCAGATTTGTCAGTTCTTGCTGTGAGATGTTACCCCTCTCTTCCACCAAGGCAACTGCCAGTTCTCTATCTCTACATGTGGTTTTCCAATGCAAGGATGATCAGTTGTCCTTCCTGTCTCCCTGTAGCAGTGTCTTAGGCATCTTACATTACATTATATTGCAGTTTATTGCTCTGGCCACATCTGCAGTACTCATGCCTCCCTGCAGCAGGCATGTTCACTCAGGTGAGCAGGCACTCAAGACATCGTCTTCTGGTGTTTTTAAGAGTCAGAAGAAAGGTCTCTTTAGTGTCCTAAGTTATTGTAACTGTGAGCATAATTGCCTACCGCCTGTAAACTGTTAGTGTCTTAAGAACTGTTCCACAGATGCATGTGCAATAATTGTTTATGGTTCATTGAACAAGCATGAAAAACATTGTTTAATCCCTTATAAGGCTTATTTGGATTTTACAAAATTATCTTTAAAATACAATCTCCTGAAACCAGACAGGCTTTTTAAAAAATTTTTTTATAGTTCAGTCCATTAATCTTTTATGGGATTCAGATTAGGGCTTCATGATAGCCACTCCAGTACTTTCACTTTGTTGTCTTTAAGCCCTTTTGTTATAGCTTTGGAGGTATGCTTGGATCATTGCCCTGTTGGACCTAGTTGTGACCAAGTTTTTACTTTCCTCTCTGTCTTGAGGTTTTTGTTTCAGTGTTTCTAAATAATCTTCCATTCTCATGGTACCATCTGTTTTTTGAAGTGCACCAGCCACTTTCCAGCAAATCATTCCCACTACATGATGCTGCCACCCTCGTGCTTCACAATAGGGATGGTGTTATTCACATTAAAAGCCTCACTCTTTTTCCTCCATACATAGTCCTGATCATTATGGCAAAAGAGAGCCATTTTTGTTTCATCTGGCCAGAAAACAGGAGCTTCTTCCTTTCATGACAGCCTTTTAGGCCATGGCCATGTAGGACTATCTTATTGTTAAATGTACATATTTGGTTCCAAATTTTTGAGCAGTTAATTTGTTCCTGTCTTGGGGTTCAGTTGAAACTTTCATACCAAAGTTTGTTCACCCCTAAGAGTGCCTATTTCCTGAACATTGCAGTGTCTGTCTGGTCCAAAGATTTTTTATATATACAACTGTTTGTACAGATGCTTTTTGTACCTTCAGTTGTTTGGAAATTGCTCTGAAAGCAACCAGACATGTGGAGGGCCACAATTTCTTATCAGAGTTGCTTGGATTTTCTCATGGTATCAATGCCAAAAAAGGCATTGTCTTTGAAGGCCCTTTTAGAGCCAACATTAATTTTCATACCAACATTTTTATTTTTTATAAATGTTCACAAGAGTTTTGACACAAGTTCAAACATATGCTGGGGAAGATGGTTTTCCAATTAAAATAGATGAAAATCAAAACTCCATGGACCTCACCATATAGTCCAGCGGTATGTGTTATTTACTGTAGTAAATTATATAGTGAATCTACCTGAATCTAAATGAATCTATCCTTGGTTGCTATATTTCCAGTTATAGAGACCTTCTTGTGTGAAACACTTTTGATAATTTTTTTTTATAACTGGACCTTTTGCATGTAGCATTTTATTGAAATAAACAAATGGTGCAAAATCTAAATGAAAATGTGCATAAATCGTCGGGGTTACGCATGTAACCGTGTTCCCTGAGAAGGGAACGAGACGTTGCATTTAGCAGTATGGGAACGCCTTGCGCCTGACCGGTATCTGAAGCTTGTGTAAAATCATGCCTCTACTTATAGGCCTGCCATGATCAGGTGACGTGGCAATTAAGCGCGTCGCATGATATATATATGGCACCTGTGAACCACACCGCCAGCCTCTATTATCTGAAACGAAGACGCAATTCACAGGCCAGCCCCGGTATGACAGCGCTATGCAACGTCTCGTTCCCTTCTCAGGGAACAGGGTTACATGCGTAACCCCGACGTTCCCTTTCAAAGGGAACTTCGACGTTGCATTTAGCAGTATGGGAATGGGAATACCCATTCAGTCATACCGAGGGTACGGCCTGTTCAAAAATACCCAAACCCGAGGGTCAGTGCAGGACACTCGAGCCTGGGGAGGGATGAATATCCAGGCTGTCATAACAAATGACCGTGTAAGGCATAGACCACCCTGCAGCCGCACACACATCCTGCAAGGAAACCCCTTTGGACAAAGCCTTCAACAATCACAGTAGAGATGCACTGCCTTGACACAGCATCACTTTTCCTGTCGCTGCCAAAGCAGACTAGTAGCTGCTCTGACTTACACCACTGGCCGGAGCGGTGGACGTAAGTACAGAGAGCACTTACTGGACACAGCGGGTGCATCCTCTCTTGTTCTGGTCAGAGGACAGAGGAGGGGAGAAAGCCTGCAACACCACAGGGTGGGCAGCCAGTGTACGCACTTCAGGAATATAATTCGGCCTAGGATACAGGAAGGACTTGGCTTATCTAGGGGTAAAGTCAAGGCAGGAGGGGCAACAGGGAGAGCTTGTAGACCTCCCACTCGCTTGAGAGATGTCAGGGCCTGTAAAAGAGCTACATTTAGAGTCAGAAGCTTCTCAGAGGCTGACTCTAAGGGCTCAAATGGGATCCCTGACAGACCTTCCAAGACCACAGCAAGGTCCCAGGAAGGTATGCATGGCCTGCAGATAAGCCTCAGCCGTCTGACACCACTCATGAACCAACCCGAGAGCCAACCCGCTGAGAAACGTTCTTGTCAGAACTCCAGGACTGTAGCGATTGCGCAGTTCACTGGGTGTAGCTGACGTTCCTCACACCACCAGACAAAAAGGCGCCACTTGAGCGCATACAATTTCCTTGTAGATGGGATCCACTCTAGGGGCTCGAAGGGGCAGCTGACAGACCTTCCAGGACCACAGAAGGTCCCAGGAAGGTATGCACAGCCTGCAGATAGGCCTCAGCCATCTGAAACCACGAATGAACCTCGCAGTTAGAGGATGTTGCGCCACAGAGGCTCCCACAACAGGGGCGTGGCTGGCCGAAATGGCGGCCACATAACCCTGGTTGTAGAAGGAGCCCAACCCGCTGAGTAATGTTATTGTAGAAACATGGTCTCTACCACCTCAGTCATGCGACCAGAATCGATTAGCTGGTGCCCCTCAGGGGCCAGACCCACAGCTTCCTTAGTTCTTGCCAAGGATGATAAATCAACCCTGCGGCTTTTGAGACGGTAGGTCCCTAAGGGCTCAAATGGGGCACCTGACAGACCTTCCAGGACCACAGGAGGTCCCAGGAAGGTATGCGCGGCCTGCAGATGGGCCGCAGCCGTCTGACACCATGCACGAACCTTAAAGTTAGAAGATGTTGCCCCATGGAGGCTCCATCAACAGGGGCATGGCTGGCTGAAATGGCAGCCACATAACCCTGATTGTAGAAGGAGCTCACCCCGCTGAGAAATGTTATTGTAGGAGCTCCAGGACTGTAGCTATTGCGCAGTTACTGGGTCCACAGTGAATCCCTGCGGACGGGAATCTCCCAAGGAGTGCCATCTCGCAGAGATGTTATCTCTCAGAACCATGTTCGAGCTGCCAAAAAGGTGCTATTAGCAGGCTATCTTGGCGAACTCTTGCTAGAGCTAGTGGGAGCAGTGATGGGGGGCAGCATACAGATGTGACCTCAGCCACATGTGTGGATTCCACCCTAGGCTCCCAAGATACAGCTTTATCTAGCTCAGTGTTGATAGGATTGACACTACGCCTGTTGGGGATAGAAACGCCCTCGTCATAGTAGAATCCTATAACCCCTAGAAAAGTTGTCCACTGCACCGGGGAAAACCAACTTTTCTGAGATTCAACCTGAGCCCCCAGTTCTTCACGTGGGCGAGAACAACATCTCAATGGTGAACCGCCAGCTCCCTGGATCGTGCTAGAATTAACCAGTCGTCCAGGTAGCTTGGTACACAGATGCCCTGGAGTCCCAATGGAGCCAGAGTGACATCCATGCACTTTGTGAAGGTGCGAGGGGATAAAGCTAGCAATAATCCAATGCGAAACATGCACCTTTTAGACCTATCGCCACAAACCAGTTCTCAAACTGGATCTGTGGCACGATACGTTTGAACATCAGCCTCTGAACCTGTATGTCCGAAGAGTACGGTTCAGATGATGCAGATCTAAAATTGACCGCATATTCCCACTTTTTTGCGGAACAGGAAATAAAGGCTGTAAACCTCCCTCCCTGAGGGAACGGGGTACATGTTTCAGGACCCCATTGTCCAAAATAGAGCTTACTCCTGCGCTAACGTCGGGCTCTGGTCTGTGCTGACTTCTGTGGTGAGCACACCTGTGAACGGGGGGGTCGAGCTATAACTGGACCCGGTAACCCCTTCTATGGTAGACAGAACCCATGGAGACACATTTGGCCGTAGCTTGCACGCTGCCTGATGGTCTTCTAGTGACGTTAGTTATTCCACATTCTATTGGAGAGAAGCATCAGATTTCCGTTGCCCTGTGACAGCTTGCTGACCAGGGAACACGAAAACTTGGGGACCACCTTGGCTAGGGGAGGCCCTACAGTAACACTGGGGGCTACCTGCCCTAACAACCTCATGTCCCCGGATACATCCCTCCACAGCCCCTCAGGACCGCTCGTCTTTGCCTGCTTGGCCTTTATGACCATTCTCAGATCAGGCCCAACAGCAGACCGCGACTGTGGCCGCCTGGTTCCCCTTGCTGTCTGTGGGGGTTGGCAGGCTGCCATACTCACCTTCTGGGTTTCCCCCCATACTAGTGCTGGCCCAGGCTCCACTCGTGGACACCCGGATGAGCTTGAGACAACTTTTTTTAGTCGAGCTCACTCAGCAGGTCTGCTTGGTATGCCTGCAACCTTGTCATTGTCTGCAGTGACCCACAAGCAAGACTACTACTGCATAGGCTTGCCCACCAATGCCACCTTGGATGCAAGACGGCACCTGTAATTACCTGCCATCGGTGGAGAGAGGTAGCTAGCAAGCGCCTCCTCCACCTTGGGCATAGCTAAATAGCCATGCCATTCATTCCCACAATGGCCAAATAATCCAACATCGTGGAGTTATGACTATGGCTTAAGCATGGTTTTCCGCCAGAAGTGAGATTTTGTCATAACTTCTGGAAGACAGGGGAGTTTCTGCAGTGTCAAGTATTTACTTTCACTGGGTAATCACTTCAAGCAGCTCTTTATACGCTGCTCTCAGTCTTTAACACATCCTTCTAACTCTTCGGAGTCAGAGAGGGGGCGTTATTACCCCTTTGGCTTTCCATAGCGGGAGGAGGAGTAGCGACGCGAACTCCAAAATCCCGCAGAGAGCCGAACCCGGAAGACAGAGAGAGAGATAGAGCGGCGCTCGTCTCCGGCTCCTCTTCCGGATTTAAGAGATCCCCCGAACCTGAGACGGTTGGCTGCCTCGGCAGCGGCCGGCCCAGATCCGCTCGGCTTTGAAACTCGACCCGCTCGGCTTCCGTTTTTTTTTTAGAAAAGCGCGAGTCGAGCTGCTTAATGTAGCGTTACCATGCACAGCCTCTCGAGGTTGCCATCGCATACTACACCACTAACACTTCACCAAGAAAGTGTGCACTCTTCCCCCGTGATGAAACGGGAGCACGTTACACACATCTTTAACTCTTTCTCTGTCATTACTTACCTCTCCTTTTCTTTAAAAAGGGATAGAAAAGTTAAGAGATTTTGAGAAAATATCGAGTAGAAATGAAGCGTTTTTGTCACACAAACAACAGACATGCATTCTCTCTGAAGATAATAAGGCTGGCGGCGTGGTTCACAGGTGCCATATATATATCATGCGACGCGCTTAATTGCCACGTCACCTGATCATGTCAAGCCTATAAGTAGAGGCATGATTTTACACAAGCTTCAGATACCGGTCACGCGCAAGGCGTTCCCATACTGCTAAATGCAACGTCGAAGTTCCCTTTGAAAGGGAAGTCACGATTCTCCCGTGCAGCAGCGCGCCTGGGGCACTGGTACGCATGCACATGCTGCTTCCGGGTTGATGTCAAGTGTTCATGTCTTCGTCCCGTCTCGTCATGTGTCACGTGGTTAATGGTATTGCTCGCAGCTGTTAGCAGTTGCGAGCTAATGAACCATATGTGTATATATACTGTGAGCCGTGCTTCACACAGCCCGGTTGAATGAATGAATATATTGATGTATGTACGTATGTATTCTATATCTCGAGTGCGACTATAGCGAATCTCCGTTTCATGTCATGTTTATGCCTTAGCCTTAGCCTTAGCATTAGCGTTAGCCATAGTTATAGTGAGTTAGCTTAGCTTAGTTTCTTGAGAGAGTTATGTTTCTTGTTTCCGTTTTGGTTTTGCTTTCACCACACTGTAAATAAAGGTCACCGTTCGCACTGCGATTGCATCCTGCCTGTTTCCTTCACGTCACGGCTCGTGACAAAAAAGACAAATTCAACCTAACTGCTTATTCATTTTTAATGCCAGCACAAACTGTCAGTCTTTCTTTTTTTTATTTTATTTTCTTTTATTTCCGCTCGGTGACCTGATATGCTCCCATGTGGGGTGTTGTACTGATAAACATAAAAGCCATGCTTACTGTCAAATAAATATTTTGTACTCAATGGGTGTTGAAATTCATCTTTCACTCTTCTGTTATCCCCTCCTATTGTTTTTTCTTTCTTTATCCCTCTCTGTATAACCATTAATCAGATCTGAATGAGGTCATGCAGTGGCCAGTCTGTCTGTATTTATTTGATTGTGTCTGAGTTCAAGTGTGTGTGCATGAGGATCTTTTTAATTTTTATGTGCTGGAATGTATGCAAGTTTTTTGCTGCTATCATTGTTGTGTCTATATCAAGTATATTCTACTGGCTGTTCCAAGTCTCCATACATAGGGGACTATGTATGCCAGCACCATGTCAGTTGTGCATTCGTCAGTGGATGTTTGGGTATGTCCACTTCTCAGTGGGACCGCAACACTTCCAGTATTTTTGTATTTATTAATAAGTTTGGCAACAGTATTGTGTGGGATGTGCTTGCCATGTTTCCTTTAAAAGTCCATTGCAACCTTATGGCAGCTTCCTGATCCAGCCATGAGAATGATATCAATACTTTCATCTTTTCTCAACGACATTCTTAAAGACTATTTGGATATATGTAAGTGTTGGAGGCTTCAACATTTTTTTCAGTAAATATATTTGCAATGAAGCTACTCACATAAAATTTTCACCAGACATCCGAATTAACTCAAGAAATCCAGAAATATAAAGAATTCACAACATTACATTCCAGAAATAAAATTATGTGTAATAAAGTGGAATGACAAAGGAATGAACACGATAACTGACATTTATTTAATACTTAGTGGAGAAGCCTTTGTTTTTAATGAAAGCTTCAAGACGCTTCCTGTATGAAGAAATTAATCGGCCACAGTATTCAGGTGGGACTTTGCCCCATTCTTCTAAACATATTGTCTTTAAATCCAAGTTCAATTGGATACTGTATGCTTTGGATCGCTGTCCTGCTGGAGGGTCTCCCGCACATCTCATCTTCAACATTCTCATGGATGGCATCAGATTTTTCTAAAGAAACTCCCAGTAAAGGGCTCCATTCAACGTTCCTTCAATTATATGAAGTCTGCCAGTACCATACAATGAAAAACAGCCCCACACCATGATGCTTCCACCTCCAAACTTCACTGTTGGTATATTGCTTTTAGGGTGATGTGCAGTGCTATTTCTTCTCCAAACATGGTGTGTAGTATGACAGCCAAAAAGTAAAATTTTGCTCATGCCTAAACAGAGTACACCCTCCCAGTATTTCATAGTCTTGATCAAATGAGTTGTAACAAACTTTTAACAAGCTTCGATATGCCTTTTCTTTAGTAATGGAGTCTTGTGGGGTGAGCGTGAGCAGTGGAATGCAGTGCCTTTTGTTTTTTCTGTGACAATGGCAGCTGCTGCCTTCAAGTGTTTCTGGAGCTTCAATTCAATTCAATTAAATTTTATTTGTATAGCGCTTTTTACAACAGACATTGTCGCAAAGCAGCTTTACAGAAATATAAACACGGTATACAGATATTAAAGGTGTGAATTTATCCCAATTGAGCAAGCCACTGAGTGGCGACGGTGGCAAGGAAAAACTCCCTAAGATGTTTAAAGGAAGAAACCTTGAGAGGAACCCGACTCAGAAGGGAACCCATCCTCATCTGGGTAACAACAGACAGTGTGAAATAGTACAGTATGGATGTAAATGAAGTCTGTATGGTCTTCGTAGCAGCCACAGTCCCAGTAAAGAAGATTCGAGACTTGAGCTCCATCCAGAGGCTGAAATGAACTGGATCTCCAGTATCTCCATAAATTCGTGTGTGGCTCGGCAAAAGGAGAGAGGGAGTAAAAATATTAGTATGACTGTGAAGTAGTAAAAATAGAATCGAGTCAGGGTAGGCTTGAGTGGACAAATACGTTTTAAGCCTAGACTTAAACGCTGAGACTATGTCTGAGTCCCAAACACTAATTGGAAGACTGTTCCATAACACTTGGGCTTTATAAGCAAAGGCTCTTCCCCCTGCAGTAGTATTCATTATTTGGGGTACCGTCAAATAGCCTGCATCTTTTGATCTAAGTAGGCGTGGCGGATCATAGAAAACCAGAAGGTCGCTTAGATATTGAGGCGCGAGACTGTGCTTTATAGGCTAATAAAAGTACTTTATAGGTAATGCAAGATTTTACTGCGAGCCAATGCAGTGTGAATAAGATCGGGGTGATATGGTCGTATTTTCTAGTTCTAGTTAGGACTCTAGCAGCAGCATTCTGGACTAACTGGAGTTTATTTATATTCCTACTGGAACATCCAGACAGTAAGGCATTACAGTAATCTAATCTAGAGGTGACAAATGCATGAACCAGTATTTCCGCATCATGTAGTGATAATATGTTTCTTATCTTAGAAATATTTCTGAGATGAAAGAAAGCTATCCTAGTAATATTATCTACATGAGCATCAAATGATAGACTGGAGTCAATAATCACTCCAAGGTCTTTAACTGCTGTACATGATGAAACAGAAAGACAATCCAGAGTGACCATGTAATTAGAATGATTACTTCTAGCTACATGTGGGCCTAATAAAAGTATTTCTGTTTTATCAGAATTAAGTAAAAGGAAGTTGGTTAACATCCAATGTCTAATGTCCTTTACACAATCCTCGACTTTACTAAGCTTCTGTCTGTCCTCTGGCTTCGCTGAAACATACAACTGTTTATCATCAGCATAACAGTGGAAGCTAATTCCATGTTTACGAATAATTTGTCCTAGGGGAAGCATATATAAAGTAAAAAGCAGTGGGCCTAAAACAGAACCTTGTGGAACTCCAAAAGCAACCTCAGTACGCATGGAGAAATCACCATTTACATATACGAATTGATAATGATCGGTCAGATAAGACCTGAGCCAAGAGAGGACTGTTCCCTTAATGCCGACATTATCTAATCTATCAAGGAGAATAGTGTAATCTATAGTATCAAAAGCTGCACTAAGGTCAAGTAACACAAGCAGCGAGACACAACCCTGATCAGAGGTCAGTAGAAGGTCATTTACTACTTTAACTAACGCTGTCTCTGTGCTATGATGAGGTCTAAATCCTGACTGATACATTTCATGAATGTTGTACCTATCCAAGTATGAGCATAACTGCTTTGCTACAACCGTTTCTAAAATCTTAGAGATGAAGGGGAGATTTGATATTGGTCTATAGCTGGACAATTGGGACGGGTCAAGGTCAGGTCTTTTAAACAAGGGTTTAATAACTGCTAATTTAAGTGATTTAGGGACATAGCCAGTGCTTAGGGAAGAATTGATTATATTTAAAAGTGGTTCAATTACTCCTGGACAAATTTGTTTAAACAAACATGTAGGTACGGGATCTAGTATACAAGTTGATGATTTGGCTGAACTGATTAATGTAACTAGTTCAGTCTCTCTAAGCGGAGCAAAACACTCTAAACAATCATCTGATATTTCTACATTGTCATGTAATGTGTTTGTTACAGTATTGTCTGGTTTTAATTTAATGGCCTGTATTTCATGTCTAATATTTTTAACCTTATCAATGAAAAATTTCATGAAAACTTCACTGCTATGTAATGATTGAGTGTTTCTCTCTGTAGTGGTTTTATTCCTAGTTAATTTTTCTACCGTGTTGAAAAGGAATCTAGAATTGTTTTTGTTATCTCCTATTAAGGTGGAGAAATAGATTTTTCTAGCTTCACTAAGAGATTTTCTGTATTTCAGAAGACTCTCCCTCCAGGCTGTTTGAAATATCACCAGTTTGGTTTGACGCCATTTACGTTCTAATTGTCAAGATGTCTGTTTTAAGGTACGCATTTGATCGTTATACCAGGGTGCTAATTTTTTCTCTCTAATTATTTTTCTTTTGAGTGGAGCCACTCTACGTATTTAACGTGTAACTAGTGTTGACTCCAAGCTTTCAGTCACCAGCGCAATGTTATGATTGTTTTTAAAGTAGTTTCAGTTATATTTGTATAACTGAAATTAACTAAAATTAATGCAATGTAAGAAGAAAATAATGTAATAGCGTTAGCTTGAAGGATGCTGCTTCCTGCTTGACGCTGCTTCCTGCTTGACGCTGCTTCTTGCTTGACACTGCTTCCTGCTTGACGCTGGTCCTTGGCTCTTGGGCTACTCTTCCCACTATTCTTCTGACTCCCTGGTCAGAAAACTTTCGAGGAGATCCTGTGCATGGCCGGTTGATGACTGAGTGATGTTGCTTCCACTTGTGGATAATGGCCCCAATTGTACTTGCTGGACGATTGAGAAGTTTAGAAATATCAGTATCCGATTCCGTCAATATTTTTTGCAACAATGAGGTTCCAAAGGACTTTAATGTTATGAATTCTTTATATTTCTG
Source organism: Ameiurus melas (assembly GCA_012411365.1). Taxonomy (NCBI): domain Eukaryota; kingdom Metazoa; phylum Chordata; class Actinopteri; order Siluriformes; family Ictaluridae; genus Ameiurus; species Ameiurus melas. The sequence continues at coordinate 11,042,780 of CM022780.1, read as the reverse complement.
GATTTCTTGAGTTAATACTGATGTCTGGTGAAAATTTCATGTGAATAGCCTCACTGGAAGTATATTGACTAAATTTTTTTTTTTAATGTTTACACACACACTCACACACACACATACACAGACACACACACACACACACACATATATATATATATATATATATATATATATATATATATATATATATATATAATGTTAGCAAAATGTCTTACACACACATAACACACACACACATATATACATATATATATATATATATTTTTTTTTTAATGTTTACACACACTACACACACACATACACAGACACACACACACATATATATGTATATATATATATATATATATATGTGTGTGTGTGTATATATATATATATATATATATATATATATGTGTGTGTGTGTGTCTGTGTATGTGTGTGTGAGTGTGTGTGTAAACATTTTAAAAAAAAAATATATATATATGTATATATGTGTGTGTGTGTGTGTATGTGTGTGTGTAAGACATTTTGCTAACATTCCTCAGCATATGGAGACTTGTGGGATACCCTGTATGTAGGTATGTATATATGAATATGTATGGAAATATTGAAAATTCTAAAACAAACAAAGAAATGTGCAAGATCTTAACTAATCAATATTCAATGTGTTTTACATTTTCTAGGTCACTATTTAAATGTAAATTTCAATTAGTGATATTCACCATCTTAACTGCTTTATACAAATGGTCAGATTGTCCACAGGCCTACTCTTTCCTGACTGTCACGTGGCGTGACGGCAGGAAGCAGGCAGGATGCATTCGCAGTTCAAATGGTGAGTTTTATTTACAGGTGATAAAACCAGACAGAAACAGAAACAAGGCTCTCTTTACAACTAAGCTAAACTAGACTAGGACTTTGACTAAAGCTAACACTAATGCTAAGGCTATGGCATAAACCGGACATAAAGCAAATACTCGCTGAAATCGCACTCGCGCTATAAATGGCAGGCAAACATAAATGCACGCATAAGTCCAAGCATTCAACCCCGCCGTGTGAAGCACGGCTCACGGTATATATCCACACAGTCATTAGCCCGCAATATCTTCCAGCTGCGGGCACTTTCGCATACGTCACACATGACACAAGGGGGCGAAAACATGACGTAACCCCGGAAACAGCATGTGCATGTGTGCCAGCGCCCAAGGTGCGCTGCTGCACGGGGCGAATCGTGACACCTGACTCACCAGTGGATTTGATGTAACATAAATCATCAGGTTTTACATAATCTTATGCAGTCTGTGGCAGCTCAACTGTACACTGTCAAATACTACCAAATACTAAGAAACTGAAAACTGTGTAAGTATTTGTGTAAAGATTCACCACTTTTCTCTCAAGTTGTTGGCGATAATATAATTTTTAATTTCGTAGTGTTAAATTGAAAATGAATGTCACACAGAAACATTTTCACTATACTTTTGAACACCTTTGGGATGAATTTGAATGCCAACAGAAGAGTGGAGATTATTATACAGTAACAGCAAAGGGTGGTTCTAAATTTAGAATGGTTTGTTTAAAAAGCGTATATTGGTGTGATGGTCAGGTGTTCACAAACCTTTGCCATATTGTATATTACTATAAAAAAGGTAAATTCAAAATAAGGGGTTTTCATAAGGATGATCTACATCAAGAGTAAGGATCGATGGGATTTTAGTTAGACTATCTGCATTAGCCTGCCCTAATATCTGCATTAGCCTCACCATGCATTTTGAACATGTAAAATAAAGATGAATGCAGCACATTCATCCTGTGTATCATATCAAAGATCAGGCTGTATAATCTTTTGAACCAGATGTAGCCTTGTCAGTGTGGTGGTCTACTGCTGTCACACTTTGCATGTGCCTTACTATTGCAGTATGACTTTATACTGCAAGTATTGTCAACACCACCTTCAGAGAGGTGCACATGTGCATGTATGTGTGTGCGGTTATACTATAGAGAGATAGATAACAGGGATGTTCAGAAGGTTGTTGAATTTGGCAAGCTGTGTTTGGCTGCAGTAGTTTCGTCTTGGCTGCCACTCCAGTTCTCTTGAAATATGTTTCCCACCTGTAGAGTCCTGGAAGGTCTGTCAGCTGCCCCTTCGAGCCCCTAGAGTGGATCCCATCTACAAGGAAATTGTATGCACTCAAGTGGCGCCTTTTTGTCTGGTGGTGTGAGGAACGTCAGCTACACCCAGTGAACTGCGCAATCGCTACAGTCTTGGAGTTCTGACAAGAACTTTTCTCAGCGGGTTGGCTCCTTCTACTATGGATGTCTGGCTCCTTTGGGACTCCAGGGCATCTGTGTACTAAACTACCTGGATGACTGGTTAATTCTAGCACGATCCAGGGAGCTGGTGGTTCAACATTGAGATGTTGTTATCGCTAGCATTACCCCCTCGCACCTTCACAAAGTTCATGGGCACTTTGTGAAGGTGCGAGGGGATAAAGCTAGCAATATTCCTATCTGGAAATATGCACCTTTTACATCTATCGAGACAAACCAGTTCTCAAACTGAATCTGTGGCACGATAAGTTTGAGCATCAGCCTCTGAACCTGTATGTCCGAAGAGTACGGTTCAGATGACGTAAATCTAAAATTGGCCGCATATTCCCACTTTTTTGCGGAACAGGAAATAAAGGCTGTAAACCTCCCTCCCTGAGGGAACGGGGTACATGTTTCAGGACCCCGTTGACCAAAAGGGAGCTTACTTCCTGCGCTAACGTCGGGCTCTGGTCTGTGCTGACTTCTGTGGTGAGCACACCTGTGAACGGGGGGTCGAGCTATAACTGGACCCGTACACCCCTTCTTTGGTAGACAGAACCCATGGAGACACATTTTGGCTGTAGCTTGCACGCCGCCGATGGTCTTCTAGTGACGTTAGCTATTCCACATTCTATTGGAGAAGCATCAGATTTCCGTTGCCCTATGACAGCTTGCTGACCAGGGAACCGAAACTTGGGGACCACCATGGCTAGGGAGGCCCTACAGTAACACTGGGGCTACATGCCCTAACAACCTCATGTCCCCGGATACATCCCTCCACAGCCCTCAGGACCGTTTTTCTTGGCCTTTATGACCATTCCAGATCAGGCCCAACAGCGACCGCGACTGTGGCCGCCCGGTTCCCCTGGCTGTCTGCGTGGGTTGGCGGGCTGCCATAATCGCCCTCTGGGTTTCCCCCATACTAGTGCTGGCCCAGGCTCCACTCGTGGACACCCGGATGAGCTTGAGACAACTTTTTTTTTAGTCGAGCTCACTCAGCAGGTCTGCTTGGTAGGCCTGCAACCCTGTCATTGTCTGCAGTGACCCACAAGCAAGACTACTACTGCATAGGCTTGCCCACCATTGCCACCTTGGATGCAAGCTGGCCCCTGTAATTACCTGCCATCGGTGGAGAGAGGTAGCTAGCGAGGCTTTGAAACTCGACCCGCTCGGCTTCCGTTTTTTTTGAGAAAAGCGCGAGTCGATCTGCTTAATGTAGCGTTACCATGCGCAGCCTCTCGAGGTTGCCATCGCATACTACACCACTAACACTTCACCAAGAAAGTGTGCACTCTTCCCCCGTGATGAAACGGGAGCACGTTACACACATCTTTAACTCTTTCTCTCTCATTACTTACCTCTCCTTTTCTTTAAAAAGGGATAGAAAAATTAAGAGATTTTGAGAAAATATTGAGTAGAAATGAATCGTTTTTGTCACACAAACAACAGACATGCAGTCTCGCTGAAGATAATAAGGCTGGCGGCGTGGTTCACAGGTGCCATATATATATCATGCGACGCGCTTAATTGCCACGTCACCTGATCATGGCAAGCCTATAAGTAGAGGCATGATTTTACACAAGCTTCAGATATCGGTCACACGCAAGGCGTTCCCATACTGCTAAATGCAACGTCGAAGTTCCCTTTGAAAGGGAACATCTGGGTTACACATGTAACCCTGATCCCTGAGAAGGGAACGAGACATGGGAGCACCCTCGTGGGCGACTAGCATCTAAAGCGTGTGTAAAATCATGCCTATTTATAGGCCTGCCATGATCAGTTGAGGATTTAGAGTCCTCAACAGCTCGTGGCACTGCAATCTCCGGGTCGTCGGTATTCCGGAACGAGAAGGAGGGAGCGATCCGGTAACATTTATGTCTAAATTGTTCCGGGATGTCCTCGCCTCGGAAATCTTTCCGACCGCTCCATTGCTGGATAGAGTGCACCGCATTGGTCCTGTGCCCTCGGAGGAGCAGCGAGAGAATAAAAAGGTCCAAAGTGATAATTTTACGACAGAGAAAAAGTTGTTCGATACGTGAATTGGAATCAACTTTTCCATGAGGGCCGTAAGGTCTGCAATTTTCCTGACTTCAACTTCAACTCTTAGCCTTCGGATAAACCTCGGTGATGAGACACTTCAATTCGACTGTCCCCAAAAAGCGCAACGATGGTTTAATGAACGGTATCCTCCATCTTAATCTGTCTACAGAACAGTTAACCAATTTATTAATACCTGTAATTTGACTGTAAAACTATGCGGGTATGGACAAATATATATCAGCTTATGTAAATCTATATTTTGCCTGTGATACATGATAATTGTGTTTTGTTTTTTTTGCTCGGTAGTGACTTCACACAACAAGAATAGGTACAGTTCACAAGTATTGGATGTTCCAGTGTTGTAGGGTTCTGCCTCCATTGTTTGGGAATGGAGAGAAGATAACTGATGGTCAGAGTGGTGTGGGGGAGGGTGGGGTGTGTTGTTGTTGTGGGTTTTTCTCTCTCTATTTTTTTTTCTTCTTGTTCACCCTCCCCCCACCCTTTCCTATTGATATCAACCTCTCTGTACTCCATTCTGTATTAATCTAAATTGATGGAAAATACCCGAAGCTCGTTCAGATTCGTATGTTGGAATGTGTAAGGTCCCATCCAAAGGTCCCATTAAAAGATCCAAGGTTTGACACATTTAAAACTACAAAAAACTGACATTGCATTTCTTCAGGAAACTCATCTCAGTCTCAGGGATCAATGCAGACTCAAGCTCGCTGGACATCGCATATGCAATTTTGATTACAGGTCCAGGGGAGTTTCTATTTTGATAAGTAAGACTGTTCCCTTTTCTTTTGATAACATTATTTCTGATGTAATTTGTAGATATGTGATTGTGGAAGAGAAAATTTCACAAACGCCAGTAGTTTTGGTGAATGTATATGCCCTGAATTTTGATAATGCTCCTTTTGCTCAAAATAAGTGAACCCTTAGAATTAATAACTGTTTGACCCACCTTGGCCACAATAACCTCAACCAGGCACTTCCTGTAGCTGTGGATCAGACCTGCACATCGTACACGAGGAATTTTAGCCCATTCTTCCTGTCAGAACTGCTTTCAATGATTGCAAGCTGTCCAGGCCCTGATGCAGCAAAGCAGGCAAAATCACGATGTTTCCTCCACCATACTTTACGCTTGGGATGATGTTTTCATGATGATATGCTGTGCCCTTTCTATGCCAGATGTAATGCTACAGTGGGGGAAAAAAGTATTTGATCCCCTGCTGATTTTGTACGTTTGCCCACTAACAAAGAAATGAACAGTGTATAATTTTAATGGTAGGTTTATTTGAACAGTGAGAAACAAAATAACAACAAAAAAATCCAGAAAAACGCATGTCAAAAATTTTATAAATTGATTTGCATTTTAATGAGGGAAATAAGTATTTGACCTCTGCAAAACATGACTTAGTACTTGGTAATGACTTAGTAATTACTTTTTCAATGCCCTGGCTGAGGGAAAGAGGTTCTCACCCAAGATTTGACGGTACATGGCCCCGTCCATCGTCCCTTTGATGCGGTGAAGTTGTCCTGTCCCCTTAGCAGAAAACTCCCCAAAGCATAATGTTTCCACCTCCATGTTTGACGGTGGGGATGGTGTTCTTGGGGTCATTGGAAGCATTCCTCCTCCTCCAAACACGGTTAGTTGAGTTGATGCCAAAGAGCTCCATTTTGGTCTCCTCTGACCACCAGAGGACAACTGGGTGAAAGTGTTGTGGTCAGATGAGACCAAAATCTTGGGTGAGAACCTCCTTCCCTCAGCCAGGGTACTGAAAATTAAAAGTAATTACTAAGTCATTACCAAGTACTAAGTCATGTTTTGCAGAGGGGTCAAATACATATTTCCCTCAGTAAAATGCAAACATTGTATGTACCTCTCTAAAAATTTTCTATCAGTTTTGCCATCATTTTAAATCCATCTCGGCCTCAATCATGGGACCTATATGTAATAACTACCTCTTTCCCCCCTCTTTATAGATTCCACATTCTCTTTGTGGGAAAAGAAGGGTCTGAAATGCTTTGAGGATCTTTTCATTAATAATGTGTTTGCAAACTTTTCTGAATTAACATTGTCATTCAGCCTGCCCCTGCCTCACCTTTTCCATTTCTTTCAAATTAGGATAATAATGCAAATTTTCACTGTAACCTCAGTCACATGTTTGCAATCTGTCCCAAATTGCAGAACTTTTGTAACTCTTTCTTCAAAACTATGTCCGACGTTCTTAAAATCAAATTAGATGTTTTTCCCAAATTGCCATCTTTGGTGTTCCATCTCAGTGTCAACCTCTGAACCATAAACAAGCTATTGTTGTGGCTTTTGCATCGTTACTTGCTCGGCGCAGAATATTGTTGTCTTGGACCTCTCCACAACCCCCCTCTATATCAGTCTGGCTTAAAGATTTAATCTAATTTTTGGGAAAAATGGGAACAATTTATTGCATACTTTTTTTGTTTGTTTTTTTGTTTTTTGTTGTAAAAAAAAGAGAGAAAAAGAAAAGGTAATTAACTAATTACGTCAGCCTATTTAAAATATTTTATAATTAAACCATTGCATGCTTTTAAAGCATATATGCCATCAAACCCATGCACAAAAAGTAGTGCAAAGCAGTGTTACACAAGTACTGTAAACAATATAATCACTACATATTGAATAAATTATGTAAATATATCAGCAAATGGTTGAAAGTTTGTACATGGTATTTCTTTGGAAGAGTAATTTATCAGTATCAGGTGACGGTGGAGAGTTGGACTGACATGATCTACTGACTTCTTTGATTTTGGTATTTAACTAACTAGGTTTATTTTGTGCAATTTGATTGCATTTAGCAATGGCCTATTAGTAAACAGTAATCAATATCCTTGCAAAACTGCATATAATTTTTTTAGTGGGTGAGGATGACTTAGTGGTTAGCACATTTGCCTCACACCACCAGGGTCCAGGGTTCGAGTCCCGCCAGTGCCGTGTGTGTGCTGTGTTTGCATGTTCTCCCCGTGCTGCAGGGGTTTCCTCCGGTACTCCGGTTTCCTCCCCCAGTCCCAAGGTAGGCATGGTAGGCTGATTGGTGTGTCTAAAGTGACCGTAGTGTGTGTGATTGTGTGCCTTGCGATGGACTGGCAGGATGTACCCTGCCTTGTGCCCGATGCTCCCTGGAATAGGCTCCAGGTTTCCACGCGACCCTGAAAAGGAGTAAGCAGTAGAAGATGGATGGATGGATGGATTCACACTGAAATGTGTCATTTTGACCATGTTTACATGGACAACAATAATCAAATTATTGACCTTATTCTAAATAAGACAATATTGTGATCCCTCCAGAATCTCACGTATCAACATACAGTTCTTCTTCATTATGGTACCTTATAGAGTTTTGGGTATTTAATTTTTAACTTTACAAAAGTTTCAAATGCAGTTAAATATTTTCATGCTATACGTGCAAACAGATGATTGCTTGAGGCCATGGACCATGGTAGCTGAAATATATGTATCTTGCCTACTATATAGCTGGTAAGTACACGTTTCGGACCCAGCCATGCTCTCTTGTTTGTGTCAAATGGTTGAGCACTGCCGCGTGTGTGTGTCCTGTCACAAAATGTGGTGAAAACTCTCCACACAAAGTTAATAGTGTGATTAAGGTGTTTACATGTCTGTAATGCATGTCGATAATACGACTAAAATAGGAATACTCTACGTGTCTTAATTTGATTTGTGTTTACTTCGAGTATGACTTTAAAAGGATTAAGATAATCAATAATCACTGTTCACATGGTAGTTTCTTATTCAGAGTATTGTCTTAATCGGGTTAATATCGGATTATTGTTGTTTATGTAAACGTACTGATTGTCTTGCAGGCAAGTGAAGGAATGGGCTATTAAAAATCTGTCAAGTGCACAAACCCTGCAGTTGGGAGAAACAAGACCCCCTGATACAGCACCAGAGGTGAGAACACCCTGTCTGTCTCACACACACACACACACACACACACACACACACACAGAGTGTGAGATAGTTCTTTGTCTCTATTTAACTTTTTTCTTTTCTTCTTTTCTGCTTGTAATTTACACTTATGTGTGTGTGTGCTTTCTCTCAGTGCACATATTGTAGGCTCCTTTTCGTAGAGTGAAACTGAATGATTTAGTAAGACAGAAATGAACTCCACACAAACTACAAAATGGCTACCCTGGGAATACACAGTCAGAGGGAGAGAGAGAGAGAGAGATAGAGGTGGTATCTTTTTTTTAAATAAAATAAGAAAATGACTTTTAAGGAGCTGTAAGCATACCATTAGTACATATCAGTCATTCTAATGGTGTCATTGGGTCTTCATACCATTACTCAATCCATTTGTTTGTAGCATGCCATAGTGTAGGTGTTCATATTATAATGTATATGTGAACTGATCATATTATAAAGGTTACTTCTACCTCCATAAATCTTAATGTAAGCTTATTTGAGGCCTTCACCCTTACTTATTGTTTGTTTTGGTCTACACAGTCTCACATTCATATGCACACACACACACACACACACACACACACACACACACACACACACAGAGACACAACAACTATTTTAACAAATATTATACAGCATTCAATACCACATTGTAAGATAATACATTTAAACTAAATATCCTTAGGATCACATTACCCAACATTCAGTGTCTATTGATAGATTGCAAAAGTAGTATGATGTGGCCAACGATTATTAATTATTAATTATTGTCCAAAAAAAAAGAGGAAAAAATCACTTTCTCAGAGAATATGCTTTTTCATATTGTATTATAGAAAATATATCTGAAATAACAGAATTTAGACAATTTCAGATTAGATATAGAAAAAGAATAACAATCAGTGTACATTTTCATATTTAAAATGTGCTTACAATATGTAGAAATATGCAGTTTTCTTATAATGCATTCCAACAAGCCTTGGTTATTTCAAAAGTATCCCTCTATTTTCCTAAAACACAGCTGATACATTTCCACATAAGCAGAGACCAGATCTGGTACATTTGATCCAAACCAGCATGTTTAATCCATGTATATTAAAACTGGTACTGTTTTGGTTTAACTGCAAATCATATACCTGGTAAATGTGCACTTATATAGCAATTTTATCCAAAGCGCTGTGCTTCATTCACCCATTCACACACACACCAATGGTAGCAGAGCTGCCATGCAAGGCGCTAGCTTGCAAGGAGCAACTTGGGGTTCAGTGTCTTGCCCAAGGACACTTCAGCATGTGGAGTCACCCGGGCCGGGAATCGAACCGCCAACCCTACGATTAGTGGACAACCCACTCTACCAACTGCGCCACAGCTTAATTCCTTCATTGGGACATTCTGTTATAGAAAAACTATGTAATGACAGGGTGGTGTGAGGCTGCATTATTTATAATAATAATAATAATAATAATAATAATAATAATAATAATAATGACAAAAACAACAACACTACTACTACTAATACTACTACCACTACTGTCTTGTTGTATTGTTTGTAAATGATGTCATTTAGAATTAAGCAGTTTTTGAAATAATGACACATCATACCTTTAGTTATGTTTAATAGATAAGTAGCACAAGAGCATTAATATTAACCTGTGATTTGCATATCAGCCAGCACTACTAACAAAACACCTTCTAACCAGACATATTTGAGAATGTATTTTTGCAGCACATTAATACATTGCTGTGAATTTAATTTAAAAGCTTTTAATTTTGTCTTGCAGTCAGAGGTGGATGGTCACAGCCAGGGAGGGGATCATGCTCTGCTTCAGTATGTCACAGTACATGGTGGCATTCATGGTTCCCTCAGTGAACTGTAGCTCCCCAGTACCTATAGCACTCATGCAGCCCTAGACCATAACACTCCCACCACCATGCTTGACTATAGGCAAGACACACTTTTAAATTCTTTGTTTTCTTTGTACTCCTCACCTGGTTGCAGCCAAACACACTTGAGTTTATCTTGGTTCCAAAGTTTATCTTGATTCCAGTAATCCACATCCTTAGTCTGCTTGTCTTCAGTAAACTGTTTGTGAGCTTTCTTGTGCATCATCTTTAGAAGAGGCTTCCTTCTGGGATGAGAGCCATGCAGACCAATTTGATGCAGTGTGCGGCGTATGGTCTGAGCACTGACAGGCTGAGGGGTGGGACATGAGTTGTCTTGGGCTGGTTGAAGACAAGGCGCGCTGCAGCATTCTGAATCATTTGAAGGGGTTTGATGGAGCTGGCTGGGAGGCCTGAAAGCAGTGAGTTGCAGTAGTCCAGTTTAGAGATGACAAGAGCCTGGACTAGTATCTGTGTAGCCTGTTTAGTGAGGAATGGTCAGATTTTCTTGATGTTGTACAGGATGAACCTACAGGACCTTGCAGTTGCCGAGATGGGGTCTGTAAAGGTCAAGCCCTCATCAAGAATCACCCCAAGGTTCCTGGCCGTCTTGGTTGGCATGAGTGTAAGTGAGCTGAGCTGTACAGTGAAGTTCTGGTTGATTGAGGGATAGGCTGGCTTGACGAGAAGCTCAGATTTTCCCAGGTTAAGCTGAAGATGGTGCTTCTTCATCCAGACCGAGATGTCTGACAGGCAAGAAGAGATGCGTGCAGAAACAGATGGGTCATCAGGCTGGAAGGACAAATAGAGCTGGGTGTCATCAGCATAGCAGTAATAGGAAAAGCCATGAGACTCAATCACCTGACCGAGAGATGTAGTGTAGATAGAAAATAGGAGTGGACCCAGAACTGACCCCTGTGGAACGCCAGTTGTGAGTTGCTGAGTTTCAGAAATACCTCCATGATACCTTGAAGGATCTGTCTGAAAGATAGGATTCCACCCAGCGTAGAACACTAACACTTGTAACACTAACAAGTCACATGACACAGGGGAGGGAAAATGGCTAATTGGGCACAATTTGAATTAGGGGTATACTCACTCTTGTTGCCAGCGGTTTAGATATTAATGGCTGTGTGTTGAGTTATTTTGAGGGGACACCAAATTTACACTGTTACACAAGCTGTACACTCACTACTTGAAAATGTAGCAAAGTGTAATTTCTTGATAAATGTGAGGGGTGTACTCACTTTTGTAAGATACTGTGTGTATATATATATATATATATATACATGCAAAATACCTGCAGCAAGACTTGGTGGCAACAGGCACTGAGGTTTCAGTGAGCACAGTGAGCACTAAACGCAATAATTTCCCATGCTAGAACTCTAAGACAAACACTACTACTGACCCAAAAGCACAAGAAAGGTCTGCTCAAAATGATATAAATAAGCCACAGAAGTTTTGGGATTCTGTTGTGCAACTGGAATTCTTTGGCACAATGGTCAGCAGTATGTCTGGAGAAAGAAGATTGAAGAAATAACACTCTGTCCACAGTCAAGCATGGTGGTGGATCAGTGATGCTCTGGGGCTGCTTTGTATCCTCTGGCACTGGATACCTGCAGCGTGTCGAAGGCAAGATGGATTCATGTCATTTGTGAGGAAGCTGAAGCTTGGGTGTCATTGGACCTTTCAACCGGACAATGATCCCAAGCATACCTCAAATTCTACCAAGGCTTGGTTGCAGAAGATGTCCTGGAAGAATTTACAGGGCCATCACATTCACTTAAAGAGGGTGATTGCAGCATGCAAACGCAAGAATATTACTGAACTGGAGGCCATTGCTTATTCCTCAGGAAGCTGGTGTTTGGCTATGCATCTCATTTGCAGCATGCCATAACAGCAAAAGGGTGCTACACTAAGTACTAAAGATGCTTGCCATGAAGGGGTTGAATAATTTAGAAACTGGAAAAGTCATCATAAGTTGCATTTTCAATTGAATTTGGGGAAACCACTTGAAGCATTCATTGTGTTGAACTATTTCAATTGTTTTTGTTTGATTTGTTCATTGCAAGCAGCTGAAAGTCTGAAAAACCTGATTTGCAATGGGGTTGAATAATTTTGATTGCAACATATATATTGTAGTGTTGTAGCCGGTGATGGGTGGAGCACAGACAGACAAGAGGCTGTTGTTGGGTGGTTAAAGGAGGTTAGCTTTTATTTTTGTTTCTTTCCTTTGCTTTGTAGGGGGATTGAGAGTGTATGTGTGCGCATGTGGTTGCATGCGGACTGTAGCTGTCGGATTCTTCCAGGCTCGAGCCTGGCTTCCCGGGTGAACGAGGGCTCTTCCGTGCCGTCACGCAAGCAGGCATAGTCAGAGGGCGGTGGCTTCGTCCGGATCTGACTCACATGTCATGTGAGAACAAACTCTCTGAGTGAGTGGAAGGACAGCCTCTTATACCCTCCCCTCATCTGCTGGATGATGGATTTTTCCCGATCGGTGCACCAATCACCGGTCGGGGGGGGTGTCGGAGGTTCCGCCCTGCCACTACGCACTTCTGTCTCTTCTGTTGGGGAAGGAGCGATCGTATTACCTTGTGCGCCGGCTGTCAGTCCGTCATATATACATAGTGGCAAGAAAAAGTATATGAACCTTTTGGAATTTCATGCTTTTCTGCATAAATGTGTCATAAAATGGGATCTGATCTTCATCTAAGTGAAGTGTATTGACAAATATAATGTGTCTAAAATAATAACACAAAATAAATTCTGATCCCTCATGTCTTTATTGAGCACACTCATTCAACATTCAAAATGGCAGTGGAAATAGTAAGTGAACAATTAGAATTGATAACTGGTTGACCCAAACCCCCCGGCAGCAATAACCTCAACCAAGCACTTCCTGTAGCTGTGAATCATATGTGCACATCGTTCAGGAGGAATTTCAGCCCATTTTGTCTGGCAGAATGCTTTAGCTCTGTCATATTCTTTGGACGTCTCATGTGTATTGCTCTCTTCAAGTCATTCCTTAGCATCTCTATTGGGTTGATGTCTGGGCTCTGACATGGCCACTCCAAAAGTTGGATTTTGTTTTTCTGAAGCCATTCAGTTGTGGACTTGCTCTGGTGTTTTTGAGTGTTGAACTGGTGTTCCAATGATGCCTTCAAATATTTGGCTGTCATTCGGGGTTGTTTCTTTACCTCATTGAATAGTCTTCGATGTCTCTTAGTGTCATTTTGACTAGGCGCCCAATTCTTGGTAGAGGAACAACAGTCCCAAAGTGTCTGAAGTTTGTAGTTGTCGACTACAGCTACTTGACTTTTTATAAAAAACCCTCAAACATTTGGAGTTTGCTCTGCATAAGAAGCACATGCTTATGTGAGCCATGCCTTGCCAAAAAGAGCTTTCACAGGATCTACGATCAAGAATTGTTGATTTAAATAAAGCTGGCAAGGGTGACCCTTGCCATTTGTAGAATGTTTGCCTAATTGTAGACTGGTGAATTTCTAAAGTCTTTGAAATCACTTTGTGACCCTTGCCAGCTTTATTTAAATCAACAATTCTTGATCGTAGATCCTGTGAAAGCTCTTTTTGGCAAGGCATGGCTCACATAAGTATGTGCTTCTTATGCAGAGCAAACTCCAAAAGTTTGAGGGTTTTTTCTAAAAAGTCAAAGTAGCTATAGTCGACACCTACAAACTCATTTTCTTAATGAGACTCCATGTGTTAAAAAAAAAGCTTTTTTGAGGTCATTAACTCAAGGGTTCACATACTTTTTCCACAAGCACTATGAGGTTTTTTTTTGTTGTTCTCAATAAAGACATGAAAGATCAGACTTTATTTTGTGTTATTGTTTTAGGCACATCATATTTGTCAATACCCTTGACTTAGATGAAGATCAGATCACATTTTATGACAAATTTATGCAGAACACCATGAATTTCCAAAAGGTTCACATACTTTTTCTTGCCACTATATATATATATATATAAAAAAAAAATAACATTTACTATAAACATATATGTTTGCCCATATTTTGTACATGTTTTTCATTGGACAGTGACAGAATACAAAGCAAATCCTTCTTCAAGACAAATAAGGCAACTTGATGAATGTCTTCCTGTGTGAACTGTGGAATCCGTGTCATCAATTTCAAATTGGAGGGAAAATTTGAAAGAATGACAGTGACAGAATGTAAGGTGCTTGGACCCCCTTTTATTGCTTCTTCAGTGTCAAAATCAGGTCTGTAAAATTTCCTTGGATATTTGGAGGAAAACCAGCATTTTCTCACTATGTCTGGCAGTTTATTTAACTGATTATGTTCTCTCTGATTAGACTCTAATCGTCAGATTACATAATTATGGAGGTCTGTAGAGACGAAGGTGCTGAATGCCACCCCTAAACTTGCCACAATTATGTCTGTCTTCCTCTTCTGAGCGTGAAGGGAACATATTGAACTGGTGTAGCCATCAAGGTTGTATTTGGCGTTAGCAAAAGGGCTCCGGTTTTGCCCCCTCCTACATCGGCCCAGCATTGCTGTTTGCTCTTTTGATCCGTCTGCATTAGGTTACAGCAGAGCTGTCAAGTCCAATCAGTGCACCAAGCTTTTGAAGCACACAACCTGACTCTGTCACTCCCATGCCAGGGACTCAACGTAGTGCTCCAGTTATGTTTTTGTTTTGGTTGCCGTTTTGGGCATTTTACCATGGAGTGCGTGTGAGTATGCATGTCTGCATGTGAAAGGCATGCTTTGTGGTGTATAAGAGTATAATGGTGCAAAAATGAATCCTACATTTCTCAAATGGTTGGTGAGGTAAAATTTGCGAATGCAGTGTTAATTTGCTGTTAACTAAATTTTAGAGCATATACTAGTCAATGCATTGCAGTGTCATTATCATTAGATCACTGTACAAATAAATACAAGTGGAATAATGAATTGTGCACAAGTAACACAACCACAAATGTTACAGTTTAAAACACCATGTTTACTGTAAAAACACTATGTTTAATGTATTCTTCTGATTGTAGCATTGGTAAGCCTGGAACCCTTTAAATAATTCCACTGAAACTCAAAGTAAAATATTTTGCTCTTGACAATCAACCAAAAAAAGAAAGACCTGAAACACAGTGAATGTAGAACAAAATGCAGTACCTGCCAGTATTGCTTCATTTTCAGTAAGATCTAGTATGTCAGATGTATTTTGCTGTTTCTTCCACTGAAATAGAATTTGAAGCAAACTAATTGTACACGATTCAGTTTACAGTGTTAAATATAACAACTATTCATACACAAAAAAGGTACAGAACAAGCATGGTGTAGAAAATGCACTCAAAGCTCTTCTTCAGAGCAAATTGTTTGAACATAGTATCAGAATAAGGAATCTGAATAAAATTATGGTAACAATAAAGATTCTGGCATACACACAAAAAATGGTGAGGCAGGACAAGCTTATGACTTCAGAGCAAGGTAACCAAAGACCAAGGTTTAAACATATCTTTGCAGTAAACAAAAATCACTTTTAGGACACTGGCTGTCTTGAAGAATCTGCACTGTGCACAAGGCAGTCATGAAGTATTCCTGCAAATCTCAAACAGCTGATCGACCTAAATTAAGACGTATTAAAGCTACATTTGTTACAACAGTCACTAGAAGGTTAAGCAAACATGTAATACATCCAGATCACACAATATTGTTTCTATTAGAACTGGCCTTAAGTGGCCATCAAATGGCAACACAGAATGTTATAAGCCTCCACAAGAAAGGAGATTGAAAAGTTTGGTACATAGCAAACCATGGAGTATACCACAAGCAGAAATGAATTTTTGTGTACAATTGCGCATCATTTCATACTGTGTCTCTTAACACAGTTAATCCAGGCAAAAGACAGAACTAATTAATTGTTTTAAATAAATGTAGTATTTCTTTTCTTCTTCTTCTTCTTTCTTCTTCTTCTTCTTCTCCTCTTCTTCTTCTTCTTCTTCTTCTTCTTCATCATCTTCTTCTTCTTCCTCTTATTATTATTATTATTATTATTATTTATATAGCTTTTTTTTGAGAATTTGTGAAAAACTTGTAGCAGTGATGGCTGTTAGAACTAAATATAGTTCATGGTGAATGTTCATCAGTTTGGTGCTGCATTGTCACCAAGTTACACCACCATCTTACTATGGAGGATAACAAAAGACATCAAGCAATATACAGTCACAACTTCTACATTGTTGACAGATTTAAATCAGCAACAGAAGAACAATTGATGGCATACCTTGCACATACATAGTTAAACTTTATGCATAAACTAAAAACTAAGCTATGAACAAATAGCACATGCAAAACATGCACCAAAAAACAAAACAAAACAAAACAAAAAAACATACTCTTACATTATCCAAAGCTGCATGCAACTTAGTACTCATTATTTACAAAAAGCACTAGAGTTCCCACTGGCCACTACACCATGGCACATGAGCGCATCATTAAAATATATATTTACACAAACGACAGAATCAGATATAGATAGATAAACACTTTTCAACCTCAGCTCAACCACAGGTAACCCATACAAATATTGAAATTAATAAGAAGTCTATTTCTGATTCAACATTGCATGGAAATTCCTTTATTAGGTTGTTTTAGTGGAGAATTAACAGTTACATTTGATTTAAAAACAAACCAAATTCTCATTCCTCATATTTCAAACAGAATCTGACATAAGTAGCTAAGATTGTGATGAGTCAGTTTGCCTTTTCATGCATTTACATTATCCAGTTCAAGTCTATGGTTGTGATACATTACTGCTCTTTTTTGTCCCAAAATACAGTGGATGTTGCTCATTTTCATAATAGTTTATCCACAGAGTTAATCCAGCTCACTGTATTTCTTAGTTAAATTATTTATTAACTCTTTCCATCCTCTTTCCTCTTTCATCCCATCAAACTGTAAATTTATCAGGAAATGTCACATTTTATGAGCTTGACTTTATTCTCTTTTCTTAGCAAACAAAGAATGGTTCCATTGCTTGCCAATGATGCCGAATGATTTGTGTTATTACATGTTAGTAAATATGTAGTTACAATGTAATGACATGAAATGTGTTATTTTATTGTTGCATTTCCAATCCTGTATCTCAAAAGCAAAGCATTCCCAGAATTAATTTGAGTTTAATTTGTAATGAATGTTTGGGCATGTTCCATTTTTTTCATCCAGGCTCATATTTCCCAAGATTCAGCACAAGAGACGAGTGAGAAAATCAAAGAGCTGGAGAAAGCTCTGCAAGAGAGCATGAACACCTCTACTCATAGAGAGGCTTTGTGGGTTCAGGAGGAGCAGGCACATGCTCTAGCACAGAGACAGGTACACACACATGTGGCAGCACTGTTCAGTAGGGCAGTGTTTTGAAAGGCAAAGGCTTTAGGAGATGGAAAAAGGCTTAGTGGATTAGCACAGATCTCAATTAATCATAGTCTAACATACACTATTTAAGAAAGTGTTTTAGTAATGTGTTGAAAGCAGGCAGTTACACCACATAAATGTCAGCTACAGTCAGCAGTCTTTAATGTACAGTCCATTAGAGTCTCAACTTGAACTGGGAAGAAATCAATATAACTGTTCATTCATGCAATTAGACAATCAGCCAGTCAGCCAATTGTGTGACAGCAGTGCAGTGCATAAAATCATGTGGATGCAGAACTATTGGACAGCAGTAATCAAATTTTTGACCTAATTCTGAATATGAAAATATTGTGATTAAGGTGTTTACATGAGTTGCTTTAAGAATATTCCTTTCCTGTTCCCGTTTTACATGTTATAGAACATAGATTAATTAACGGAGCACATCATTACGTCCCCATGCCACGGCATCTGACGTTCCCCCTAGAATTTCACGTATCAACATACAGTTCATCTTTGTTATGGTACCGTATACAGTTTTGGGTGTTTCATTTTTAATTTTACAAAAGCTTCAAGTGCAGTTAATTATTTGTCATGCTATACGTGCAGTAGATGACTGCTTGAGGCCATGGTCTACATCTAAAATACATGTATTTCACCTACTATTCAGTAAGAAAGTCTGCGGTTTCAGACGCAGCCATGCCCTCATTTGCCGTCAAATGGTTGAACACTACCGTTTGTGTGTCCTGTGCAAAATGCAGCAAAAACACTATGTTAATAATGTGTTTAAGGTGTGTACATGTTTATAATGTGCTTTGATCATGCGACTAGAATAGGAATACTCTACATGTCTTAATTCGATTTGTGTTTACAGAGTATATTCTTAATTGGGTTAATATCAGATTATTGTTGTCCATGTAAACGTACTGAATGAATACCAGGAGATGTTTTTCCATTCTTCAGCTTCATGTTTCTGTCCCTATGATAACCTCAGATTCCTGTTCTTGGAAGACAGAAGTGGATCCCAATGGACTCCTGCCATTGTAGCACATCCACTTCAAGGCTTGAAGTGCATTCTGAGATTCTTTTCTGCTCACCATGAATGAAAGAGTGATTATATGAGTTACTGTAGACTCTCTATTAGCATCAATCAGTCAGGCTTTTCACTCTGAGCTATCTTATCTGCCTGCAGAACTGCTGCTCAGTGGATGTTTTTTGTTTTTTACACAATTCTGTGTATGAACATCCCAGGAGATTAGAAAATACTCAAACCAGCCTATCTGGCAACAACAACCACACCACTGTCAAAGTCACTGCGATCACATCTGTATGATTTTATGCATGCACTGCAGCCACATCAAACAGCCAGAATTAGATCACATTAGCTCTTTAAAGTCCAAGTTTATTTATTAGGTATTTATCTTAAAGCATATTATTCAGTAATTACTACTTGGATACTGTAGAATTCTTGGATATTGTTAAAACTTCTTATCAAGCTTGGTTTCACTGACCTCTCTCCCACCCATAACTTGTTTCTTTTACTCTGTTTCAGCTGAGCTTGTATCTCATTCTCTCCCTCTAAACAGATGCAGTTGCATGTGTCCAGTATGCAGATGCAGTTACTTTACTTTAGCTATAACAGAGTGACATTTTTTTTAATCTTTTCAGGTTAATCTATTAGACAGATGAAGCTTTTGGACTGTGTGCATGTATTCACTCCTGCATTATGCCACTGAGTGCATTTTCTCCACTGACTGCCCAATTTTTTTTTTTAGCGCCAAAGACCTTCTGGATGAGCTGAGAATACAGTGGCAAAGCCTGAACTTTGTGCTTAACCTTAAAATGAGTGCTAGTCATTTCAGATGAATCAAGTTTATTGCCTTCTTCTCTCTTTCCACTTATAAAAATGCATGGAAATGTACTAGAATAACCTCACTTTCAGCCTCTCAAAGGCTGAAAGCACATAATCATGCACCCCACAGCTAGCAATGAAAGGACCATATATCTGCATTATTAAATGCACATACTTATTTACCACATTGAAACTGTTTAAACAAACAAATTCTCAAAACACAGCAAAATGTGGAAAAAGTGAAGCGCTGTTGTTACGACGCGGCGAGATCAGCGTGACAATCCACCACGTGTAGTCCCACCTAGGGACATGGCGGATAAGGACTACACTTCCCTGTCTTGCCCGCGCTCGAGTTCGCCGGAGTTCTGATTAAGAACACCTGTAACTAACTTAAGTTATATAAGGACCTCCCAAGCTGCAGCTTGACCGAAGTATTCATCTAGCAGCTTCTGCTCTAATCTTACCGAGCTCCTTATATTTCTAGCATTAACGCTATTGTCCGTCGGATTCCCTTCATTCCGCTGTCCAGCGTACACCCCCCAAACCACATGCTATGGCTCTCATAAGTCCACATGCACTTGTGAGCATGCAAAATTAATATAAATTTGCAGTTGGATTTCTGTATAGCTGGATTTCTGTAAAATTTTATTTTTGTAAAGCTGCTTTGTGACAATGTCACTTTTTAAAAGTGCAATATAAATAAAATTAAAATTAATTGAAAATGAGAAAAAAATTAAGTTTATTTAAATGCATGACATCTTCTCATGCAAATATCATCATAGGCTTTTTTTAATTTTGCATTTTTAAGTTGTCTCTTTTGTCAATGCTACATTGTTATACATTTGACAACAAAGGAAAAAAAATGACTATTTCTTAGTCTTAACTAACGGTACAACACTAATCAGCTTGAAGATATCACCCTGTCTAATAAAGCTGTATTATATAGTAGATTATAATATGCACACTCTGATAATGCAATTGTGTTAGTTACGCACAGTGGCTTAGTGGTTAGCACCTTTGCCTCACACCTCCAGGGTGATCGATTCTTGCCGGGGCCATGTGTGTGGGGAGTTTGCATGTTCTCCCCGTGCTGTGGGGGTTTCCTCCCCCAGTCCAAAGACATGCATGGTAGGCTGATTGGCATGTCTAAAGTGTCCGTAGTGTATGAATGGGTGCGTGAGTGTGTATGTGATTGTGCCCTGCGATGGACTGGCACCCTGTCCAGGGTGAACCCTGGGATAGGCTCCAGGTTTCCCCGTGACCCTGAACAAGGAGGCGGTAAAAGATAGATGGATGGATGTATTTGTGTGTTTGCTTCATAAGAGTGTTTTTCATTCATGATTTGTCCCAGCTGGAAGATCTGATGGCCGCTTTGGAGACGACAAGACAGGACCTTGATGTGACTAAGCAGCAGCTATCCTCCACGCAAAATTCTCTTGCTGAGAGAGAAAGTCAGCTGAGCAGCATGAGGCATGAGCGCCGAAAACAACTGGAGGAAATTCTAGAAATGAAGTGAGTATTATATAACTATTTATATTTACATTTAATCTACTAGAATGTCCCAAAACTAGTTATTTCCTGTTTTCACTCACCTTAAGCTGTTATAAACAGTCATTCCCTCACCAGTCTGTCCTTTCACACTCTCTTGAAAGCAGCTTGTCTTCTTCCTGAGAAATCTGGAAATGAAAAATCCTCTTACCTGAAAACTCATGGTGGGAAAGGGACTGACCATTACAAACATGTGACACCTGAGACTATTTAACATAAATGTTAAATAAACTTCACCATGTCATTGATTATGCATTTTTCAAACAAACAGTTTGATCAGTTTTTAATTTGTTTATCAGCAGCCTTACATTATGTAGAGTGGCCAGCATACAAGTACTACAGTGCCTTCCATAGTATTCGGCCCCTTTGAACTTTTCAAACTTTTGCCACATTTCAGCTTCAAACATAAAGATATAAAATTTTAATTTTTGTGAAGAATCACCAACAAGTGGACACAATTGTGAATGAACGATCTATTGATATTTTAAACTTTTTAGCAAATAAAAACTGAAAAGTGGTGCGTGCAAAATTATTGCCTCGTCAACCCCCAATCAGCGTCTCTATATCCAATGTAAATCTGTGTGATAATAGAAACCTGTGTGAATCAAGTCTCTGTATAAATGCACTCCTGTATATCGTTCTTAAAGCCAGAGACACAGACCAAAACACACCGTAAACTGTTGTGAGAAGTTAAATAACCCACAACCCAAACACAAGAAAGGATAACCACTCAAAAAACCCCACAAACAAAGAAAAAATATCGAAACTACACTTACTGCATAGCCAACACTACACTCACAAATCCTTATGGAAGAGTCAAGAAACAAAATACATAAAACTCTAAAGTTTCCACAACACCTGAACACACCAAACATGTGGAAGAGACTTTCACAACAACAATTAAAACACCACATCACCCCACACACCCACAAACATGGAATTCCACACAAAGGTAAAACTGTTTTGCAAGGAAGAATGGGCAAGAATTTCAGTCTCTCGATGTAAAAACTGATAGAGACATACCCCAAGATTGCAGCTGTAATCGCAGCAAAAGGTGGCTCTACAAGTATTACGCAAGGGGGGAATAATTTTGACCCACTTTTAATTTTATTAGTTAAAAAGTTTCAAAAATCAATAGATTTCGTTCCACTTCACAATTGTGTCCCACTTGTTGGTGATTCTTCACAAAAATAAAAATTTTATATCTTTATGTTTGAAGCCTGAAGAAATGTGGCAAAAGCATACAAGTACCTATGAATGAGGTGAAACCTATTCAAATTTTAGTTCCAGCTGAAATTATTGTCAGAGCCGTGCTATTATAGAAAAATAGGAAAATAGAAAAACATCTTCTGACCAAACAGATTTGAGAATTCAACATCATTTTGGCATAAATGTGCATAATGGTATACAGGGGAGAGAATGTCACATCGGTAGTGACACAAAAGTCATGTGAAAGCTTTGAGTAGACACTGTGGATGTTTTTTGCTTTTGATACTTCCTTTCAGTCTGAGGGTGTTCTGTCTGGCTTGTTTGATATTATAAATGAGTTGCACATTGTGAGTTTTACAACTGTGTGTTTTTTTCTGTGCTGGATAAAACTGTGAAAATCAGTGTGTCTATCCCCAACATGCGTAGGATCTATCCTAACAACATTGAGCAAGGTAGAGTTAGTTCATTGGATGAAACCCCTGACTTTCAGCCACCACTGAAAGGTCCCATGTGCAATTGGGCCAGCTGTATGACATCGACTGCTCCTGCCATAAGCCACAACAGTCACCGTAGAGCATCTAAGACATGCCCAGACCTAACTTTATCTTGCTCAATGTTATTAGGATCGATCCTACACATGTTGGGAATAGACACACCTTCATCATATTCAAATCCCATTTAACCCCTTGGAAAGTTGCTCTTGACTGAAGAAGCAACTTTCCCTGAGGTTCAACCTGAGCCCCAAGCTCCTCACGTGGGTGAGAACAACATCTTGATGTTGAATCGCCAACTTCCTGGACCATACTAGATTTAACCAGTCGTCCAGGTGGTTTAGCACACAGTTGCCCTGGAGTCACAAAGGAGCCAGCGTGGCATACATTTACTTTTTGAAGGTGTGAGAGGATTTCCTGTGACTGGGCAATAGAATATGAATATTTTTTAGATCTATCGTCACAACCCAATCCTCAAACTGAGTCTATGCAACGATGGGTTTGAGCATCAAAATACTGAACCTGTATGTCCAACGAGTATGGTTCAGATGATGCAGGTCTAAAATTGGCTACATACCCCTGTGGCCTAGGAAATAACAGCTGTAAACCTTCCTCCCTCAGAGAAAGAGGTACATGTTCTATGACCCATTTGTTTATGAGAGATGAGGGAACCCTTTCTATGGAGGATAGAAACCATGGAGACACATTTGGAAGTAGTTTCCACACTTTTAGATGGTGTTTAGTGACGTTGACCTTCCACATTTTGTTGGTGGAAGGCATCAGATTTTCATTGCTCTGTGACAACTTGATCATCAGAGAAAACTATTGACTAGGGGAGCCCTACAGTTATACTGTGGGCTTTCTGCCCTAACAACCTCTCGTCCCCCAAAACCTCCCTCTGCAGCCTTTCAAGACCACTTATTTTGCCTTTTCAGCACTGATTATCATTTTAAAATCAGGCCTCCTAGCAGGCTGGGACTGTGGCTGCCTGGTCCCCCTGGCTTTCTGTGGGGGGAGGCAAGCCACCACACTCGCTTTCTGTGCCTTCCTCACAATTCATTAGATCTGCCTGGTAGGCCTGCAACACTGTCATTGTATGCCGAGAGCCACAAGCAAGACCTGTTGTCACATAGGCTTCGCCAACCAATGCTGAGGTGATCTTACATGGCCTCAATGGCAAAGCCGGCCCCCCTTATTTTTCTGCCATCGATGGAGAGAGGTAGCTCACAAGTGCCTTCTCCACCTTCAGTATAGCAAATAGCAATACTGTCTATCCTCCACGATGGCCGAATAATCTGATATTGCGGGGTTAACAGAACTTTTCCCAGAAGCATGACACTTCATGGTGCACTTACAAAGTGCACTTCCAGGAAAAGAGGGAGTTTTCTGTGGTATGAGGGAACACTCTCCTTCTCAATGGCTCCCCCCTCTGGCTCCTTGGAGTCATAGAAGTTGGGTTATCTTGCCATACTGGAAGGAGAAGTCACTTCATGAGCTCCAAAACCCAGAAGCAGAGAACCAGATCCAGAAGAAAGAGCAAGAGATAGAGCAGCACTCAGATTCCCCCTTCAGATCCATACAGGACCACAGGTTTTGAGCCAGCTAGCTGCCTCAAGAGAGGTTGACCCAGAGTCCAGAGGTTCCAAAACCCATCTCTGCCATCTCTGGATATCACACAAAAAAGTGTCGCTCCCCTCTGTAGTTTTAGGCATGTTCACACAGACAAACGGCATGCAGCTGCATTGAATACTTCAGATACCGGTCACGTGTGTGGGCACTCCACACAGCGTGAAGCTCACTCAACGGTGAGTTTCCTTTGAAAGGGAACACACTGTATATTTGTCAAGTATGTCAGGAAGCCATCAACATCAAATATCTGGCCATACACACTCCCATTTACTGTACACTATGGTTTTTCTGCATAAAAAAAGTGGAAGACCACATCAGGTTCTACTTCTATCAGCCAAGAACAGAAAGCTGAGGCTGCTGTGGGTACAGGCGCACCAAAACTGGACTGTTGAAGACTATTAAGCATAAAATGGTCGGATGAATCACAATTTCTGCTGAGGCACACAGATGGTAGGGTCAGAATTTGGCACCATGAATCCATGGACCCATCTACCTCCCCTCATAGACACAATTTACCCATCTTCTAATGGCTACTTCCAGCATGATAATGCACCATGTCACATAGCAAAAGTCATCTCAAACTGTTTTCATAAACATGACAATGAGTTACGTGTTCTGCAGTGGCCTTCCCAGTCAATGGATCTGAATCCAGTAGAGTACATTTGGATGTGGTAGCATGAGAGAGTTGCAGAATTAAAATGCACCTAAAAATCTGCATGAACTGCATGATGCAATCATGTAAACATGGATCAGAATCTCAAACACTGCATGACATTAATGTAGATCATGTAAAAATGACTACCATTCAGATCTAATTATTGTGCATCAGTGCAAATGATACAGAGGGAAAGAAGATGAATAGTTAGTAGATTAGCTAACCTGTGTTTATAAGGTGGCAATGTGGCAGTGTAGCATTGCAAGAACACTCATCCCTACAATATACTTCTACTCTAATAGAGGAATTTTGACTTTGATACCAATACCAACTTTAGTGTCTTGGCATTATGGCACATGGCTCATAATGTGTTCACTGCACTGATTAAAAATACAATTTAATATTTCAGAAAAACACCTTAAAGTTTCTTAACAAATATTTTAATTGAGATAAAATTAACTGACTGTTAATCAAAACAATGCCAAAACTAGTTTGACAGGTGACTTTACAGAACCAGCTATCTGTCAGATGTTATGATTCCTTTGCGGAGACAAATGCAGAAGGACAGTCCAGAGTGCGATGGAAAATGGAGTATGATGGGAATCAATGTCAGTAGATCAGGCAAACAGGTGTAACTGGGATTAGGCAGAATCGTAGTCGAAAAACACGCTAAGGGTGAAACAAGAATGGCAGGTCAGGAAATACAGCTTGGTACACGACAGAGACGAGGCTTCTTAACATTTACTTCGCAAGCCGCTGATGTTAACGAGTCCCTGTTATAACCTTTGATCTGGTGGGGGTGTTTGTAATCAAAACTCCGGCGAACTTGAGCGCAGGCATGGCTTGGAAGTGTAGTTCTCGTCCGCCCCCTTAGTGGGCAGCACTACACGCTGTGAACTGCAGCCGCAAATTCGCCATGGCATAACAGAGCCCCCCACCAAAGGGCTCATGCCGGGAGCCGAATGCCTCCGAGGCCTCCCTCTC
The DNA here is from genome assembly GCA_012411365.1 of Ameiurus melas. NCBI lineage: Eukaryota > Metazoa > Chordata > Actinopteri > Siluriformes > Ictaluridae > Ameiurus > Ameiurus melas. The sequence goes on along the minus strand of CM022780.1, from coordinate 11,016,869 downwards.
CTCCAGGGGCCTGGTTTGTCTGGGTGCGCTGTGTGGAAGTATCTACGCAGATTTGTGTCTAGAATGTCCTAGGCTGGGACCCAGCACTGCTCCTCTGGACCATACCCCTCCTAGTCTACCAGATATTTTAGCCTTCCCCTTTTACATTTGGAGTTCTAGGCATGTGGGGCCACCAATACTTCTCAGCCAGCATTTGGTAGGTGTGACGGGTCCCTGTATGCCCGATCGCTGGTGTCGTGTGGGCCCAGGTGATGAGTTCCAGGCGGTACCTTTTCAGTACAAACTGTTTCTCAGTAGGACATGCTGTTGGGACTCGTGACCTGGGCATGCAGGCTAGGGCTCGATCTAGTGTCTACTCCACGGCACCAACGATACTGGCAGGGGGTAAGATATACCTCTCCTGGTCCACTCGACCCTCCGGAGGGTGGATATGGGACAGTGCATCAGCCTTAGTGTTCTTAGTTCCGTGACTGTAAGACAAAGTAAAATGGAACTTGGAGAAGAACAGGGACCAGAGAGCTCGGCGGGCCGGAGACTTTTGGCAGTCCTCTGCGTAGTCGGGATTTTTGTGGTCTGTGTAGATAATAAAGGGGTGTGCGGCTCCCTTCAGCCAGCCTCCACTCCTCCAGGGCCAGCTTAACAGCCAGTGGTTCTCGGCTCCCCACACGTTATTGCGTTCAGCTGGCGACAACTTCCGTGAAAAGAATGCCACGGGATGCAGCTTGGGCTTCTTCCCCAATCTCTGAGACAGAATGGCCCCCACTCCCGCATCAACCACCATGACGAACGGTCTGGAGGGATCCGGATGTCTGAGGATGGGGCTGTAGTGAAGGCCCTGATAGTCGATACATGGACGAAGGCCCCCTCCTTTCTTCTCTACAAAGAAGAAGCCAGCTGACATGAGGGACAAGGCGGGTCAAATATACCCCTGCTGGAGAGCCTCCTGAATGTATTCCTCCATGGTTCACTGTTCGGCTTGGGAGAGCAGGTACACATGGCCCTGAGGTGGACTGGCCTCAGATAGGAGGTCGATGGTGCAGTCGTAGGGTCTGTGAGGTGGTAAACAACTAGCTCTCTCCTTGCTGAACACCTCATGACAGTCCAGACATATGGCGAGGTCAACAAGGTCCTCGAAGGTGAGCTGCTCACTCCGACAGGCTAACTCGTTAAATAGTTCCGGATTTAGCCCCAGGCAAAATGCGGTCTTAAGTGCTGGCTGATTCCATCCGCTCTGATATCACATATCTACAATTTACACCAGAAATAACTTTATCAAAAGAAAAGGGCACAGTCTTGCTTATCAGAATAGAAACTCTCCTGTACCTGGAATCAAAATTGGAGTGGAACATATGCGATGTCCAGCAAGCTTGGAGTCTGCGTTGATCACTAAGATGGAGATGGGTTCCCTGAAGAAATGCAACGTCAGATGTTTGTAGTTTTAAATGTGTCAAAACTTTGGATCATTTAATGTGACCATTCAGACCTTTCACATTCCAACTTAGGAATCTGATCGAGCTTCGAGTATTTTCCATCAATTTAGATTAATACAGAATGGAGTACAGAGAGGTTGATATCAATAGGAGAAAAAATTTAAAAATAAAAACAAACAAAAAACACAACAACAACAACACAACAGCATCCCTCCCCATCTCCCACCCTCCCCCACCCTACTCTGAACATCAGTTAACTTCTCTCCATTCCCAAACAATGGAGGCAGAACCAAACAACACTGCAACATCCGATACTTGTTAAGCATACCTATTCTTGTGAAGTCACTCCCGAGCATAAAAGGTGCCACAATTACCATATATCTCAGGCAACCTATAGATTTACATGGAAACTGATATAGATGCCCACACCGGCGTAGATTTACAGTCACATTACAGGTATTAATAAATTGGCTAACTATTATATAGACAGCTTAAGATGAAATATACCATTCATTAAACCATAGTTGCACTTTATGGGGGCAGTCGAATTGCAACCTTTCATCACTGAGGTCTATCCAAAGGCGAGCAGGGTATCTTAGAAAAAAACGCACGTTTCTCACCGCAGCAAAGGCTGCCTTCCTCGTAGCGATGCTGGAGTTGAAGTCAGGAAAGATGAAGACCTTACAGCCCTGATGGAAAAGTTGATTCCAATTCCTGCATTGAACAATTTTTCCTCTGTCGTGAAAGTAGTGAAACCGCACAATCATCACTCTGGGCCTTTGATTCTCTCACTCCTCCAAAGGCATGGGGCCAATATGGTGCACTCTTTCTAGCAATGGAGCGGTTGGGAAATATTTCAGATCCGAGGACACTTCATCGGTGAGTTGTTTGTTAGTCGAATTTAGCTTTAGCACCGTATGTGCCAGTGCTACAATGTGGTCCCTGTAATCTTTCAGGTGCTGGTCAAGCTCGTCAATATGCTGTCCTTGTGATTCAATGCCTGATTTAAAACTCTCAAAAGATTCAACAACTGGGGCCATCCAAGTTTTCCAGGTCAAACGTTAGCTTGTTGCCATGAATCGTCATGCTCGGTGAAGATTTATTTAATTGTAAACCGAGTAATTGAAAAAGACCATACCAAATGTCAAGATTCAAGTCGCCTGAAAAGCACAATTAAAGATAAAATGCTCAGGAGCTCAATTTACGTGTGCCTTCTCAATCACATGCTGAGCCAGAAGTCCGAGAGACCTTTTATTTGCCTTATCTAAACTAATATGTGGAAATTTTGTGGAGATAAGAAATGAGAAGGACTCACCACATTAGAGTGTGTGGATGAGGAAGCCTGCTCAAGTGGCCCTGTGGAACCTTGGAAGGCAGACGTGTGGGGCACTTGGTGCTTGGGACTGCCACAACAGAAGCGAAGTCTCTCCCTCATGTGCTTTTGACATTCCACAATGGTTAACTTGGCCTGTCCCAGTTGCATAGGCTCTGAGGGGCTGGAATCCACTCTGTCTTTTGATCCCATTGGTTCCATAACAGATGGTCCAGACAAATAATGAATTCAGAGAAACTGATTATCTCTACATCCCAGCTTGGTGAGGATGTGCTGGTTTAAACCATAATGGTATACCAATTTAAGTACTGGTTCCTTCAAGCCACTGCCAGTGGTTAAGGTTCTGAAAGCAAGTGCAAACTCAGTGATACTCAGGTTGCCTAGCTACAGGGACAAGAGATGCTTTGATCAAACATGTGCTGGAAAAGCTAAAAGAAGTGGTCATAAAAAAAATATGTGGTCCCCTCCCTGAGACCCAGGGTAGATAGTTCGCTGTGGCCCAGGTTAGTGTTTCCTCACTAATCAGATTGATGAACTGAGTGATTTTTCTTCACAGTGTAACATGAAACCCTTGCACAGGGAGGGATCACCTGAGTACTCATCCAGACTCAAGCAATGAGCAGGGAAGCAGGCTGAGAGTGTGCCACTGCAATTACTGGAGGCATCAGTGTGGCAGTTAGCTAAGATAGTTTGCAGATAATCAGGGGTAGCTGCTGCTGCTGCTTTCCAATGAGGTGGCCTTTGGCATCTCTGCTGTTAGCAAAGTATAATGTGAGATGGCTGTAGGTGCAGGTAAAAATGCTTTATTTTTACAGGCAAACAAATCCAAAACACCTGGCAAAGACATAGTAAAAAATACAGGTGATGAGAAAACAGACAAGGTTAGAAAACAAGAGCAAACCATGAAACAAAATAAGAATCAAGAACCAGATAAACAAACAAGGCTTGTTATTTCAGGAGAAAACTCTATTCTGAGCAGTACTTTGCATCTGTGTTATATTTGGAATGTATATACATAGGTATAAGGGTGTGTGAGTCTAGGTGTGTGATCACTATGATGGTGACTCTGAACATGACAGAGTTTGTGTGTGTTAGGTGTTCCAGGTAGTCCATGGCTTTCATTTCTGTAGGCCATAATGCCATCTGGAAGTTGTAGTGTGGCTCCAATTCTGGTTCTGACATGATACTATTTAATGCAGAAACGTGTAGCATAGTCATCACTGGCTTCACCTTCAGAAAAAAAGTATTAAACTGTAGGGGAGAGCCAGCAAAAAATTTTAAGGTGAGAACACAGCAATTGCATTTGGGTGTGAACTAAAATAATTAGGTCCGAGACCATCTGAGTGAGGTGGTCTTGGTATGTTTGTAAATCATTTGATCTTGAATCTATCCAACTACAGAAAATGAAATAAACTTGGTGTTTATTTAGGTTTTTTGGTGCCATGTGAGCTGCTAAAATGACCCACTGGGCAGATGGTGTTGCAGAAGTGCGATAAGTTCCAGACATTTGGACCAACAAACAAAAAGAGAAAATAAACAATGGATGTAATACACAAAATATTTTTAAACTAGTCATTTCTATAATGATATAGTAATATAATGATGATGGCTTCATGTTCTCTACGGGATTTCTTATAAAATGTTTATTTTTTCTATCACAAAATTTCTTTCCATTGGCTAACATGTCTGTAAGCATACTTGTTTAAAATTATGTGGAAAATTCAATACATATAAGAGCAATATTATTTGTTATTTGTTGTGATGAAGAAGAAGAATGATTCACTCTACATTATTATGAAGATGAAGGTTACTGACTCTGTACAGGACAATTAGCTATCCTATTAACTTTTAAGCTCCCTGTGTAGGTCAGAATGCTTGTCAACAAGATGTTTTGCCAAGTTTGAGGTGTTGTTTGGTCATATACAAGTTAGCCAAAATATGACCACACCTCACTTATTGGGAAGCTGCAGGAGTAAAAAGAAACAAAGATGGATTCACCACAGCCCTTTTTTTTATTTGCAGTGCTACGCATTCTTCAATATGAGAATGTTATGTGCTTCCTCCATTGAAAATAGCAGTACTGTATTAAAATAATAAACTAAAAGTTTTGAAATCAAGCTGGTTAATGTTTTAGAATGGAAAAAGTCCAGATGTTTCATGCAAGCTCATCTAACACTATACCATCTCTAACCACCGTTAACAATTTTGTACCACTATAGTTGTTGGTGTGACCAACATACAGTATATACATACATGCTGCCACATGTGTGTAAGTTGATGAGCATCACTGACCAATGTGCATTTCATACAAATGCAAGTTTGAGTGTGGACGAGTTTTTGATTTTGTTTGAATTCATAATTCATTTGCAAAGATTTGTTGGTGAGAAAACCAACAAATGTCCAGTGAACAGCAGTTCAGTTGGAGGAAATGCCTTGTTCATGAGAGACATCTGTGAAGAATGGATAGAGGGTTCGAGCTGACAGGAAGTCTAACTCAGAAGAGTTAGTAACAGTAACTCAAATAACCACTGTTTACAATTTTGGTGAGCAAAAAAGCATCACATAAGCACATCTCAGATACAATGTATGGCAATTATTACAAACTGCTTTTAAGCAGTATGCTTTAATACAATTTATGTTAATTTTTTTTATATAATGTAAACTTCAGGGTAAAGTAAATGTGTGAACGCCATCCAGGGGACATATGAAGACTATGGTAAGCTGTACATGATGTACTATAAAGACATTGCCTTTGTAAAATACGTGTTTGTCCTCAACATATGTAATGGATGGTTAGGAATTCTTCTGTGGATCCTGTACACTCTCTATAGTTGCGAGAGGTTTAAACTTTTGACCTATAAATCAAAAATTTTTTGATGTACAAACAGTAAATTTCTCATTCAGTATATCCCTCTACAGAAGGTAAAATTTCCTTCTGAATTAAAACCACAGGACTTGCTGAACTTAAATTTGTGGCACATATCTCAGTGTTGTTTTAAGGTCATGTTACCTCTAAAAGTAAGCTTATGTTATGTCATAAATTGATTTATGCAACTAAGTTAACCGGTTGCAGCAGTAGAAATCTTCTTCTCAATCTCCCATGGGATGGGGCATCCAACCAGGTGGGCTTAACGATGGATTGGGATGACAAGTCTTTGAGCTCTGGATCATGCACTCTCACCCTGGCCATTCTTACTTCCAGGTCTGTAAGTTATTGTATAATAACTTGAATCTGGTAAAGAAGAGAGCCCACCCTGCTTGGCGAGGAGAGAGGTTTTGGGCTATCCCGAACTGTTCCAGGTTCCAATGATCTGTTTACACAGCAAAGGGATTTGGGCCCCTTCCAGCAAATTTCTCCACTCCTCAAGGGCTAGAATTATGGCTTGAAGTTCCCTATTACCCCCATCATAATTCCTCTATGCAGGAGAAAGTTTCTTGGAGAAGCAGGTGATAGGATGAAAGTTTGGGGGGACTCCTTTCTGCTGGGATAGAATAGCCCCCACTCCAACCTCAGACACCTCCACCTCAACAGTGAAGGAAAGGGATGTGCCTGGCTGGTTTAGAATGGAAGCTGAGGGGAACCTTTGTATGAGAGAGGTGAATGCAACTTCTGCAGCAGGTGACCGTGTTAACCAGTGTTGAGCCCCTTTGAGAAGAGAATTGAGAGGTACGAGTACTGTGCTGAAATTTCTAATGAACTTCTATAGTGATTGGCAAACCCCTAGGAATCTCTTTGATGGTTATGCGATGTGGCTAATCCAGCACAGTGTGCACATTTTGGTCATACATGCATACACCTTCTGATGTAATCACATACTCTAGGAATAAGACAAGGCAATGAATACACACCTCCACTTTGACATAGAGCTTGTGTTGCAGCTACCTGGCCAACACTGAACTCATGTGACGTGCTCCTCCAGGTTATGTGAGAATATCAAAATGTCATCAGTGTACACTATTACATATCAGTTGGGGCATGTCAAAGAATACCTGACAAAGGACTAGGAACAGTGCCGGGGCATTGGTAAGACCATACGGCAGCACAAGGTACATCTATTTCCCCATAGCTGTGGAAAAGGCTGTCTTATTCTTGTCTCCGTCCCAGATACACACTTGGTTGTACGCTCTCCTCAGGTCAAGTTCTGGGAATATTTGGACTCCACACATTGTTCCAATTTGGCTAACACCAACGGCAGGTGGTAGTGGTTATTTGGTTTAAACCACAATAATCAATGCAAGATCACAGTCCTCCAGAAGCTGGAGATGTGGATAGATGGATGGATGGATGGATGAACACATGTCTTATGAAATATTGAATGTATTTATTGCAGTTTTATTGATGGGCAAGGAATTAACGCAAGAATGTGGAGGGATGGCCCCAGGTAGCAGGTCTACAGAACAATACCATGGGCAATGTGGAGGCAGTTTGTTTGCACCCTGCTAGCTAAAGACTTCTAGTAGATGTTGATACTCTGGTGACACACTCTCCAGTCCCTTACCTGCCAGGCTTTCTATGGATGTGGAGGCACACTGAAATTTGATCTGAGCAGTTGGGTCCAGCTGATTATCTCCCCTCAAATGTAGCTTATTGAAGCTTGCCTGAGACAAGGAAGTTAGTCTGTGACAAACAGTGAGATAGTTTCAACATGATAATGCCCGCTCTTAATGAGAGGGATTTTCTGTGGTACTGAATTTTCCCAGTTCCCATAGGTTGCCTGTCTAAATCTCACACAGGGTTGTACTAGTATAATGTTGGGCTCTGACCTGATGTTCGGCAACGAAGCTGCCTGCTGCCCCAGAGTCAATACAGCTTATTTATTAAGGTTATAACTTGAATGTTCACTCCAGTGAACTCAGGCTTGGGTTTCACTGGGCATGCCTTGTGTTGATGGCCAGAGCCTCCACAGAACAAACACCTTGATCAATTCTTTGGTTATGTTCGTCAGGTGACAATCATAATCTGTCCACATTCACAGGCCTTGGTGGGGGGATTTTTCAGGATTTGGTTTTTCAGGATTAGTGTGGTTTCCATTCATAAGGTTGTTTGGGATTGTTTCTGATTGAGAGGGAAATCAGATGGATTAGGGTTAGGACTTTTTGAATTCTCTTTGAAATTTCTTCCCGCAGTCCTCTCAGATAAGTTGGAATGATAGCCGATTCATTCCACCCCCTGTTGCCACCAGTGTGCGGCAGGGGCGGCTGTGGCGCAGTTGGTAGTGTGGGTTGTCTACTAATCGTAGGGTTGACGGTTCGATTCCCGGCCCGGGTGACTCCACATAGAAGTGTCCTTGGGCAAGACACTGAACCCCAAGTTGCTCCTGATGGCAAGCTAGCGCCTTGCATGGCAGCTCTGCTACCATTGGTGTGTGTGTGTGTGTGTGTGTGTGTGTGTGAATGGGTGAATGAGACACAGTGTAAAGCACTTTGGATAAATTTACCAAGGTGAGGACATATTCAGCAGCTGACATGTTACATGGATGGAGTTCCTCACATGGGTGATCAAACAACTCCTTAAACAAGAAACAAAACTGCTCATAGGACAATGACCAAGCCTTTAGAGCTAAAGATTGTGTGAAATGTATAGGGAACACTGTAGCAGAAATCCTCTGCAATCACTGGGTTTGCCTTCAAATGAAAGCCATGTCCACCGTAATGAGGTCCATCTATTTGCTACTTGCAAAAGTGTGGATGGATGTTGGTCTTAAAGCTCTGCTACACATACCTTACAGCTCCAGGATTTTGAGTTTCAGCCTGAGCTTGGGTGGAGCTGTGTGGATTTTGAATGTTCTACCAGTGCTCGTGTGGGTCTTCTCTGGGTTTTCTGGTTGCCCCCAAAACATACAGATAGATTAATTAATTACTAATTGTTAGTAATTGTTTTTACATTGCATCCAATCTCTGAAATATATGTTTTAAAACCCATTTACAAAATATATGTTTATCCTGGTATATTCATTGCTTTTCTATATATAAAAGCGCTATATAAGTGCACATTTACCATTTACATTTACCCCTGCCACAATCCATTCTACTCTAAATCTCCAAGCTCAGGCAGCTCAGTCAGAGAGGTAGGATACAGTATCTGTTAGATATGATCATATCTCATGATATCCCAAAACACCTTAGAAATTTCATACAATCACAATTCCAAAAAAGTCGGGACATTGTGTAAAATGTAAATAAATTTAAATTAAAACAGAATGCAATGATTTGCAAATCTCATAACACCATATATTATTCACAATAGAACACAGAAAACATCAAATGTTTAAACTGTGTACCATTTTAAGAAAAAAACATTATGAATTTGATGGCCGCAACACGTCTCAAAAAAGTTGGGAAGGGGCAACAAAAGGCTGGAAAAGTAAATGTTACTAAAAGCAACAGCTGGGGGAACATTTCGCAACTAATTAGGTTAATTGGAAACAAGTCAGTAACATGGTTGGGTATAAAAGAGTATCTAAGAGAGGCAGATTCTTTCAGAACTAAAGGTTTTCCAATCTGTGAAAACTGCCTCTACAATTTGTGGAACAATTTCAGAACAATTTTACTCAACGTAAAATTGTGGACTATGAATATCTCTTCATCTACAGTACATAATATCAAGATTCAGATAATCTGGAGAAATCTCTGTGTGCAAGGGACAAGGGTGAAAATCAATATTGCATGCCCATGATCTTCAGGCCCTCAGGTGGCACTGTAGAAAAAACAGGCATGATTCTGTAATGGAACACACTGCATGGGCTCAGAAACACCTCCAGAGCTTATTGTCTGTGAACATAGTTCACTATACCATCCACACATGCTAGTTAAAGCTCTATCATGCAAAGAAGAAGGCATATGTGAACATAATCCAGAAATGCCTCTTTATGGGTTTATGAGAATTGCAAATCATTGCATTCTGTTTTTATTTACATTTATTTACATTTTACAGTGTTCCAACTTTTTTTAAATTGGGGTTGTGAAAACCTCGCCAATCACACTGAACCATATCCTAGAGACCTCAAAAACACAAAGGGACATCTCCCAGAATGAGGAGAGGTTAGTTGATCATGACCATCATGACTTAAAAATAGCGTGTGTGTGTGTGTGTGTGTATGTGTGTGTGTGTATACACATATACCTTTCGCACAGCATGGAAATCTGTGTTAAACGAATAGTGCATGTTTAATCAGTTCTTATAGGCTGCTGCCTTAACATTGTGATGAAGTATGATACATGCTCAAATAATTGTACTAAAATGCCAGGCTAAATACTCACAGACTCTCACACACAGATAACATGGCTCAACTGCTCTCCCCTTGAGAGTCATGTGACCTGTTGGCGATCTTGCTGTAATTCTCCCAGACTTCTTTACTTTCAGCTAAAAGGGCTGTAAGGCCAAAACTGCTTTTGGGATCGAAGCACTCACTCAAATTAGTGTCTCAATCCTCAGAAAATCTATCCAGATACCTTTAAACACTGTTGTACTGTTCAATGAATGAGAATGTGAGAGAGAGAGAGAGAGAGAGAGAGAGAGAGAGAGAGAGATCAGGAGAGAGGGCACAGTTGGAGACAAGGGTGCCCTTGGCTTTGCCATCTGAATCCACTTACATGTAAATTGGTTGTCCATCTGAATTAAGGGGAGCTTTGTGAGGGTAGCTCCACTAGCCTGTCACTCACAGCAGAGCATGCTCTCTCTCCTTAATTCACTCTCTCTTTAAGGTTAGCATAATTAGTCATGTATTGAAATACAGAAAAAGATGATTGTGGGAAAAGAGGACGAAAAAACATATCACCATGCAATGTATCAATGACAGGATTTTGAATTCTTAAAAGAAGGAATTCTTCTGAAAAGCAATGAATATACCAGGATAAACATATATTTTGTAAATGGGTTTTAAAACATATATTTCAGAGATTGGATGCAATGTAAAAACAATTACTAACAATTAGTAATTAATTAATCTATCTGTATGTTTTGGGGGCAACCAGAAAACCCAGAGAAGACCCACACGAGCACTGGTAGAACATTCAAAATCCACACAGCTCCACCCAAGCTCAGGCTGAAACTCAAAATCCTGGAGCTGTAAGGTATGTGTAGCAGAGCTTTAAGACATAAGTAACCAAACACTTTTGCAAGTAGCAAATAGATGGACCTCATTACGGTGGACATGGCTTTCATTTGAAGGCAAACCCAGTGATTGCAGAGGATTTCTGCTACAGTGTTCCCTATACATTTCACACAATCTTTAGCTCTAAAGGCTTGGTCATTGTCCTATGAGCAGTTTTGTTTCTTGTTTAAGGAGTTGTTTGATCACCCATGTGAGGAACTCCATCCACCAATGTAACATGTCAGCTGCTGAATATGTCCTCACCTTGGTGTGGAATATGACCGCACCATTTATCCAAAGTGCTTTACACTGTGTCTCATTCACCCATTCACACACACACACACACACACACACACCAATGGTAGCAGAGCTGCCATGCAAGGCGCTAGCTTGCCATCGGGAGCAACTTGGGGTTCAGTGTCTTGCCCAAGGACATTTCGGCATGTGGAGTCACCCAGGCCGGGAATCGAACCACTAACCCTACAATTAGTGGACAACCCACTCTACCAACTGCGCCAAAACCGCCCCAGGGGTCCTTCATACATGGAAACTTGGGTACATGGAAGGAAGATGCTACATGGTATTGTCTGGGAAGGTTGTACTTGCAATTTACTTTGTTAATATTTTGAAGGGGAAAATGTATTGGTGCACGTTTCTTGAATCAATGTCATACCCAAAAATCGTTTGAAAAGTGAAACACTCTGCGACCTGCCTCATACACAGGAGTCTTTACATGGATATGATTTACAGATTTCTTAGTTTGTTTGTTCTGGGCATTCATATATGCTCTCCCAGACCTCCTCACTATGGAGAAACCAGTCATGAATTGCATGTGTATTTTTATGTTACTGTTCTAGCACTGGTACATAGGATTTGTTTGCTGGCCATTGCTGATGTGTGTGATTAGTCCTTTTTTTATTTATTGACTATGCCTATGGCTAAAAAAAAAAAAACAACACAATTCTGGAAGTATGGATTCTAGAGAGCAGGCTAGATTCATGAAACATCATCTGCTTTTGTGTTCTTGGAACCTGGATGATATGTATCAATCCAAGTCAAGTGGGTTTTTATTCTCTACAACCTCTATATAGCTTGTATATATTGGAATGAAATGGTGTTTCATCAGGGCCATGGTGCAAACACAGAACAGTCCTCAAGACTACATAAAGTGAAAATACACAACAGTGGGAGACGAGTGCAAAACAATAAATACACAGGACAATAAATACACAGAACATGGAGTGTAAATGTAAACATAGCTATTTAGTAATGTAGCAGCACAAATATAGCAGCATTATATGGCATATGGCAGCAGAAACAAGTTCCATAGTAAAAAAATTGACTGATGCACCTATGTAAAGTGCAGTGTGCAGTAGTACTGAGTTATACTGGGTTAGTGTGTGTACAGTGGTATGAGCCTTACTGGGTTAGGTGTTCAACTATACCAAGAGTATATCAACTAGCCCAATGTATATTCAACCAGGCAAGAATTATGACCAATCCTCCTGGTTTTCTGCAACAAAGTTCTGAGAAATTGTTCTGATGATTTTGCCATCTTGACCATTGAAATGGGGATGATCCCTAAGGTTAAACTCAGAGAAACCTCCAACTGTCCAGCACAATTATGGACTTTGGAGAGGGGACAGAGAATGGAGATTACTGGCAGGAAGAGTTCTGCAGACTGGCACAACTGGAGAAGGATATAACATAATCTGTAACTTTGGTGTTATATTTGGTGCTGAGCTACAGTGTTTTGAATAAGAGCTGTTGTTCCCAATATTATGGTTGCATTCAGCTGGAGAGTTTATGGGAGAAAATGCTACTGGGTAGAGCTTTAAGGTCTATACCTACTACTTGGACAGCGCTGCTCCTACTCATGTCTCTGAGGCATCAACCTCAATGATGAAAGGAAGCTTCAAGTCAAGATGCTTACATATGCATTTTCAAGTCTTTTAAAGCCTAGGGATGTGATTAAAGGAGCAATGGAGAATAATCCATGAATAAACCTCATAAAAATTTTGTAAAGCTTGATAATTTCTGAAGGTCCTTAACAGTTCTAGGAACTGACTTTTTGTTGATTACAATTACTTTGACTTTATCCATGAACAGTCCCTGCTTGGTAATAACATTCCAGGAAAGTCAGGTTATGCATATGAAATGTACAATTATGAATAGTTGGTTCTTCAGGATGCAGGGCCATCTTGGTATGGTGGACATGAGTTTCAAGAAAAGTGGATTAATTTATTATGCTGATGTGTGCACTGATTAAGTTTTCAGGCATGTCCTGGAAGTTGTCATTTGTAAATGCTGGGAAAACAAAGGAATGCATTGAACATGGAGTGGGTGTTGGCCAGTCATTATGGCATTATGTAAAATTTATAGTGGAAAGAGGTACTCCTACATACATTCTACAGAGAATGATATATGGGTGATATGGGTGAGAGGGTGAGCACAAGTGAAATCTTCTCTAAATGTTCGGTACTTGATTACCTTTCCATTGGGTTTGTGGACACACAAACTTCTCTCTTTTCTGCACGTATATTATCTTGGGATTGAGCTGAGCATGACTGGTCTGCATCGGTTACAGGTTCTCGTTACCACAGGGCAGGTTGGTTAGTGAAGCACTTTGTTTCCTCTGTTTTAACAGTTTATCCAACAAAATAGATAAGTCTATGAGATTCTCCAGAGTCAGGCAACTATTCCAACATGACAGCTCAGTGAGAACATCTCAGTTTGTGGAAAGCTGCGATTACTACTGGAGTTGCACTTTACTGAGAGACAGAGGAAGGAGGGAGAAGTTAATTGTTGTAATTGGCTTGACAGTTCCTACTCTTAGAATAATTGACTGCCACTTCATTTAAGAACTTTGACATTGTATTACTTTATATGCTAACATTTAGTCACTTAATTCTGGTGCAAACACTGGTGCGTCTGAACTTTTAACCTTAAAATATTGGTTTAGTTATTGTTCAAGCATATTTGATGGAAGTGGTAGGATGTTTTTGTCATGCTGTTGTTATTAGGATAAGAATTTGAATTGAGGGAGATTACAGAATATCTACAGACAATTAGATTATTTTCTATTTAAAGAGTCCAAGTTTCATACACTCAGAATAAATGAAAAATATATCTTTCTTGCATTTAGATATGCACCTTTTCCCTTTGCTCACTTCATTATCTTTTTTCAGCTTGATTGGAAATGTTTCATTTTGACATAACAAATTTGTCAAATGGGAAGGATGTTAATTTAAAAAAGATCTGGAACGAAACTCAAAACCATAACTGCTCCACTAAAAAATTAAAAAGTTTGATAAATTCCTTAATGAAGAAGACCACATATGTTTTCCCTTTCAATCCATCTCCATCTCCTATCATACACAGAGCATTTTCCCTGGAAATGTTTCTCGCTCTAGTTCACAAGCAAGAAATTAGAACAGACAGGTGGCAGGATCTGATCTGCTGCCTTACACTTCATCTATCTATCTATCTATCTATCTATCTATCTATCTATCTATCTATCTATCTATCTATCTATCTATCTATCTATCTATCTATCTATCTCTCTCTCTCTCTCTCTCTCTCTCTCTGTGTGTCTCTCTCTCTCACACACACGCACACACACACACAGACAGACAGAGAGAGACAATGGAACGGATAAAGATTTGTATTAGTAAATCCTTGAGATATGTCTGGAGCTTACCATATGGTGTGTGCACGTTCTTCTTTGAAGTATGAATTATGCAGGACAAGGGTTCAATGATGTCACACATCACATTTTGCACATTTATTTCTGATACTTATCCTACTATTGTATTTCTCTATGCTCTTTTTCCCCTCTTCTAGTTTTAAAAAGACAATAATGACCAATTTGTTTTTGCTGGGTCAAAGGTCATGAGTTCATAGGTGCCCCCAGAGTAGCTGTGCGTGTGTGTTTTTGCCCATGTTTAGAACAGGACCATTGTGGATAATAGGTAATATAATGCTGAATGTCAAAGAAAAGAACAGGAAAGGAAGTACACTCTTCATTCAGTACACTTTAAAATAAAATAAAATAATAAAAGAAAAGTCAAGCGTGTTTGTGTGTGTGTGTGTGTGTGTGTGTGTGTCTCTGTGGGTGTGTGTGTACTGGTGTGTGTGTACTGGTGTGTGAATGACAGAGAAGGTTAACAGAATCACATATGAAAGGCAACCGTGCAACAGCAGGTTTTTCCAGCTTGATTTTCCCCACTTATTGTACTCTCGCTCACCTTTACAGACAAGTTCCTCACTAGAATCTGATGTCTCTATTCTTAGCATATGTGGTTATGGGGGGGCCTTACCATATGTTCTTCTTCACTAGATTTCCTCTAAGCCCATCACTTTATTCTTTCTTCCTTGAAGTGTAAATCTTTTTGTTCACCATCTGTATATATATTTTTGCGCTGCATACTTGCCCTGGGAGAGCATCTTTCATTTTCTCTTTAACTGTTTTTTTCTTTAACCATTCAAGTAACAGTTACTGTTTCACACATTAGTTCATGTTATATAGTTTTGGTGCTCAGTCTGAAAGTACATTTTAGAGGTTAGCATGTGAGATAAATCTGCAGGCACCTGCTCAGTCTTACATGAAAGCATAGAAAGTTGAGTCATTTTTGTCTAAAGCATTTTGGTGTTGTGCATTTACTTCATCATTGCTTAAATACCGGTTTGAAAAAATAGAGAATAAAGCATTGCAACAGTGAAACTTAGCGGTTAAACTAGTTGTGACTGTGGTTGCCATGTCCTCCTGGCTTTCTGCGGGGGAAAGCGGGCTGCCACACTCACCTTCGTTGCCTCCCTCACAATTCAACAGGGCTGCATGGTAGGTCTGCAACACTGCCATTGTATGCAGAGACCCACAGTAAAGACCAGCTGCTGCATAGGTTTCGCCAACCAACGCCGAGGTGGTCTTATGTGACCTGGATGGAAAACCCAGCCCACCGGATTCTGCTGATGTCGGTGGAGAGAGGTAGCTCACAAGCAACTCCTCCACCATCAGTACAGCAAAATAGCCATACTATTTATCCCCCATGATGACTGAATAATCCAACATTGCAGGATTATAAACATGGCTTTCCCCAGAAGTGCGACATTTCATGGTGCACTTCTGGAAAAAGGGGAGTTCCCTTTCAAAGGGAACTTCGACGTTGCATTTAGCATAACAGTATGGGAAGCACCCTTGCGCGCGTGACCGATATCTGAAGCTTGTGAAAAATCATGTGTCTACTGCTATGTTCAGGTGACATGGCAATTAAACCTGTCGCATGATATATATGGCATCTGTGAACCAGCCTTATTATCTTTAGAGAGACTGCATGTCTGTTGTTTATGTGACAAAAAACGCTTCATTTCAACTCTATATTTTCGCAAAATCTGAAACAAAATTTTTATCCCTTTTTTAGAAAAAAGTGAGGGAAGTAATGAGCAAGAAAGGATTCAGGAAGTGTGTTCCACCTTGCTCACCTTTCATCACAGGAGGAGACGGACACACTTTCTGTGTGAAGTGTTTGGGCGTAGAGTATGCGACAGCAGCCCTCGAGGGGTCTGACTGTCAGCATTGTGAACATTTCACGATTAAGCAGCTACGCTCTCTGCTCGCTCTCTTCTCGTCCGAAGGGAGTCGGGTTTCAGAGCTTCGCGGATCTGGACCATCTGCTGCCGAGGCAGCCAGCCAGCCTAGGTCGTGGAGTTCTTGTATGGATTTGGAAGAGGAGCCGGACACAAAGCCAAAACACCTTTGCTGACTCCGAGGAGACAGCAGCTCTCAAGAAAATAAAGAGATTCTTGAGGTGATCACTAGGGCAGTTAAATAGTTGATTATAGACTCTCCCGAGGAAGAGGAAGTGGCTCATAGCAGGCTGCATGAGTGCTTCCTCTCCAGTGAAAATAAATATAAAGCTCCCCCACACCGCAGAAAAATCCCCTTTTTTCCAGAAGTGCATGATGAGATGTCATGCTTCTGGAGAAAACCATATACTAGCTGTGTTTATAACCCGGCAATGTCTGATTACTCAACCATCATGGGGAGTGAGCAGGATGGCTATTTAGCAATGGCAAAGGTGGAGGAGGTGCTTGCAAGCCACCTCTCTCCATCAACGGCAGGTAATTTAGGGAGGCCAACTTTACCTTCTAAGCCATGTAAGGCCACCTCGGCGGTCGTGGGTAAAGCCTATGCGGCAGCGGGTCTTGCTTGTGGGTCACTGCATATGGCAGTGTTGCAGGCCGAAGCAGACCTGCTGAGTGAGCTTGATACTGGGGAGGGAATTGGGCCCAAGGCAGCCAAGCCACAGATTTATCTCTCCGGGCGACCAAACAAACGCTACACTAGGGCATGCCCTGGCCATGGCCATCCCACATTTTGGAAAATCCCACGAAATGTGGAAAAGCTAACATCACTGAAAGACCATTTGGCAGTTTGGAAAGTACTGCCAAATGTGTCTCCATGAGTTCTGTCTACCATAGAAAAGGGTTACCGGGTCCAGTTCAAAGCTTTTCTCCAGTGCAGAGGACAACTTTTTTAGAGGTTATATGGGATTCTACTACGTTGAGGGCATTTCTATCCTCAACATGCGTAGGATCGATCCTATCAACTTTGAGGAAAATAAAGCTAAGTCTGGGCATCCCCTCCAGTCTAAACGAGACTGTTGGGCCTTATGGCAGCAGCCAACGTCATACCATTGGGCCTATTGCACATGAGATCATTTCAGTGGTGGCTGAAAAGTCAGGGGTTTTATCCGAGGATGAAACCTCTGAGAGTAATCTGGGTCACTCAGCGATGCCTACATGCTCTGAGTATTTGGAGGTGCCCGCATTTTCTAGCCTCGGGTCACACTCTAAGGGCATCTCCTTGCCGCAAGATGGTAATGACAGATGTGTCCCTCACGGGCTTTGGTGTAGTCTTAAATGGCGGTCCAGCTCATGGTCTTTAGAGCGGCCCTCATATGGAGTGGCATATAAATCAGCTAGAGATGCGGGCTGTATTCCTAGCATTGAAATTCTTTCTTCCTCAGTTCAGAGATCACCTCATATATCTCATATATCAACCACCAGGGAGGGCTATGTTCACGCCCCCTGTTCAGGCAGGCACAACTAATCCTTCTCTGGGCAGATGAAAGGTTCTTGTCAGTGAGTTCAATGTACATTCCGGGCAGCTGGAATGTAGGAGCAGACATCCTGCAGAGGTTCCATCCACAAGTGGTGTCCATATGGCAGAGGTTCGGACAAGCAGAAGGGGATGTGTTGGCCTTCAAGGAGACAACACACTGCCTGCTGTGGTTCGCCCTCACTCCTCCCACACCATTGGGGCTGGACGCCATGGTGCACACGTGGCTGAGGTCACTCTATATGCTTTCCCCCCGATCGCTCTGCTCCCACAAGTTCTAGCGAGAGTTTGCCAAGACCGTCTATGTCTGCTGCTAGTTGGACCTTATTGGCCAGCTCGAATATGGTTCTCGGAGATAGTTTCCCTGCTCGATGGCATTCCTTGGGAGATTACCATCTGCAGGGATCTACTGTCTCAAGCTGGAGGGCTGATTTATCAGACCCTGTGGGTCTGGCCCCTGAGGGGCATCAGCTCATAGTTTCTGGTCTCACAACTGAGGTTGTAGAGACCATGTTAAATGCCAGAACACCATCCGCAAGTTGTATGCACACAAGTGGCGGCTTTTCGTCTTGTGTTGTGAGGAAAGTCAGCTAGACCCAGTGAACTGCACAATAGCTACAGTCCTGGAGTTCTTACAAGAATGTTTCTCAGCAGGGTTGGCTCCTTCTACAATCAGGGTTTATGTGGCTGCTGTTTCAGCCAGTCACGCACTTGTTGATGGAATCTCTGTGGGGCAACATCCTTTAACTTCGAGGTTCATGCGTGGTGTCAGACAGCTGAGGCCCATCTGCAGGTCGCGCATACCTTCTTGGGACCTTTCTGTGGTCTTGGAAGGTCTGTCAAGGGCCCCATGTGAGCCCTTACAGTCAGTCTCTGAGAAGCTTCTGACTCTAAAGGTAGCTCTTCTACTCGCCCTGACATATCTCAAGCGAGTGGGAGATCTACAAGCTCTCTCTGTTGCCCCTTCCTGTCTTGACTTTGCCCCTGGATTAGCCAAGGCCTTCCTGTATCCTAGGCCAGATTATATTCCTAAAGTGCCTTCATCGGCTGCCCACCCTGTGGTGTTGCAGGCTTTCTGCCCTCCTCCGTTCCTCACACCGGAACAAGAGAGGATGCACCTGCTGTGTCCAGTAAGGGCTCTCTCTACTTACATCCACCACTCCGGCCAGTGGTGTAAGTCTGAGCAGCTGCTGGTCTGCTTTGGTGGCGACAGTAAAGGGAATGCTGTGTCAAAGGAGCACATCTCTCATTGGATATTGGAAGCAATCTCTATGGCTTATGAGGTGTGCGGTCTCGTCATGCCTCTGGGCAAAAGAGCTCATTCCATTAGGGCGGTCACCTCCTCGAAGGCTTTATCCCAAAGGGGTATCCTTGCAGGATGTGTGTGCGGCTGCAGGATGGTCTATGCCACACACATTCATTTGTTATTACAGCCTGGATGTTCATTCCACCCCGGGCTCGAGTGTCTTGCAGTGATCAACGGGCTTGGGTCTTTTTGAACAGGCCATACCATCGATATGACGGAGTGGGTATTCTTGGAAGCCACTTTTAGAATTTTTTTTGTGTTATTCTTTTAGGCACATTGTATTTGTCAATACCCCTGACTTAGATGAAGATCAGATCATTTTTTATGACAAATTTATTCAGAAAACCATGAAATTCCAAAGGGTTCACATACTTTTTCTTGCCAATATATATATATATATATATTCTTTTCATTATAGAGAGAAGTGAAGAGTTTTAGTGGGGGGACAACTGACAACTGACTGTGGACTTAGGCTTACCTGCGTGAGTTGGCCCCTTTACCCAATACAACAACTTTGTCAAAATAGTCTCAATTGTTTGTGCTCCATTTGTGCTGATTTGTGCCGTAAAAATTTAACTGCTTTGGTTCTGGAGATATTAAAAGAATATTTATAGGTCATTCTGTGGTCACCCCCCCCCAACTCACTCCAAATTCACTCCAAATAGTCTCAATCGTTTGTGCTTCACTTGTGCTGGTTCGTGCAGATAAAAGTTTCGTTTGTGCTGCTTTCTTTTTTAAAATAATAGACATTGAATTGTGTTGCGGTGATGTCACCAGCCCCCACATGCTCCAAGTTCACTCCAAATAGGCTCATTTGTTCGTGCTTCATTTGTTCTGCTTTGATTTGGAGATATTAAAATAATGTTTATAGGTCATTCTGGGATCACTCAGAATGCCCACATGCTCCAAATTCACCCCAAATAATCTCAATCGTTTGTGCTTCATCTGTGCCGGTTTGTGCTGTTAAAAGTTCATTGCTGTTCATTTATTTACTAGGAGAATCATCTGCTACACTTCACTCCCACCACTATGTGTAAGTGACAGTTCTGTTCAAGATGCTCTAGTGGAAATTAGTGTTATTGGTATAGGAAAAGTCTACATAGTTACTAAATCAAAAATTCTGGCCAATGTAAGTACAATTTTTTAACACTGTCAGTTACAATATTATTAGTTAACTTTAATAATGGTACAACGTTCAAGAGAGCTAAGATTGTCAATGTTTATTGAACAGAAAACTCATTACTAATACTAATATGGCTAATGTAGCTATGAAATGCTAATTACAGCTGTGCATGGTACCCATGTTAGTTTTTTGAACATGTTGTGCATCTAGGGGTCAACATTACCATATTGGTCCCAATATAAAAAATGATCATGAACAATTGGCAGTAGTGATGACACTGATTTTTAGCCATGGTCCCTTTCCCCCAGACCAAAAGTTCCATTTCAGAAATGGATTGAATTCAAGCCCGAAAGTATCGGGCACAAGGCGGGGTACACCCTGGACAGGGTGCCAGTCCATCGCAGGGCACAATCATATACACACTCACACACCCATTCATACAGTATGGACAATTTACCAACCTACCAATCAAGCTACCATGGGGGAGGAAACCAGAGTACCCAGAGGAAACCCCCGCAGCACGCAATCGAACCCCGGACCCTGGAGGTGTGAGGCGAATGTGCTAACCACTAAGCCACCGTGCACCCTGCCCGAAACAGTTTGATACAAAAACAAGTTCTCTAAAATTCAAAAAAAGGGAATACACACCTTTGAAGCCTGGCATCTGAACACGTGATAAATCATCACATTTGGGAAGAAGCGAAAAAAGCCCCTGCACATTTGTCTTTAAAAGAGCCAAGGTCTATCCATCAGCCACAGAGAAATTCATAGAAATTAGAGGCAACTGTAGGGAATGTCACGGCCACATTCACATAAAATGTGACAGAGAGCCTGAAATGAACAGCCCAATGGTTCTCAATTGTTTAATTAAAAACACTGATGACTCGCTGCACACTGGCTGTTCCAAGCATGTGATGTCTGGTACCTTGTGTGTGCAGATAGCCAAAGAACTGTGTGAGGGTAGAATGGAAACCCATGTATGGAGGACATCAGAGGCAACAAAACTGATGGATTTTGGAGATCCTGAGCCAAGCCCTCTTCCTAATTTGGCCACCCTGCGCAAAGCAAAGCAAGAGAGAAATGACATAGAATTAGGCAACAAGGATTATATTTTGTCACTGCAGTTGTTAAAATATAATGCACCTCACAGTGCTAGCTGGAATCACTACTGGAGTCAATCACAAATGTTTATGTACAAGTCATTATCAAAGAAGTCTACTAACCTCACTGTGAGTTTTGATGCAACTGGCTCAATGGTGAGGAAACTACAGAAACCAAATGGCATGTCTGGCCATTTCTTCTTATATCAGGGTGTTCTGGCAGGGTCTGAGAGTTCAAGTGTCCCAGTGGTGTAAATGCTGTCAGAGAGACACAATGTTAAATCAATAACACATTGGCTGACAGAATGGATATGTGCATGTGCACCAATTCCAAAAGAGTTTGTGAGTGACTTTTCTCTGGCTTTGCTTAGAGCTCTGGTCAAGGCTTTTACTCCTCATCCTGATCTCAAGACCTACATCAATGAGTGCTGTGGTGTCTTACTCTGTAAAATATCAGCAAAAGAGCCACCTTGTTTTGTTCGGGTTGATGTTGCACACTGCATCAAGATGATCTCCCAGTGGGACTGCTTGAAGAAAAAAAAACATATCACATTAAAGATTTCTTTGTGAGGTCAATGGCACAACTTCTCAAGTCACAATCCATGGACAATGCAAGAGATCTACTACGCAGTATTACTGTTGTGGCTCTCAGCGAAGCAGAGGGCAATGACAGCTCTGGAGCCCCCCTTATATCAGAAAGATGCAAGAAATACCTGAAAGCCCAAATTGCAGAAGTGTGTGTAATCATTCCAGATATAGAGGGTGAGGACCTGGAAGCAGTGGATCAATTTGACCAAACAGAAAGACCTACAGCAGTGGATGACAGACATATGTGAGGAGAGCAGGTCACTTGCCATGGCTAATGATGATAATGATAGTATGCACTTCCTCCCTGAGATTATTCCCAATATAACCTGGCTTGCAATTACTTACCACTCTGGACAGGGGTAATGATCACTCACTTCCGAAGCACCAAAAGTTCAGCCAATGTTGAAGCAGAGTTCAAAAACATCAAACATGGCCTTATCAAGCATGAAAACTTGCCTATTCGGGTGGATCAATTCATTGCTCAATGTCTGTCCTTCACTGAGGGCAATATATGAATTTTTTCTGCAAAACAAAAAGGTGAAGAAGATGCAGCTGTTGCAACAGTGATCACCACATGAGCCACTACCCACCACAATTTGCAGTCTAGATGTAAATGAAGAAATGTATGCTCCCTGTTCTGGGAAGTCTGACACTGTCCCCAACAGATGAAGATGCTGTTGAAAACTGGAGAGGCCTAGCGGTTCCACCCAAAAAGAGGAAGAGGAATTCATACCTCTCTCCTTGGCCATGAATGGCTCCATGCAGATCCAACCGTGAGGGGGAAAAGAGTGAAAGTGGAACTATTGAAAAATGGAAATAATCAACAGCCTGTTAAACTCAGGAAATTAAGAATCTCTGTGCTGAACACACGTGTATTTGATGCTTTTTCTTAATGCTTGTGTTGTGCTTTCCGCGATAGTGTAACTTTAGGAAATATTGTTTGCGGTGAGGACTCCAACAACTTCCTCCAGCTAGTGAAAACAATCACCACAAAGGGTCTGAATACACAGGTCTACATACAGAGGGCAGAGCTGCTGAGTGGAATATTTAAAGCTCTCCAATTGAAGTCTGGTGCTCTCTAAATCGATGGACAGTGCCACATCTCCACTATCATTGAAAGGTCATTGACACAACTTGCATGTGTTTCCTTCACACGACAGTGCTCCTCTCAGTATTGCAGTCTCAGCACAGAAGTCACAAGGGAAATTCAATTTGTTTGTACTTCTGTTGCTGTACTGCAGGCTTCTGGAATGGCTCATCGTCAGACCACGGTGGAAGAAGGCCTTAACCTTCCGGAGTCCCCCTGCCTCAGGCTAATCCAAAGTCCATGACAGTGTCCCTCTGCATTCAAGACTCTACCTTAAGAAAAGGTCTCTGTGCAGGGAAAGTTTCTTACAGTTACACTCTGGATTAACACTGACCTGGGAAGCACCTCCACAAAATTTTCTTTGCGTGAATTTCCCTCCAATCTGATGCTCCAATGAGAGAGATTTACTGTAAGGTAATTGCTTTCAGAGGAGGCTTAACCCAGGATGCTCTTTGACATTATGTGGCCTACTGCAGGAGGTCTCAATGTGTCTGGGAGATGTACGATGACCTAAGAAGTGGAGTGACAGGAATGTCAGAAAAAAACAAAATATGTCCACATGCTGTGTTAAACACAAAAAACTGATTGCATTGTTTAGTTTTTCATTCAAGTATTTTTTGTTCTAGGCCATACACTTTTCCTACTCCTGCTTGAAGAAGTTGTCTCTGCTTTTCTGGAAATCGGGCTTGATGGTGTTTGCACTCAAGTCTTGGTTTGAAGACAGATAGTGGCTTGTCAGTATTAAGTGTTTTTAAGTTTAAGTTTTTAAAGGTCCATTATTTGTGGCAAAGGATTTTGATAGTACACAGTAATTAAATTTCCAAAGTAAAATCATTTTGGCTTAACTCTTAATTCATTGAGTCATTTATGTCATTAAGATTTTACATACATACACATGCACACACACATATATACATAAAAAAGTATATATATATATATATATATATATATATATATATATATATATATATATATATATATATATATATATATATATATATATATATATAATCACAAACACAGAGTTACAGCAAACAGATTATGGTGTGTGTATTTATTTATGACAATGTTAATATTGTGACTTATTCTCTTAACAAATACAGCAACAAGTAGTGACCTCAGAATTACCTATAAAATATATTTTTTAATATCTCCAGAACCGAAGCAGCACAAAATTTTTACGGCGCAAACGGAGGACAAACGATTGAGAATATTTTGCAAACGTTTTGCGTTGGGTGGGGGCCCAACATTACGCAGGTCTGAGGCTTCGCTGAAGACAAAAAAAAGCTGATGACATGGTTTACAGGTGCCATTTTATAGTCACACTAGGCGTGAAATGCCATGTCACCTGACCACGGCAGGCCGATAAATAGGCATGATTTTACACTGACTACAGATACCAGTTTCACACAAGAACACTTCTTACCACGTGAAGCTCAAGCAACGTTGAGTTCTCTTTGAAAGGGAACTTCAGATTCCTGAACCTGTTAAAGTTCTTGCTTATTATTCCATTATTTATCTTAAAGCATATAAATTCGAAACTGTTGTGAATTATTTACTGTGAAACTAATAAGAAAGGAATGCAGTCCTGAGAGTCAGGACTCACTGATGGGCCCTGGGAGTTAGCTACACACTTAGCTGGGAGTTAGCTACACTTCCAATCTGTATTGACTCATCCGTTTTGAAGTAACTGTGCACAATTTGTTTATTCAGTTGTAAAAAAAAATAACTAACTAACTAAATAAATAAATAAATAACAATATTACAAGCATGACTGAATCTATTAAAAGTTACAATCCTTGTAATAAAAGATGTGTCTGTTTTTTTTATTTGTTGGGGTGTTGGACATGCCTCATTGCTTGTTTCTTTGGTTGTGGCACTTTCTCTTTTAGCAAATGACAAACGGCGCTAACCTCAGCTTGTTAAAGCAGCATGTAAAAAATTCACTGATTATCTGAGAGAACAGAATTCTGCCATGAAAAGATGTAGACACTTGCATTGATTGCATTAGCCCTTTGCAGTAAAAGTAAACAAAGCTAGGTTATTATTATGCCACCAGAGCTGAATATACAGGCTTTTTTTTTTTTGTATGTTCTTTGTTGGTTCACTGACCCTGCTCTATGATTGTAGACAATGCCTTACTGGGGCAGAGGGTGTGTCATCCTGTCTGCATGTTCATGGATTTTCTGTGTGGGCTGTCAAGAACGTATTTATACACAGGCTAATCGTTCTTTACTTCATAGGTAAAATAGCTGAAAAGGTCAGGAAGGGCAGGTATTATATGAATGTGTGAGTTTTGGACCTGGCAGGTGACTTGGGGGTTGCTAAAAACCTCACTCAACAGAAGGTCCTCACAAAGATTTTGTGTTTGTGTGTGTGTGTGTGTGTGTGTGTGTGTATGTGTGTGTTTGTAGGGCACATACCCAAATTGTTTGTTCTCACGTAAGTGCGTTCCTGTACTCATCGTGGTCACAGTTGTGGTGCTGTGAATGCAGGCATCTCTCATTTATAGACATACAAGATAAAGGAGTATTCTACAATAACACACACACACACCCAAACCAGCACTACACATGCATTTCTTCAGACCATACCCAAATCAACCTTAGATCTTCAAAGACTAAGAGCTAAAAGACACACTCAAACTGCAAGAGAGACACATAAAGATGCACGCACACGCACATATTCGTCTTCAATATCAACATCCCAGCTGTGTGTTTGTTCAGCCTAGGGTGATGGAATGTGTACAGTTACTTTCTCTCTCTCACACTTGTACCATCTCAGATTTCTATCAGATAAAAGGTTATTCTCTAATCTTGGTTTATTTGCTTACTCCCTTAATCCACTCTTTTGCAAACAACACTGTAACACAGCAGACTGCAGTGGGGGCAGAGGAAGTACCCAGCTCCATTAGGCTGCCCATAAAGAACATATGTGTGTAACTCAATAGCCAAGGTTGCCATCTATGTCCTATGAACATTTTAGCCACAACAGACACATACACAAATGCACATAGGCATGGGTATGAGCAAGAGCATACAAAAAGACTCAAATATACACACATAAATACCCATAAACATGATACACACATACACACACATGCTTTATCAGTCTCATCTTGCTGTTATACACATTTCTCTCAGTGCTATTAAGTTTCTCTGGGGGGTATGTGGGCCACAGTAATGACCTACCAGAAGAATGACATAAAAACGAAGGAATGTCAGAATTAGCCCCCAGGAAAAAAAAAAAAAAAAAAAGAAGCAGCACATGGAATTCATTATGTTTATTGGTACACAACTGCTACACACAGGCCCCTCTCCTTGTTCCCATTCATTCTTTGCTGAAAAGTGCACTCTCTTTGCATGCCAGAGGAAAAAAAGATTGTTTCTCTTAAGATGTGATTAAAAACAAAAAGATATGCTTGTCCTGTTGTCACATAAGGTTTAATGCACCTTTTATGGTGAATGCTGGACCAAAAGTGAGTCACTGCTGCTGAGTTCTAGTTCCATATTTGGCATTAAATGTTTAAATTAGCCATTATGGAATGACATTATCACACCATATGTGTTGTGTGTGTGTGTGTGTGTGTGTGTTTGTGTACATGTATATGTCCAGGGGACAGATGCAGATGGAGGTGTTCAGGCCCCGTAGGTTCAGCTTTCCAATGAGGTGCATTTGCAGCATTCAAATGTAGGTGTCCGTCTTGTCCAGGTGGGTGAGGGCCAGATGTAGGGTGGTGGCGATGGCATCATCTGTTGAGCTGTTGGTGCGATACACAAACTGCAACAGGTCCAGTGAGGTGGGCAGCAGGGTCCTGATGTGAAGCACTTCATGATGATGGATGTGAGTGCAACGGGTCAGAAGTCATTGAGGCAGGACACTGGAGAATTCTTCGGCATGGGGACAATGGTGGTAGCCTTTTTTCTGGTTGTTAAATCTATTTGTTTGCTGGACAACTATGAATAAAAAACTCTTAAAAAAACATTAAAAAACTTTTAATAGCTTAAAAAAACACACACATATATATATAATTTATATATATGTATATATATATATATATATATATATACATATATATATATATACATATGTATATATACATATACATATATACATATATATATATATATATATATATATATATACATATATATATATATATATATATATATATACATATATATATATACATATATATATATATACATATATATATATACATATATATATATATACACTTATTAAAAGCAAAAAACAAATAAAGCACATGCACATAAGCATTCACAGCCTTTGCTCAATACTTTGTTGAAGCACCTTTGGCACCAATTACAGCACACCTATTTTTCATCACCTAACGTTGATGCACAGACATTTTCAGATCTCTCCAAAGATGTTCAATCGGGTTCAAGTCCGGGCTCTGGCTGAGCCAATCAAAGACATTCACTGAGTTGTTTGGTAGCCACTCCTTTTTTATCTTGGCTGTGTGGTTAGGGTCGTTATCTTGTTGGACGATGAACCTTCGCCCCAGTCTGTGGTCCAGAGCACTCTGGAGCAGATTTTCATCTAGGATGTCTCTGTACATTGCTGCATTCACCTTTCCCTCCTGACTAGTGTTCCAGTTCCTGCCGCTGAAAAACATCCACGCAGCATGATGCTGCCACCACCATGCTTCACTGTAGGGATGGTATTGTCCAGGTGATGACTGGTGCCTGGTTTCCTCCAGATATGATGCTTGCCATTCAGGTCAAAGAGTTTAATCTTTGTTCAATCTTTGGTCTGAGAGTTCTTCAGGTGCCTTTTGGCAAACTCCAGGTAGGCTGTCATGTGCCTTTTACTGAGGAGTGGCTGCAGAGATGGTTGTTCATCTGGAAGGTTCTCCTCTCTCCATAGAGACATGCTGGAGCTCTGTCAGAGTGAACATCAGGTTTTGGTCACCTCCCTGACTAAGGCCCTTCTCCCCAATCGCTCAGTTTGGCTGGGTGTCCAGCTCTAGGAAGAGTCCTGGTGGTTCCAAACTTCTTCCATTTACAGATGATGGAGGCCACTGTGCTCATTGAGACCTTCAATGCTGCAGAAATGTTTCTGTACCCTTCCCCAGATCTGAGCCTTGATACAACCCATTCTCGGAGGTCTACAGACAATTCCTTGAACTTCATGGCTTGGTTTGTGCGCTGACATGCATTGTGAACTGTGGGACCTTATATAGACAGGTGTGCACTTTCCAAATCATGTCCAATCAACTGAATTTACCACAGGTGGACTCCAATCAAGTTGTAGAAACATCTCAAGGATGATCAGTGTAAGCAGGATGCACCTGAGCTAAATTTTGAGTGGTATGGCAAAGGCTGTGAATACTTAGGTACACGTTTTATTGTTTATATTTTTAATAAATTTGCAAAGTTTTCAAACAAACTTCTTTCACATTGTCACTATGGGCTATTGTTTGTAGAATTTTGAGGAAAATAATTAATTGAATCCATTTTGGAATAAGGCTGTAACAGAATGTGGGAAAAGTGAAGCGCTGTGAGTACTTTTTAGATGCACTGATATATATATATATATATATATATATATATATATATATATATATATATATATATATATATATACAGTGGTGTGAAAAAGTGTTTGCCCCCTTCCTCATTTCCTGTTTGTCACGTCTGGCGAATGAAGGCCGAAGCAATCGCAGATTTTTAAATATTTATTTTAAAAACACGCATAACGAAACAAAAACACTAGGACAACTGGGCATAACACTGTGGCAAAAAACAAACACGGAGACAGAAGTGACGTGAGTCTAAAACAACGAAAGACCAGGAGAAAGTGCAGACAAGGACTATAAATACACAATGGTGCTAATTAACAAAAACGTGAGTCAGGTGCATGTGGTCAGGTGGTGTAGTGCAGTGGCTGATGGGACTTGAAGTCCCGGGTTTCCGGATACGTGACAGATCCCCCCTCCAAGGGGCGCTACACCTGGAGCGCCCAAAATCAAAGGGCCCCCCTCCGGGGGTCCCGGCCCTCCGGGCCAAAAGTCCCCAGCAGAACCAGGAGGCCGAGCAGCTTCCACCATGGCACAAGGAAGCGGGTGGAAGTCCTTGGCAAAGCATGAAAGAGGGGCGACACCCCCACGGGACAGGAGAGCGGAGCATGCCTCACCGCGAGGTTCAAGGGGAGGGGGGTACCTGACGAGGCCCGCGCGGGGGGCGAGGGTCTCCGCGAGGCTCACGGGGGAGCGAGGTTCTCCGCTAGGCTCACGGGGGAGCGAGGTTCTCCGCGAGGCTCACGGGGAAGGCGAGGTTCTCCCGCGAGGCTCACGCGGGGGAGCGAGGTTCTCCGCGCGAGGCTCACGGGGAGGCGAGGTTCTCCGCGAGGCTCACGGGGGAGCGAGGTTCTCCGCGAGGCCAGGGAGAGGAGCGAGGTTCTCCGCGAGGCCAGGAGAGGAGGCGAGGTTCTCCGCGAGGCCCAAGGGCAGGAAGCTCTCCGCGGAGCATGAGGGGGGAACGGAGACCTCCGTGGAGCAGGAAGGGGGAGCGACCCACTGAGCGCAGCGAGGGAAAGGAGCGACGTCTTCAGCGGAACGTGGAGGCAAAGTGACGTCCTCAGCGCAGCAGGATGGCAGAGAGACGACCGCAGCCGAGCAGGAAGGCCGAGCGACGACCTCAGCCGAGCAGGAAGGCCGAGCGACGTCCACAGCCGAGCAGGAAGGCCGAGCGACGTCCACAGCCGAGCAGGAAGGCCGAGCGACGTCCACAGCCGAGCAGGAAGGCCGAGCGACGTCCACAGCCGAGCAGGAAGGCCGAGCGACGTCCACAGCCGAGCAGGAAGGCCGAGCGACGTCCACAGCCGAGCAGGAAGGCCGAGCGACGTCCACAGCCGAGCAGGAAGGCCGAGCGACGTCCACAGCCGAGCAGGAAGGCCGAGCGACGTCCACAGCCGAGCAGGGATGCTGAGCGGCGTCCACAGCTGAACAGGAAGGCTGTGCGACGACCACAGCTGAACAGGAAGGCTGTGCGACGACCTCAGCTGAACAGGACGGCTGTGCGACGACCTCAGCTGAACAGGAAGGCTGTGCGACGACCTCAGCTGAACAGGAAGGCTGAGCGACGACCTCAGCTGAACAGGAAGGCTGAGGCACCTTAAGGTAGCTGAACAGCGGGGAGTCCCTGAGGTCAGCGAACATAGGTGAATTCATGAGTCCGCCCGGAGCTGGAGCGTCCTCACACACATAGCGGGGCGGCAGAGGGACTTCCTTCACAGGACTCACCGGCTGCGCGACTCTGAGGTAGCTGAACAGCGGGGAATCCTTGAGGTCGGCGAACATAGGTGAATTCATGAGTCCGCCCGGAGCTGGAGCGTCCTCACACACATAGCGGGGTGGCGGAGAGACCTCCTTCACAGGACTCACCGGCTGCGCGACTCTGAGATAGCTGAACAGCGGGGAATCCTTGAGGTCCGCGAACAGAGGGGAATCCATGAGACCCATCGGGGAGGGAGGGTGGGAGCAAACTGCTGAATCCGGAAAAAAAAATAAATAAAAAATCTACTGCCTCGTAGTCACGGTCTTTCGTTCTGTCACGTCTGGCGAATGAAGGCCGAAGCAATCGCAGATTTTTAAATATTTATTTTAAACACACGCATAACGAAACAAAAACACTAGGACAACTGGGCATAACACTGTGGCAAAAAACAAACACGGAGACAGAAGTGACGTGAGTCTAAAACAACGAAAGACCAGGAGAAAGTGCAGACAAGGACTATAAATACACAATGGTGCTAATTAACAAAAACGTGAGTCAGGTGCATGTGGTCAGGTGGTGTAGTGCAGTGGCTGATGGGACTTGAAGTCCCGGGTTTCCG
This sequence comes from Ameiurus melas, assembly GCA_012411365.1. Lineage (NCBI taxonomy): Eukaryota > Metazoa > Chordata > Actinopteri > Siluriformes > Ictaluridae > Ameiurus > Ameiurus melas. The sequence goes on along the minus strand of CM022780.1, from coordinate 10,985,829 downwards.
GATACGTGACACTGTTCCTTTGCATGTTTGTCACACTTAAGTGTTTCGGAACATCAAACCAATTTAAACAATAGTCAAGGACAACACAAGTAAACACAAAATGCAATTTGTAAATGAAGGTGTTTATTATTAAAGGTGAAAAAAAATCCAAACCATCATGGCCCTGTGTGAAAAAGTGATTGCCCCCTAAACCTAATAACTGGTTGGGCCACCCTTAGCAGCAACAACTGCAACCAAGCGTTTGCGATAACGTGCAATGAGGCTTTTACAGCGTCCTGGAGGAATTTTGGCCCACTCATCTTTGCAGAATTGTCCTAATTCAGTTACATTAGAGGGTTTTCGAGCATGAACGGCCTTTTTAAGGTCATACCACAACATCTCAATAGGATTCAGGTCAGGACTTTGGCTAGGCCACTCCAAAGTCTTCATTTTGTTTTTCTTCAGCCATTAGGTGGTGGACTTGCTGGTGTGTTTAGGATCATTGTCCTGCTGCAGAACCCAAGTTCGTTTCAGCTTGAGTAACGAACAGATGGTCGGACATTCTCCTTCAAGATCTCTTGGTAGACAGCAGAATTCATAGTTCCCTTTTATCACGGCAAGTCTTCCAGGTCCTGAAGCAGCAAAACAGCCCCAGACCATCACACTACCACCACCATATTTTACTGTTGGTATAATGTTCTTTTTATGAAATGCAGTGTTCCTTCTACGCCCGATATACTTGGACACACACCTTCCAAAGAGTTCCACTTTTGTCTCATCGGTCCACAGAATGTTGTCCCAAAAGTCTTGGGGATCATCAAGATGTGTTGTGGAGAAATTGAGACGAGCTTTGATGTTCTTTTTGCTCAGCAGTGGTTTTCTCCTTGGAACTCTGCCATGCAGGCCATTTTGCCCAGTCTTTTCCTGATGGTGGAGGCATGAACGCTGACCTTAACTGAGGCAAGTGAGGCCTGCAGTTCTTTGGGCGTTGTTGTGGGGTCTTTTGTGACCTCTTGGATGAGTCGTCGCGTGCTCTTGGGGTAATTTTGGGGGCCGGCCACTCCTGGGAAGGTTTACCACTGTTCCATGTCTTTGCCATTTGTGGATAATGGCCTCTCGCTGTGGTTCGCTGGATTCCCAAAGCTTTGGAAATGGCTTTATAACCCTTTCCAGACTGATAGATCTCAATTACTTTCTTTCTCAATTGTTCCTGAATTTCTTTGGGTCTCGGCATGATGTGTAGCTTTTAAGGATCTTCTGGTGGACCTTACTGTGTCAAGCAGCTCCTATTTAAGTGATGCCTTGATTGTGAACAGGTGTGGCAATAATCAGGCCTGGGTGTGGCTAGAGAAATTGAACTCAGGTGTGGACAACCACAGTTATAGTATGTTTTAACAAGGGGGGCAATCACTTTTTCACACAGGGCCATGATGGTTTGGATTTTTTTTCACCTTTAATAATAAACACCTTCATTTACAAATTGCATTTTGTGTTTACTTGTGTTGTCCTTGACTATTGTTTAAATTGGTTTGATGTTCCGAAACACTTAAGTGTGACAAACATGCAAACTAACAGGAAATGAGGAAGGGGGCAAACACTTATACACTTATACACCACTGTATATATGTAAATTTGCTGTCCCCTCAAAATAACTCAACACACAGCCATTAATGTCTAAACCGCTGGCAACAAAATAGAGTACACCCCTAAGTGAAAATGTCCAAACTGGGCGCAATTAGCCATTTTCCCTCCCCAGTGTCATGTGACTTGTTAGTGTTCCAAGGTCTCAGGTGTGAATGGGGAGCAGGTGTGTTAAATTTGGTGTCAGTACTCTCACACGCCCACATACTGGTCACTGGACATTCAACATGGCACCTCATGGCAAAGAACTCTCTGAGGATCTGAAAAAATGAATTGTTGCTCTACATAAAGATGGCCTAGGCTATAAGAAGATTGCCAAGACCCTGAAACTGAGCTGCAGTACGGTGGCCAAGACCATACAGCAGTTTAACTGGTTTAACTCAGAACAGGCCACGGCATGGTCGACCAAAGAAGTTGAGTACACGTGCTCAGTGTCATATCCACAGGTTGTCTTTGGGAAATAGACGTATGAGTGCTGCCAGCATTGCTGAGGTTGAAGGGGTGTGGGGTCAGCCTGTCAGTGCTTAGACCATACGCGGTGCTGGAAAATACACAGTGCTGGAAAATAATGGTGGCCGCACAAATATTGACACTTTGGTCCCAATTTTCACATTTTCACTTAGGGGTGTACTCACTGTTGTTGCCAGCGGTTTAGACATTAATGGCAGTATGTTGAGTTATTTTGAGCAGACAGCAAATTTACACTGTTACACAAGCTGTACACTCACTACTTTACATTGTAGCAAAGTGCATTTCTTCAGTGTTGTCACATTAAATATTGTGACAAAAATATATATATATATATATATATATATATATATAGTGGCGAGATAAAGTATGTGAACCCTTTGGAATTTCATGGTTTTCTGAATAAATGTGTCAAAAAATGTGATCTGATCTTCATCTAAGTCAGGGGAATTGACAAATATAATGTGCCTAAAAGAATAACACAAAAAAATTCTGATATTTCATGTCTTTATTGAACATACTCATTCAACATTCAAAATGGCAATGGAAAAAGTAAGTGAACCCATAGAATTAATAACTGGTTGACTTCCCCTTGGCAGAAATAACTTCAACCAGGCGCTTCCTGTAGCTGTGGATCAGACCTGCACATCATTCAGGAGGAATTTTTGCCCATTCTCCCTGGCAGAACTGTTTTAGCTTGGTCATATTCTTTGGAGGTCTCATGTGTATGGCTTTCTTCAAGTCATTCCATAGCATCTCTATTGGGTTGTGATCTGGGCTCTGACTCGGCCACTCCAAAAGGCAGATTTTGTTTCCGGTCAAGTGTGGGGCCGAAGACCGGACATTTTACTTTAAAATTTTAGTATTTTATATATATATATATATATATATATATATATATATATATATATATATATATATATATATATATATATATATATATATATATATATATATATATATATATAATGACAAGAAAAAATTACCCCAAACACACCTCCAAGATGACCACTACCTTGCTAAAGACGTTGAGGGTGAAGGTGATGGACTTAAACCTTATAGAGCATCTGTGGAGCATCCTCAAATGGAGGGTGGAGGAGCACAAGGTCTCTAACATCCACCAGCTCCAGTATGTCATCATAGAGGAGTGGAAGAGACCTCCAGTGGCAACCTGTAAACCTCAGGGGAACTCCATGCCCATTAGGGTTAGGGCAGTTCTGGAAAATATTGGTGGCCACACAAAATATTGACACTTTGGGCCCAATTTGGACATTTTCACTTAGGGGTGTACTCACTTTTATTGCCAGCGGTTTAGACATTAATGACTTTATTTTGAAGGGACAGCAAATTTACACTGTTACACAAGCTGTTCACTCACTACTTTACATTGTAGCAAAGTGTCATTTCTTCGGTGTTGTCACATTAAAGGAAATAATCAAATATTTGCAAAAATGTGAGGGATGTACTCACTTTTGTGAGATACTGTATATATAGTGCTGTTTTTTTTAGTATCTCATATTATATACTTTTAGATCTTCAAACAAAATACAATATAAAACAAAGGAAACGTTTAAACATGCAATACAATTTTTATTCATATTTTTTTTGTTGAAGCAAAAGAAAGTTATCCAACATGTATCACCCATGTGAAAAACCAGTTGCACCTTTAAACTTAAAATCTGGTTGTGCCACCTTTAATTAGGAAACCAAACATTTCCGATAACTCAAGTCAGGACTTTGACTAGGCACCTCCAAAACTTTAATTTAACTATTTTTGAGCCGTTCAGAGGTGGACTAACTCCTATGTTTTTGATCATAGTCTTGGTGCATAATCCATTTGTGATTAAGTTTTAAATGAGGGACCGAAGACTGGACATTTTACTTTAGGATTTTGTGGTAGAGAGAATTCATGTTTCCCTCAATTATTGCAAGTTGCCCAGGCCCTAAAGCAGAAAAGCATCCCCACAACATCACACATCCACAACCATGCTTGATCGTAGGTACAACCCCAATTCCAAAAAAGTTGGGATGTTTTAAAAAATAGAATGCATTGATTTGCAAATCTTATAAACCCATATGTTATTCACAATGGATCATTGAAAACAACAAATGATTAAACTGAGGACATGCACCATTTTAAGCTAAAAAAAAAAAAGGTAATTTTGAATTTAATGGCAGCAACATGTCTCAAAAAAGTTGGGACGGGGGAAACAAAAGGATGGAAAAGTAAGTGTTACTAAAAAGAAACACGTGGAGGAACATTTTGCAACTAATTAGGTTCATTGGTAACAGGTCAGTAAAATTATTGGGTATAAAAAGAGTATATTAGGAATTGGGCTTGTATTTCTTTTTGTGGAATTCTTGATTTGGTTTAAGCCAGATGTAATGGGACCACTATCTTCCAAACAGTTCCACTAATGACTCATCAATCCATAGAACATTCTCCCAAAAAGTTTGAGGATCAACATGGTGTATTTTAATAAAATTCAGACAGGCCTCAAAGTTCTTCTGGACTAGCAGTGGTTTCCTTTCAAAGGGAACTTCGACGTTGCATTTAGCATACAGTATGAGCCTTGCGCACGTGACTGGTATCTGAAGCTTGTGTAAAATCATGCCTCTACTTATAGGCCTGCCATGATCAGGCGACGTGGCAATTAATCGCGTCGCATGATATATATATGGCACCTGTGAACCCCGCCGCCAGCCTTTATTATCTTCAGCGAGACTGCATGTCTGTGGTTTGTGAGTGAGCTGGATACTGGTGAGGGAATTGGGCCAGAGGCAGTGGCAGAGCTGCGCCGCACCACAGATTTATCTCTTCGGGCGACCAAACAAACAACTTGTCATATCGGCCGTTCAATTGGTAGCCTGGTTATGGCGGAGAGGCACCTATGGCTCAACCTGTCAGGGATGAGGGACAAAGATAGGGTCTCCTTGCTGAACACCCCTGTTGAACCTTCCGGCCTGTTTGGTGGCGCAGTCAATGCCATCGCCGGCAGGTTTCGCGACGCAAGACAGCAAACGGCGGCGTTCAGACAGTTCCTTCCCCGTCGCGTTCACACGTCGAGTTCGCACGGGCCTCCATGAGTGGAGCCCGGGCCAGTGCTGGTGCGAGGGAGATGCAGAAGACGAGTGTGGCGGCCTGCCTCCCCTCGCAGAAAGCCAGGGTGACCGGTCGGCCACAGCCACAGCCTGCTAGAAGGCCTGATCTAAGAATGATCATAAAAGCAAAGCAGGCAAGGAAGGAAAGGTCCTGATGGGTCACGGAGGGACATACAGGGGACATGAGGCGGCCAGGGCATCCAGCCTCCAGTGCTACTGTAGGGCCTGCCCTGGCCGAGGCTGTCTCACATTTCCAGTCTTCTCTGGTCAGCGAGCTGTCACAGGGCGACGGAAATCTGATGCTTTCCCTCCAACAAAATGTGGAAAAGCTGACATCACTGAAGGACCATTTGGCAGCATGGAAACTACTGCCGAATGTGTCCGCATGGGTTCTGTCTACAATAGAAAAGGGTTACCGGGTCCAGTTCAGAGCTCGACCCCCCCCGGTTCAGTGGTGTGCTCACGACATTTGTTAGCACAGAGCAGAGCCCAACGTTAGCAAAGGAAATAAGTTCCCTTTTGGACAAAGGGGCCATAGAACATGTACCCCATTCTCTAAGGGAGGGAGGTTTTTACAGCCGTTATTTCCTGGTCCGCAAAAAAGATGGGAGTATGCGGCCAATTTTTGGATCTCGCGCCATCTGAACCGTACTCTTCGGACATACAGGTTCAAGATGCTGACGTCAAACTTATCGTGCCACAGATTCAGTCCGAGGACTGGTTTGTGATGATAGATCTGAAAGACGCATATTTCCACATAGGAATATCGCCCAGTCACAGGAAGTTCCTGAGGTTTGCGTTTGGAGAAAACACATACCAATTTCGGGTTCTTCCTTTCGGGCTGGCTTTATCCCCTCGCACCTTCACAAAGTGCATGGATGCTGCTCTGTCTCCCTTGCGACTCCGGGGCATCTGTGTACTGAACTACCTGGACGACTGGTTAATTCTAGCACGATCCAGGGAACAGGCGGTTCAACATCGAGATGTTGTTCTCGCCTACATGAGGAGCTTGGGGCTCAGGTTAAACCTTAAGAAAAGTATGCTTTCCCCAGTGCAGAGGACAACTTTTCTAGGGGTCATATGGGATTCTACTACGATAAGGGCGTTTCTATCCCCAACACACGTACAATCGATCCTATCAACTTTGAGCAAGATAAAGCAAGGTCTGGGCATCCCCTCCAGCTTTTACGAGAGGCTGTTGGGCCTTATGGCAGCAGCAGCCAACGTCATACCGTTGGGCCTATTGCACATGAGACCGTTTCAGTGGTGGCTGAAAAGTCGGGGGTTTCATCCGAGGATATATTTCAATCATCTTCTTCCTCATCATTTTTGGAATTTCTTTTAACTTTGGCAGAGGAATTTCTTTTAACTTTAGAGTGTTACTGGGTAAGACTTTTTAACCAACTCCATTTAGTATTTTCCTTTGTGATAATTTTCCAAGCTTTTACCACAGCCTCTTTCATTTGTTGTTGGTTTCAAGTAGTTTCTCCCTTCAGTCCTCTCTTCAGCGGGTGAAATGCATGCTCAGCTGGATCAAGGTCTAGTGATTGACTTGTCCAGTCTAAAAAAAATCCATACAGCATTTTGTGGAGTTTTTTTTTGTGATTGTTGCAGCCAACCAAAAGCCCTTTTTTCTTTAAAAAAAATTGCATTCCAATTTGTGGAGTTTTTTGACACAAAAGGCAGTGTACTATAGCAATGTGGAATTGTATTTTGACTGTGTTGTGTTAGGTGTTTGGGAAAATAAGGACTTGAAGAGAGGTATGTAGTTACCATTCTTACTAATCAGAAGAATCATCATTATCCAATTTAACATTTTGAGTGAAACAACATGCAGGATTGGTGGTAATCGCTGTCCTCAAAGAAAAAAAAATCAATTTAAACTTTTAACCATTACCCCAAAACAAACAGTGGTTTCTAACTCATTTAGTAAAATTATTAATACCTGGATGCCTTCTTGTGCAGATGTGCAAACATGCCAAGACCTTACAACAAAATCACATGGTGGCACAAGGGTTATCGGTCTCTCAGACACTTCCAAGTTCCAACCAGGAAAAGAAAAGCCTGGCAGTTATCTGGTGTTTATAGAACCATAGTTACACATAGTGTTCTATTTCAGCACTCCTACACCAGGTGTATAAGACCTGCATAATTAAAATAGGGTGATCCAGGTATGTAGGTAAGTTTGCAGGTTTGATTGCACCATGCCTGGCAGCATCCATAAAACATACTGGTGAAGAAAAACCTCATGAATTTCCTGTACAATCTCATCAGAATATCAGCTTTGGGTGTTTGGGCATCATATTGCTGAACATATGACTGAACATACATGGGCCTGAACATATCACTATGTCCAGTGAAGCCAATAGTAACTCAATGTATGTGACACAGTGTTGCAGAGCTCGCACTCTGCAGTAGCTCAGTGAAAGCCTTTGTGGCCAGGTTGAGCAGAAAGTTGCATTCTGCGCTATGAGTTGCACATCAGTCCCTGGTCCAGTCAGTCTCACCACCATATTGGGTGGCTATCCCAGAGAGTTTGGAGTCTGCTAGGAGTGCGTTTGAGTTTTTAAAGATTCAATCTGATGTACTTATGACAGTACTGAAGCCAGAGTTAAACATTGCAGTTCAATTGTCAGTTTACTGTCAGCTAGGAAATATTTCCTAAATGTGGCTCCAGATATAACATGCTTTGATAGATGCTTCACAATTCCTATTTCTTAATTGAAGAAGCAATGAGTGGATGATATAAGCACTGGTGGTAAATAAGGATTGTCTCAGCATCATTCCAGTGGACAGTAGTCATTGTGTATCTGGGTTCAGAAGCACATTCACACTAATCTCTTGTTCTATTTCTGCCAGGAAGAAAGCCAGTTATACTGGAGATTCATTTAATTTTCAGTAACTGCTATATCCTGGTTGGGGTCATGGTGAATTCAGAGCCTTTCCTGTGAACACTGTATGGGGTGCAAGTCTACCACAGTGCATCACATATTCACTTATTATTACAGGCCTAACGACATATGTACTTTAACAGGAGTTTCATACCCCTGACCAAAATCCAAATGTGGTGACACAGTATGTGCATCCACACTATACTGTATAATCCTTGAGATAATGCTGTAATTAATTGCTTACCAGGCACCTGGACAGTTTTATCTGAGAATTTGATTATCCTCAACCTCAGTATTCTATTAAAAAGTATTTACAGATATCTGATCTCAACAATGGCTGAAGAGTTTTGTAGTCTTTTTGTAATGTTTCTGTGCCTTTAACAGACCTCTATAGGTGAATAATTTTGGTTTCTACCCACACTGTCCGACTGATGTTGAGTTAACATGGTTCCATGTGTAAAAGATGAAACATTTGCAGCCACATGTGTGTTGGCTACACGTGAGTACTAGACTAACATGTCACTAAAAGTGGTTCACTTTTTAGTTACCAGTAGGTCTTCAGCAGCATGAATTAAATAATCTTAAATTAAAATTATTAAAAAATAAAAAAAAAGATCTTATATCTCTCTTGAGAATCTGGCACAACCTGAAGCCTAGTTTATAGATTCTACATACAGTAACAGCAGCAAATCATTCCCGTGGCACATTACACCACTCTAACAATTTTGGTTGAGCTGTTTCATGATTGATAATACCCCAAATTGTGGGATATTGCTAGCATGGCTACAAAACAGTTTGATGAATACTAGTGGGATGTGGAGTCTAGTTTGATAGGGACTTTGTCTTTGGAGAACATTGGCAGTGAGAAATGATGACTCCTGCACTTAATGGACAGGGTTTGGTGGCCAGGGTGATCACTTTGATCACATGACTTTACTTCCCTACACTATCCCCGAGAAGACAAGGCATATGGCTCAAATGAGATTTTCTTTTGCTCTCTCTCAACTTTTCCACAACCTTGAAAACTGTTTAATGTCTGGTGAGTTTGGTCAGCCAGGACTATGCATAAAACTTGAATTTGCAGAGCTTTTAAGGCTGGATTCCCTAGCAATGACTGGCAATTCAGTTACTATGTTTATTTTGCATATTTATTTTTTTTCTCTTGCTTAATTTTCCAATGTAATAGTGCTTATGTAGAGAATGTAGTACCTTGGCCCATATAGCACTTTGTTGAGTGCCTTGTAAGGATCTAGTTGTAATTTTCTGACCATTTTTGTCTCAAATGCAAATGATAATCATGTCCCTGTTCAGTCTGCAAAAGTGTGGACAGCTACGATAATCATGTATCCTGTATCTCTTTGTATATGTCTGATGATATCCAGGAGTCTTCAAAATACCTCAATAATTAGCAACATTAGCATTCCTAAAGTTAAAGCTTGGTGTTACTAAAAAGTATATGGGTTACGCATGTAACCCTGTTCCCTGAGAAGGGAATGAGATGTTGCGTGAGCTCCATGCTGTGGGAAGTGCCCTCGTGCGTGAACAGCATCTGAAGCTTATGTAACATCATGCCTATTTATAGGTGTGCCGTGGTCTGGTTACATGGCAATTAAGCTTGTCACATGATATGAGAACGGCACCTATGAAGCCTCTATAATCTGAAGCAAAGGTGAAATTCACAGGCATGCCCCAGTATGACAAATCTACGCAAGTCTTGTTCCCTTTCAAAGGGAACTCAATGTTGTGTGAGCTCCACGCTGTGGGAATGACAATACCCACTCCTTCATGCTGAGGGTATGGCCTGTATAAGTGTCACTGCAAGACACTCAAGCCCATGATGTAATGTATATCCAGGATGTAAAATCTAATCAATTTGTTTGGCATAGACCACCCCATTGCTGCACACACATCCTATAAAGGTACCCCTTTCGACAAATCCTTTGAGGAGGTGACAACCTTAGTGGTATGAGCCCTTATGCCAAGATTCGTAGCGAGACCTTGCACCTCAAAAGCAATACAAATTGCTTCTACTATCCAGTTAGTGATGCACTGCTTCGACACAGCATAAACTCTACGGTCACTGCCAAAGCAGAGCAGCAGCTGCTCTGACTAACACCACTGGGTGGAGCACAGGTAGCCTTTACTGGACACAGTACGTGCAATTTCTCTTGTTCCGTTGTGAGGAAAAGAGGAGGGCAGAAAGCCTGCAACACTACTGGCTGGACAGCAGATGTTTAGGAATATAATCTGACCTAGGACATTGGAAGGCCTTGGCTAATCCAGGGGCAAAGTCAAGGCAGGAAGCGGCAACAGAGAGAGCTTGTAGATGTTCTATTTGCTTGAGAGATGCCAGGGCCAGAAGAAGAGCTACCTTTACAGTCAGAAGCTTCTCAGAGGCTGACTCTAAGGCCTCAAATGGGGCACCTGACAGACCTTCTAGGTCCACAGAAAGGTCCCAGGAAGGTATGCGTGGTCTGCAGATGGGCCTCAGTCAACTGACACCAAGCACAAACCTCAAAGTTAAAGGATGTTGCTGCATAGAGGTTCCATCTATAGGGGAGTGGCTGGCCGAAATGGTGGTCACATAGACCCTGATTGTAGAAGGAGCCAACCCTGCTGAGAAACGTCCTTGTGAGAACTCCAGGACTGTAGCTATCGCGCAGTTCACTGGGTCTAGCTGACGTTCACGAGACAAAAAGTCACCAATTGAGTGCATACAATTTCTTCGTGGATGGTGCTCTAATGTTCAACATGGTCTCTTCGACCTCAGTTTCCATAGCTCTGGCCAAGGGTGATAAATCAGCCCTCTGTCTTGAGACAGTAGATCCCTGTGGATAGGAATCTCCAAAGGAGTGCCGTCCAGTAGGGATAATATCTCAGAGGTGTAAGGTGCTACTAGCAGCAGATGTAGATAGTCTTGGTGAATTCTCGCTAGAACTTGTGGGAGCAGAGTGATCATAGGGAAAATGTACAGACATGACCTCAGCCATGTGTGCACCATGGCATCCAGCCCAAATGATGTGGGAGGAGTGAGCGCAAATCACAGCAGGCAGTGTGTTATCTCCTCGGAGATGAACACATCCCCTCCACCTTGGCGAAATTCTGCGATATGGACTCCACCGCTTGGGGATGAAGTATCCAAACCCCAGGCCTCAGCCCCTGCCTCAAGAGAATGTCTGCCCCCACATTCCAGTTGACCAGAATATATATTGCACTCACTAACAAAAACATTCCCTCTGCCCGGAGAAGAATTAGTAGCGCTTGCCTGGGGGCGCGAACATAATTCTCCCTGGTTGATATGTGAGACCACAACTGTGTTGTCTGTCACAACTAACAAATGGTGGCCTCTCAAGTGAGGAAGAAAGAATTTCACTGCTAGATACACAGCCTGCATTTATAGGCAATTTATATGCCCCCCCAGATGAAGGCCGCTCCAGAGACCGTGAGCTGGACAGCCGTCTAAGACCATGCCCCAGTGCATGAGGGAGATGTGTCATTACCATCTTGTGATAAGGAGACACCCCTAGAGTGTGACCAAGGCTAGAAAACGGACATACAAAAGTTGTCTTCTGCACTGGAGAAAGCATACTCTTGAGGTTCAACCTGAGCCCCAAGCTCTTCATGTGGGCGAGAACAACATCTCGATGTTGAATTGCCAGTTCCCCTCATCGTGCTAGAATTAACTAGTCATCCAGGTAGTTTAGTACATGGATGCCCTGGAGTCAGAATGACATCCACGCACTTTGTGAAGGTGCGAAGGGATAAAGCTAGTCTGATGCGAAGAACCCAATTTTGATACACGTTGTGTACAAACTTGAACTTAAGGAACTTCCTGTGACAGGGCTATATTTCTGTGGAAATATGCGTAATTTAAATCTATTGTCACAAACTAGTCCTCACACTGAATCTGTGGAACGATAAGTTTGAGCTTCAGCATTTTGAACCTGTATGTCTGAAGAGGACAGTTCAGATTATGCAGATCTAAAATTCTTACTTCCTGTGCTAACCTCGGGCTCGGCTCTGTGCTGATTACTGTGGTGAGCACACCTCTGAACCGGGGGGATTGAGCTCTGAGCTTGACTCAGTAACCCTTTTCTATAGTAAACAGAACCCATGGAGACACATTTGGCAGTAGTTTCCATGTTGCCAGGTGGCAACACGGGTCTTTTAGTGTCGTTAACTTTTCCACATTCTATTGGAGGAAAAGCATCAGATTTTTGTTGCCTTATGACAGCTCACTGACAAGAGAACACTGAAAAATTGGGACACCCTTGGCTAGGGGAGGCCCACCAGTAGAACTGGGGGCTAACTGCCTAATAACCTTATGTCTCCTGATATGTCCCTACACGTCGCCTATGGACCATTCCTTCTTTGTCTGTTTGGCTTTTATGAACATTCTCAGATCAGGCCTAGTAGCAGGCTGCGACTCTGGCCACCTAGTTCCCCTGGCTGCCATACTCGTCTTCTGTACCTCCCTTGCACTAGTGCTGGACTGGGGAAGGAACTGGCTGAATGCCACCGTATGTCGAGCTCACTCAGCAGGTCTGCTTGGTAGGTCTACAACACTGCCATTGTATGCAGTAACTCACAAGCAAGACCCATTAGTGCATAGGCCTTTCCCACCAATGCCATGGTGGCCTTACATGGCTTCTATGGCAAAGCCAGCCCGCTAAATTACCTGCTGTTGATGGAAAGAGGTAGCTCCAAAGCCCCTCCTCCTCCATCAACATAGCTAAATAGATGTGCCATTCATTCCCCACGATGGCCGAATAATCTGACATCACTGGGTTATAAATACAGCTTACAGTGCCTTGTGAAAGTATTCGGCCCCCTTGAACTTTTCAACCTTTTGCCACATTTCAGGCTTCAAACATAAAGATATAAAATTTTATTTTTTGTGAAGAATCACCAAGAAGTGGGTCACAATTGTGAAGTGGAACGAAATCTATTGGATTTTTGAAACTTTTTTAACTAATTAAAAAAATGAAAAGTGGGGCGTGCAAAATTATTCAGCCCCCTTGCGTTAATACTTTGTAGAGCCACCTTTTGCTGCGATTACAGCTGCAAGTCGCTTGGGGTATGTCTCTATCAGTTTTGCACATAGAGAGACTGAAATTCTTGCCCATTCTTCCTTGCAAAACAGCTCGAGCTCAGTGAGGTTGGATGGAGAGTGTTTGTGAACAGCAGTTTTCAGCTCTTTCCACAGATTCTCGATTGGATTCAGGTCTGGACTTTGACTTGGCCATTCTAACACCTGGATACGTTTATTTGTGAACCATTCCTTAGTAGATTTTGCTGTATGTTTGGGATCATTGTCTTTTTGGAAGATAAATCTCTGTCCCAGTTTCAGGTCTTTTGCAGACTCCAACAGGTTTTCATCCAGAATAGTCCTGGATTTGGATGCATCCATCTTCCCCTCAATTTTAACCATCTTCCCTGTCCCTGCTGAAGAAAAGCAGGCCCAAACCATGATGCTGCCACCACCATGTTTGACAGTGGGGATGGTGTGTTGAGGGTGATGAGCTGTGTTGCTTTTACGCCAAACATATCGTTTTGCATTGTGGGCAGAAAGTTAGATTTTGGTTTCATCTGACCAGAGCACCTTCTTCCACATGTTTGGTGTGTCTCCCAGGTGGCTTGTGGCAAAATTTAGATGAGACTTTTTATGGATATCTTTGAGAAATGGCTTTCTTCTTGCCACTCTTCCATAAAGGCCAGATTTGTGCAGTGTACGACTGATTGTTGTCCTATGGACAGACTCTCCCACCTCAGCTGTAGTTCTCTGCAGTTCATCCAGAGTGATCATGGGCCTCTTGGCTGCATCTCTGATCAGTCTTCTCCTTGTCTGAGCTGAAAGTTTAGAGGGACGGTCAGGTCTTGGTAGATTTGCAGTGGTCTGATACTCCTTCCATTTCAAAATGATCGCTTGCACAGTGCTCCTTGGGATGTTTAAAGCTTGGGAAATCTTTTTGTATCCAAATCCGGCTTTAAACTTCTCCATAACAGTATTAGGGACTTGCCTTGTGTGTTCCTTGGTCTTCATGATGCTCTCTGCGCTTTCAACAGAACCCTGAGACTATCACAGAGCAGGTGCATTTATACAGAGACTTGATTACACACAGGTGGATTCTATTTATCACCATCAGTCATTTAGGACAACATTGGATCATTCAGAAATCCTTGCTGAACTTCTGGAGTGAGTTTGCTGCACTGAAAGTAAAGGAGCCGAATAATTTTGCACTCACCACTTTTCAGTTGTTTATTTGCTAAAAAAGTTTTAAATATCTAATAGATTTCGTTCCACTTCTGTGTCCCACTTGTTGGTGATTCTTCACAAAAAATTTAAATTTTATATCTTTATGTTTGAAGCCTGAAATGTGGCAAAAGGTTGAAAAGTTCAAGGGGGCCGAATACTTTCGCAAGGCACTGTATGTATGGGTTTTGTCATGCACTTCTGGAAAAAAAGGAGTTTTCTACAGTGTGAGGAAGATTTATTTTCACTGAGGAGTAAAAAGCTCAACTAGCCTTAGTAATCACTTCAAGCAGCTTTTTAAATGCTTGAGAGCTGACCTCAGTTTTAGCACACCCTTCTGGCTCCTTGGAGTCAGCGAGGGAAATTCATTAATTTATTTATTTATTTTGGCTTTCCATAGTGGAAGGAGGAGCTACAACATGAGCTCCAAAATCCGCCGGAGAAGACAAAGAAAGAGATAGAGCAGCGCTTATCTCTGGCTTCACTTCCAGATCCATATGAGATCCTGAGCCGGCCAGCCCAGATCCACGAAAGCCCAGCTCCCTTCGGCCGAGAAGAGAGCGAGTCTTGAGCAGAGCTCCATAATTGTAAGTCGTTCACAATGCTCACGCTCAGACCTCTCAAGGGCTGCCCTAGCATGCTCCATTCGTAGACACTTCACACAAAATGAAAGTGAAAGTGTGTCCATCCATCTCCCTGTGATTCAAATAAATTCAAATACATTTTATTTGTATAGCACTTTTTACAATGGAAATTGTCTCAAAGCAGCTTTACAGAAATATATAAATATAGGATACAGATTTTAAGTGTGTGGATTAATCCCAATTGAGCAAGCCGGTGGCAACAGTGGCAAGGAAAAACTCCCTAAGATGATACGAGGAAGAAACCTTGGGAGGAACCAGACTCAGAACAGAACCCATCCTCATCTGGGTATCAACGGATAGTATGAAATTAATTATTGTTCACCAAAGGAGACCCAAGTACAAAACTGCATTCCCAAGGCCAGACCAGCAACCGTAGTCCCAGCAGCCACAGTGAGAATGTCCATGTGGAATTGAGGTTCAAAACCATTTCCATGGTACTTCAAGTGGTACTATCCTAATGAATCTCCAGGCTGTAGCCTCCAGTTGATGAGAGGTCCATCCAGAGATAGAGCATCCGAACGGATCAGGCAGTTCCGGAGAGCAGAAAGGGTCAGGCTCCTTGACAGAAGGAGAGAGGGAGAGGCAGGTAAAGACAAGGAGAGATTGTTAGGTAAGACTTTGCATAAAAGAAAGTCTACTCATGGTAAGCTTGAATAAACAAAAATGCTTTCAGCCTAGACTTAAACACTGAGAATGTGTCTGAGTTCCGAACAATTGGAAGGCTGTTCCATAACTCTGTAGCTTTGTAAGAGAAAGCTCTTCCCCCTGCTGTAGCCTTCACTATTCGAGGTACCAAAAAATAGCCCACACCTTTTGATCTAAGTAGGCGGATCATAGAAGACCAAAAGTTTGCAAGACCGTTTAGTGCTTTAGATCAATAGTAGTATTTTATAATCAATGTGCAATTTTTTTTTTCTTGTAAGGACACCTGCATTCTGGACTAACTGCAACTTGATTATGCTTCAACTGGAAGATCCAGACAGTAAGGCATTACAATAGTCTAGTCTAGAGGAGACAAAAGCATGAACTGCTTCATGTAGTGACATTATATCGCTTATCTTAGCAATATTACTGAGATGAAAGAAGGCTATCCTAGCAATACTCTCTACTTGAGTGTCAAATGAAAGACTGGAGTCAATAATCACTCCAAGGTTTTTTTTTTACTGCTGTACATGATGAAATTCCATCCAGAGTAACTATGTAATCAGAAAGCTTACTTCTAGCTACATGTGGTCCTATTACAAATACTTCTGTCTTGTCAGAATTAATTAAGAGGAAGTTAATAAGCATCCAATGTCTAATGTCCTTTACACATTCCTCAACTTTATTAAGCTACTGTGTGTTGTTTAGCTTTGCTGAAACATTCAGCTGTGTATCATCACCATATCAGTGTGTATCATCAGCATATCAGTGGAAGCTAATTCCTTGTTTAATTCCAATAATTTGACCTAGAGGTACTATATATAAAGTAAAAAGCAGTGGGCCTAGAACAGAACATTGTGGAACTCCAAATTTAACCTCAGTATGCCTGGAGAGGTCACCATTTACATCTACAAACTGATAGCAATCGGTCAAATAAGACCTGAGCCGGGAGAGGGTCATTCCCTTAATGCCAACAATGTTTTCTAGTCTATCAGAATAGTATGATCTATAGTATCAAACACTGCACTAAGGTCAAGGAACAGAAGCAAGGAGACACAACCCTGATAAGAGATCAGTAATAGGTAATTTACTGTTTTAACTAGCGTTGTCGCTGTGCTGTGATGAGGCCTAAATCCTGACTCATTTCATGAATGTTGTCCTATGAATGTAATTGCATAGCTGCAATTACTCCAGGAAAAGACTTAAATAAACATGTAGGTAAGGGATCTAGTATACAAGTTGATGATTTTGCTGAAGAGATTAATGAAGCTAGTTCGGTCTTTCTAAGGGGAGAGAGTAAAACATTCTAAACGCTGTTCTCATATCGCTATATTATAATCTACATGGTTAGTTATAAAACTGTCTGGTTTTATTTTAATAGCCTGAGTTTCACATCTAATATTTGCAACTTTACCAATGAAAAAATTAATTAAATCTTTGCTGCTATATAATGGTTGTGGTGGTTTTCCTAGTTAATTTTGCTACCATGTTGAATAGAAATCTAGAATTGTTTTTGTTTTCTTCTATTAAGGTGGAGAGATAGATTTTTCTAGCAGCACTAAGAGATTGTCAATAGTTCAGGAGGCTCTCCTTCCATGCTGTTTGAAATACTACAAATATGGTTTGACATGCTTTATGTCTCTATTAAGGTATTTGTTTGATTGTTATACCAGGGTGCTAGCTTTTTCTGTCTACTTATTTTTCTTTTGAGTGGAGCCTGCCTATCTAGTGTGTAACGGAGCATTGACTAAGCATTCAGTCACCCAATCGATTTCCCTGGGATCAGAATCGACCTTGAAGAAATCTAATTGATGTCTCTAATCAAAGTGATGAAATGGGAGCAAGGCATAACACTTCCTCAATTCTCTCTCATTCATACTTTTCTCTCTCTCTCTCTCTCTCTCTCTCTCTCTCGCTCTCCCTTTTTTTTTAAAGGGACAGAAAAGTAGATATTCTTTTTCTGAAAGATAGGGAGGAAACGAAGAGTCATGTTGCAAGCGTTACACAAACAATCGACATGTGATCTCGCTGAAGATAATAAGGCTGACGGCACAGTTCACAGGTGCCGTTCTTGCTGTTCTTATAATTGCCTTGTCACCTGGTCATGGCAGGCCTATAAATAGGCATGATATTACACAAGCTTCAGATAATAGTCACGCGTGAGTGCGCTTCCCACAGTTTGGAGCTCATGCAACGTTGAGTTCCCTTTGAAAGGGAACTAATTTAATGTTCCTTGTTTTACACTTTTTTCTTGCTGTCAAACAGCCTAGTAGTTCATTAATTAGCTACTATTCATGATTCTCAATGTGTATATACAATATCTCACAAAAGTGAGTACACCCCTCACATTTTTGTAAATATTTGATTATATCTTTTCATGTGACAACATGAAGAAATGACACTTTGCTACAATGTAAAGCAGTGAGTGTATAGCTTGTGTAACAGTGTAAATTTGCTGTCCCCTCAAAATAACTCAACACAAAGCCATTAATGTCTAAACCGCTAGCAGCAAAATTGAGTACACCCCTACGTGAAAATGTTAAAATTGGGCCCAAAGTGTCAATATTTTGTGTGGCAACCATTATTTTCCAACACTGCTTTGATCCTCTTGGACATGGAGTTCACCAGAGCTTCACAGGTTGCCTCTTCCATTCCTCCATGATGACATCATGGAGCTGGTGCTCCTCCATCTTCCATTTGAGGATGCCTCACAGATGCTCAGTAGGGTTTAGGTTGGAGACATGCTTGGTCAGTCCATCAACTTCACCCTGAGCTTCTTTAGCAAGGCAGTGGTCATCTTGGAGGTGTGTTTGGGGTTGTTATCATGCTGGAATACCTCATACTGATCATGCCAGTCAGAGCATCAAAACAGAGAAGCACATTAATACAGAAGTAAATTTTAAGGGGAGAAACTCCACAAAATCTAGGCGAAGTAATGCAACGACAATATCTTCAATAAAAACCCGAATTCTCTATAGCTGGAAGGCCGAGTGCAAGAAAATAAAAATAATAGAAGAGCGAAAAAGACGCTGCTGTGTAGGTGATGCAGTTCACCCCCCGATATCAAGAGTTTAACATAGTCTCCTGCTTCCTCCGCTGAAATAAAGTCCTTCTGAACACCGTTATATGTAATGCGAAGCCGAGTTGGCTGAAGTATTCCATAGCAAGCGCCCTCAATACCACGATGTTGACGCCGAACCTCGTTAAATACAGCCCAGGCCTGGGCTATTTGGCTGTGTAGTCAGGGAAAACGGAGATGGTCAAATCCCTCACTTTAATCCGCTGGAGCTCTCTTGCCCAGCGTAAAATGTCAACACAGTCACTGTGATGCTGGAATCTGCACACAATAGCTCGTGGTCGTTCACCAGGCTTGGGCTTAGGCTGAAGTGTCCGGTGGGACCAGTCCAAAACTGGCTCCTTCTCCAGACCAAACGCCTCTTTTAACGAGGCCACTACAGGAGCAGTTGTACAGGTGTCAGCACCCTCTGGAATTCTGACTATCCTAACGTTATTATGCCGTGACCTCGACTACAAATCATGACATTTATTCTCTAATTGAGTCACGGTCGCAGTGAGAGACTCGATTGTAGTCTTCATATGAACTATGACATCGGTGCAACCGGAGAGAGCATGCTCCATTTCCACAACAGTACCTTTCAGAGTTGATATGATAACATCTGTAGCAAATTTATCACTAGCAAGCTGTGTTTTCACGGCCTGCAGGTTAAGATGGATAGTAGACAGCGCTTCCCAGAGAGTCTTCTGGAGATCTTGGAGCTCCTTTTTAAAAATATCGGTGTCCTTCCTCAGTAAAGCCAAAAGCTCAAGCCTGAGTGAATACCATCCCTACAGTTAAGCATGGTGGTGGCAGCATCATGCTGTGGGGATTTTTTCAGCGGCAGGAACTGGGAGACTAGTCAGGATCGAGGAAAAGATGAATGCAGCAATGTACAGAGACATCCTTGATGAAAACCTGCCCCAGAGCGCTCTGGACCTCAGACTGTGGTGAAGGTTTATCTTCCAACAGGACAATGACCCTAAGCACACAGCCAAGATAACAAAGGAGTGGCTACAGGACA
The DNA here is from genome assembly GCA_012411365.1 of Ameiurus melas. Taxonomy (NCBI): domain Eukaryota; kingdom Metazoa; phylum Chordata; class Actinopteri; order Siluriformes; family Ictaluridae; genus Ameiurus; species Ameiurus melas. The sequence continues at coordinate 10,966,130 of CM022780.1, read as the reverse complement.
ACTCTGTGAATGTCCTTGAGTGGCCCAGAGCCCAGACTTGAACCTGATTGAACATCTCTGGAGAGATCTGAAAATGGCTGTGCACCGACGCTCCTCATCCAACCTGATGGAGCTTGAGAGGTCCTACAAAGAAGAATGGAAGAAACTGCCCAAAAATAGGTGTGCCAAGCTTGTAGCATCATTCTCAAAAAGACTTGAGGCTGTAATTAGTGCCAAAGATGCTTCAACAAAGTATTGAGCAAAGCCTGTGAATACTTATGTAAATGTATTTTTTTTGTTTTTATTTTTAATAAATTTGCAAAGATATCAAACAAACTTCTTTCATGTTGTCATCAGGTTGAAACCTGGCATAAAGAAAATTATGGGCTCCTGTTTAACCAGATCACTCCAATAGGCTTTGCAGTATTAGATCTCCCGAGGTTATCTGGCAGAGGCAGAGGCATTATTGTGTTTTACAACTTGAAGTTCAACACAAGCTCTGTGTCTGTTCCCCAGTTTTCATCATTTGAATGCCTGGTCTTGAGTATTTCTGCTCCTGTATCCACCATCATTGCTACAGTCTATAAACCACCTAAGGCTAAGACACATGCAGATTTTATGTCAGAGTTTGCGGACTTCCTTTCGATGTTGAGTATGAAGTTTGACAGAATTCTAATCAACATTCACGTGGACCGGTGTGACTCTGAGGCGGTTAAGGAATTTCTGTTGTTACTTGATTGTTTTAGCTTCACACAGTTTGTAACTGTCCCGACTCATAACAAGGGACATACACTCGATTTTGTGATTGCTAACAGCTCATTTGTATCGCAGTTTTCATCTATTGACATTGGACTGTCTGATCATTCAGCTGTCTTTTTTAACCTCAAACTGTATCATTCAAGTGAGCCTACCATGAGTGAAGCTGTTGACTAACATTAAAAATTGGTGGATGTTAGAGACCTTGTGCTCCTCCACCTTCTGTTTGTGGATGCCCCACAGATGCTCAATAGAGTTTAGGTCTGGAGACATGCTTGGCCAGTCCATCACCTTCACCCTCAGTTTCTTTAGCAAGGCAGTGGTTGTCATGGAGGTGTGTTTGGGGTCATTATCATGCTGGAATATTGCATACTGATCATGCTCTGTTTCAGTATGTCACAGTACATGTTGGCATTCATGGTTCCCTCAATGAACTGTAGCTCCCCAGTGCCAGCAGCCCACATGCAGCCCCAGACCATGACACTCCCACCACCATGCTTGACCGTAGGTAAGACACACTTTGTACTCCTCACCTGGTTGCCGCCACACACACTTGACAACCTCTGAATCAAATAAGTTTATCTTGGTCTCATCAGACCACAGGACATGGTTCCAATAATCCATGTCTTTAGTCTGCTTGTCTTCAGCAAACTGTTTGTGGGCTTTCTTGTGCATCATCTTTAGAACAGTCTTCCTTCTGGGACGACAGCCATGCAGACCAATTTCATGCAGTGTGCGGCGTATGGTCGGAGCACTGACAGGCTGACACCCCACCCGTTCAACCTCTGCAGCAATACTGGCAGAACTCATACATCTATTTCCCAAAGACCTCTGGATATGACCCCGAGCACGGGCACTCAACTTCTTTGGGATGCTCTCTATTAGGATTTATTATAATGAGGGAAATCTATGCCTCTGTCAGGGGTTTGATTTTGTGTGTTTTAATAAAAAAACTTTTTCAAACAGTCATTCAGTGAGTGAGGAATGAGAGAGCAGAAACCCATAAAAAGTAATTGAATTTGTTCTACAGAGAGATAGAGAGAGAGAAAGAGAGAGAGATGACTGAATAGACAGCAGCAATCAGAGCTAATGGCCTAAGGTAGAATTCAGTCAGAGGATTGTAGAATGAAATGGCCTTGAAGTTTGTGTGTGTCAGGTGAGATTCTATATGTGTGTGTGTGTGTGTGTGTGTGTGTGTGTGCACGCATATAGACTTCCTCCCTTAACTAAATGATGTTCTCCTCTTGTTGCTGTAATTACAAGGCAGACTGAGTCAAGAGTATGTTTACCAAGTCGACAGCACAAGATCAAGGCCATACACACATCCACACACATACTGTGCACCTGTGGCGGTTATGTCATTTTTGGTCATAAAGCAGAGATTCCATTACCACAGGATGACTGACCGAACAGACACACAAGCAAATGTTCATACATGCGCGCACGCACACGCACACACACACGCACACACACACGCACACACACGCACACACACACAAACAGAGGCATATTCTTTCATCAAGGTTTTCCCATCCAATGTACTTGTTTGCAATTTTGTTCAACCTGTCATTATCTTATGCCTGTATTTCTCACAAAATCAAAAAGCATGACTAGACACATTAGCTTTACCACAGTAAGCATGTCTGTACCCATCATAATAGTAAGACACCACTTGCTAAGCATACTAATTGTATCACACACAGATAAACAGTTTCAAAACTTCAAAACAAAGTCTACAGACTAGAGTCTTTAGACTACAATGTTTCTATGTCATTCAATCATTTCATACATAAATGTTTATAGATTTTGACAGTCACTTTAATTTTACTCCAGAAAATAAACCCAGACTTTCCTAAAACAGTACCTCAACACTGAGAATACACTCACAGTTCACTTATTAGGAAAGCCTGTATACCCGCACATTCATGCAGTTATCTAATCAGACAATCATGTAGCAGCAGTGCAGTGCAAAACATTATGCCGATACAGGTCAAAAGCTTCAGTTAATGTTCACATCAAATATCAGAATGGGGAACAAATTTGTGACTTTAACCATGGCATAGTTGTTTGGTACCAAATGGGCTGGTTTGCCCCGTTTACAGCCATGCTGAGCAGAAAAGCATCTCTAAAACTCACAACACATCAAACCTTGAGCTGGATGGGCTACAACAGCAGATCATATTAGGTCCCACTCTTGTCAGCCAAGAACAAGAATCTGAGGCTACCATGGGCACAGACTCACCAAAACTGGACAGTTTTCTAATATTCAGTTGGAGAATTTAGGTGAGTCTGTACCAATGACAGCCTCAGATTCCGGTTCTTGGCTGACAGGAGTGGAACCTAATATGGTATTTTGCTGTTGTAGTCCTTCAAGCTTTGATGTTTCTGAGATGCTTTTCTGCTTACCACTGGTGTAAAAGTGATTAAATTAGTTACTAATATCCATTCTGGCAACTGAAATCTGGCATTGTCCTCTGTCCTCTCTCAGCAAGAAAGGCATTTCTGTCATGACATGGAGGCACAGATGGAAGCATGTGCAGGTATAGCAGTTTAGTAAAACAACAAATCCAAAGCATGAGGCAAAAGTCAATAATGATGCACAGACAGCATTCAGGCGATCAGGCAAACAGTACAAACAGGGCAAGGAAAGGAGATGAGGCTGGAAGCAAAGTAAAAATAAACAGACACAGTATAGACAGAGACAAAGGCAACTGAGCACATACGTCTCAACTCAATAACAATTTAAGCAGTTGTTTTTGTAATTATGTAATTACATTTGCATTTTGTTTTGTTTTGTTTTTGCTTTATAGAAATTAAATCAGGATCTTGTCCGTAAGGGCAAGCTTATAGGCATCACTGTGTGAGAGACATTTATACTGTAAAACAGGCAACAAGTCATAATAAGAACACTCGGAGATAGTCCTCACAAATCAGTTAAAATGGAAACACTTTGGAGGTGGTATGTATGTATTCTCTCTTGCTCCTTTGTAAAGTATATGTACCACTTCTTTTCTAACTGCTTAGATTGTTAAAAGAAAATACTAATTAAAGTGCAGAATTTGAGAGCTGATAATTATTAACATATGTCTAGCCATGTATATGTGACTGTAGTGTGTGTGTGTGCGTGTGTGTGTGTGTGTGTGTGTGTGTGTGTGTTGTGTGTTTGTGTCACATACTGGTGTACAATTTTTTTCTCTTTCAAAGTAACAGGAAACAGGCAAATACGCTTTGGGCAATTGTACCAGCTGAGCAATACCAAATGTCAAGGGAATGTGTGTGTTGTGTGTGTGTGTGTGTGTGTGTGTGTGTGTGTGTGTGTGTGTGTGTGTGTGTGTGTGTGTGTGTGTGTGAGTGTGTGTGTGTGTGTGCTGAGAAGACAGAGGCAGGGTAGCCAGAAGAATCAGTGCAAATGCACAAATCAGTTTCAAAGAGTAGGCAAATAAACTGTAGTTTCATGATATGTGTATAACTATTAATTGTAAGGTGAACCACACTGAGTGTTTGTATGATGTTAGTTCCCCACTTGTCACACTTTAAAATAAGAACATGCTGGGTAATCCCTCTTATCTGCTAGCTGTCAGGACAGGTGAGAAGGACCAATGCAACAAAAGAAACAAAAATAATCTTTCCACTGGGTCAAAGGTCATGGGGAGTTCATAAGGTGCTCTCTTAGAAGTTCAGTCAGTCTGGGATCAGTAATGGATCAACAGTTCAAAGGCCTCAGTTTTCAAGTCTCTCAAACTATGTTATCCTTATTCACTTTGGCATTCAGTTTGAATGGATTGTTGAATGAAGTAAAATATGATAATATTTTATTGGAAATTTAGTTCCAGCCCAGTCACTTTACTCTGATTTGGGGCCACGCATACTAATCATGTGTTTACTTTGTGTCTGTTTCTTACTGATGCTGGGTTACTGTGTAAAGTGTGACAGTGAGTGGCATTCCTTCTGAATACTGCCAAGAAATTAAGATCAATCATCCCACTCAATATACTTTTTTTATTTTTTTATTCACATATCCATAACTGTGGGTGGCACAATAGAGTAATGGATAGTATTGTCACATCACAGTTTCTGGGTGTCTGGTTTTATCCTGAGTTGAGATTGCTGTCTTTGTGTGAACTTTTGCATGTTCTTCTTGTATTTGTGTGGCTTTCTTTTGGGTTCTCTGGTAAGTGGATTGTTTGTGGATTGGTTATGCAAAACTGCCCCTATGTGTGAATGTGTGTGTCTGGTGCCCTGAAATGTTCTGGAATCCCATCCAGGGTGTATTCTCACCTCATGCCCAGTGTTCCAGGATAGACTCCAGATTGGAAGGATTTAATGTGATTAAGTCAAATGAAATGGTATTAAATGTTCTGGTTTACATAATGTTTATATATATATATATATATATATATATATATATATATATATATATATATATATATATATATATAAGCATACAGGGGGCGGGGGAAGGCACAGTGGCTTGGTGGTTAGCATGTTTGGGGGTCCAAATCCCGCCTCCGCCCTGTGTGCACAAAGTTTGCATGTTCTCCCTGTGCATCAGGGGTTTCCTCAGGGTGCTCTGGTTTCCTCCTGCGGTCCAAAGACATGCATTGTAAGGTGATTGGCATTTCCATATTGTCCGTAGAGTGTGAATGGGTATGTGAGTGTGTGTGTGATTGTCCCCTGACTTGTGCCCCAGGTTCCCTAGGATAGCCTCCAGGCTCCCTGTGACCCTGTGTAGAATAAGTAGTACAGAAAATATATGGATGGATGGTAGGATAAGCATACTTTAGCTTCCATGAAGACAAACATATGCAAACATTTCCCTTAATTCAACCACATTTTACCACATATACACTACAACTGGCTGATAATAGTCTTAGTTAAAACACTTTACCTACCTCTTCTCTTCTTCAAGCTATAGTCTGCATTCACTGAGAGCCTGAGGCCTGGGACTAGATGTCTTTGTGCTTTGTGGAAGGTCAATGGAGAAGGACTTGAGGTTGTGGCAAGTGCACTTGAGAGAATTTGTTTTATGTTACATGTACCATCACTTGTGCACTATTGAAGGGGGATGAGAGAGCAGGCTTTAGACGTGTTTCTGAATCTGTCTGACTTGATTTCACCACAGCAGACCGGCCAGGGAATGTGTGCGTGTGTATGTGTGCGTGAGGTAACGGGCATTACTCAGCACACTGTTTACAGCAGGGACTCCCAGCTCTCTCGCCCATGAAGACCAGGGTTCCTTTAACTTGTCTGTCAGTGTGGAATGCAAAGCTAACTTTGGGCACATGCTGTCTCTGCATTGAAAAATATGGAGAAGTGGCACTATTTTTTTCACCTCATCTTAAACACATACAGTTTTATACACGTAATCTCACTATTAATTTCACTCATAATTCAGCTGCACTCTTTTTTTCTCTATCTTTCTTTTAGCATTAACCTGTCTGTCACTAATATAATCCTAATTACTCTTTGAAGCCTAGGGAAATGTAGTAGGAGCCACATGTCATGCTTTTTATCCTAAACAAGCTTTGCATTTTGTCACATTGTGGTTATGTGGATCCTCAGACAGTAGACGGCAGGGCGAAGATTTAACTTGTGTTCATAGGAGCCTGAGCTGAGCATTGGTTTGATCTTGTCCAGAGACCAGCTAAATGTTGTCTGGAGGTTGTCCAGTGGTTTGAATCCAGTAGCCTCTTCTCCATCTAGAAACTTACACTGAGGGCTTGTCGTATAAGAACACAATGACATCAACCCCTAGTTCACTTCACATTATCACCATAGTGTGATGAACTAAGCACCAAAACTACCAAAGGCTCAGTGCAAAGCATAGTCTGACAGCATCAACACAGAAGCCAAGGGATTTTGATGTAATTAAATCTGAAGGCATCACAGATTCTATCTGAAAAATTAGGGTGTGGAGGACAGGTATCAAAGATGTATTTAGCAGTGCATGACAGTTTATATACACATGAAAGTTCCCATGTAAAAGAAGTTTCAATTAAGTTTAGGGTGGAGTTACTGGCAAGCACTAGAAAAGGCTTGACTCAGAATGTTTTTCTGGGTGTCAGAGATTAGTGTAGTACATGCCTGATCTTACTGACTTACTTTCAAAACCAACTATTGTTTTAAGGAAAAGTCTGAATTATGTACAATATTTTAGTTTTTCTACAAAAAAATGTGTTTGAGTAGACACACACACCAACGCACAATGAGCTCTTTCTCAATAAGGATGATTCTGTCATATACAGGTCTCTTTATGCTATTTTTCAGAACACATGATTATAAATATGCAATATTGTATGTACACTCACCATCCACTTTATTAGGAACACCTGTACACCTGCACATTCATGCCATTTCATGCAATGCAAGAAAATTATGCAGATTCAAGACCTTGAGGTAATGTTCACATCAAACATCAGAATGAAAAAAAAATATTATCTCTGTGACTTTGACTGTGGCATGGATGTTGCTGCCAGTTTGGCTGGTTTGATATTTCAGAGACCGCTGATCTCCTGCACTCAGCAGTCTCTAGAGTTTACACAGAATGGTGCGGGGGGCACTGAGTGAGCAACAGTTCTGTTCTGGGTCAGAGGAAAATGACTAAAATAGTTCGAGCTGACAATAAGGATATAGTAATTCAAATAATCACTCATTACAACCATGGTGAGCAGAAAAACATCTCAGTATGTGCAAAACCTTGAAGTGGATGGGATACAACAGCAGAAGACCACATCAGGTTCCACTCCTGTCAGCCAAGAACAAAAATCTGGGGCTATCATGGGCACAGGGTCATCCAAACTGGACAATTGAACATTCAAAAAGAATAACCTGGTCTTTTTCCAGTCTTCGGCTGTCCTGTTTCACTGAGTCTGTGCCCATGATAGCCCCAGATTTTTGTTCTTGGCTGATAGGAGTGGAACCTGATGTGGTCTTCTGCTGTTGTACCCCATCCACATCAAGGTTCGATATGTTGTGCATCGTGAGATGTGTTTCATCTGACAGCTCAAACCAGTCTGATTATTCTCCTCTGATCTTTCTCATCAGCAAGGTGTTTCAAGCTGCAGACCCTCCACTCACAGGATGTTTTTTTTTATACCATAGACTGTTGTGTGTGAAAATCCCAGATCAGCAGTTTCTGGAATACTCAAACCAGTCCATCTAGCACCAACAACCATGTCTCAGTTAAAGTCACAAAGATCACATTTTTCCAGATTTTGATGTTTGATGTGAACATTAACTGAATCTCTTGACCTGTATCGGGATGATTTTAAGTGTTGTGCAGCCACATGATTGGCTGATTGGATAACTTCGTAAATGAGCAGGTGTACAGGTTCCTAATAAAGTGACCAGTGAGTGGACCTTGTGAGGACCCTCGATTGACATAACACATGCGGGCTCACATGGTAGAGCGGGTTGTCCACTAATCATACAGTTGGCAGTTCGATTCCCATGTGGGCCTGACTCCACATACCGAAGTGTCCTTGGACAAGACACTGAACCCCATGTTTCTCCCGATGGCAAGTTAGCGCTTTGCATGGGAGCTCTGCTACCATTGGTGTGTGTGTGTGTGTGTGTGTGAGTGTGTGTGTGAATGGGTGAATGAAACAGTGTATAGTGCTTTGGATAAAAGTGCTATATAAGTGCAGACCATTTACATGCACGCACACAGAGAGTTTAGCTTAAAGGACTTACTTTGCCTTTCTGATTTTTTTAATCAGCTTGTCAAACATATGCTGTCTAAGGATATAAATAGCCCTTAACATTTCCTGTCTTTGTGGGGAAAATGAGATTTTTAGACTGTTTAGAAGGTTCAGCAGGTTGTGGGGTGGTGATGTTCAAAGGGTCATGAGGGAGTACGGGGATTTCTATTGAATGGCCTGCTTCTCAACCACAAGACACAACATAGTAACCGCAGGATAGTATTAGCATAAAAAAACAGGTTGGCGTTGTCCTCAGCATGCTGACTGCAGAGCAATGCTGATAATAATATTATCAGTAATATCTGAAAGCAAAAAATGTTGCTTACCGACTTGCAAGCATATATGTTTCCATCTTATGGCTGTTGTATGCTCAGTATTAAAACTTTAAAATAATTATAAATAGTATTAGCTGCAAAATATTTCTTCAGGATCACTTATGAATGTTTATATAAATGTTCATATAATATTTATGTTTCTCTTCCTGCCTGTTGGTAAAATGATGCACAGTGAAATACATACAATTGTTTGCTTTTTTATTATTATTATTTTTGCTGGCTTAACACAAATTCCTCAAGCATGATTGTTAGAACTAACAATGTGATATGGGCTGTTGTGATTTAGTGCTGCCCAGAACTTTAAATCATACTCTGGGCTTTCTTTCCTTCCTCTTCAATGTCTCCATTTCTTAGCCCAGATGGCTTTGCTGACTTAGGTTCATGTTCAGAGGCATAAAGACCAGTTGACTCCATCCAAAGCCCCTGATGCCAAGACCATCTGTTATCTGACATCAGAGAGAGCATGACACATAGCATGATACAGCAAAGACATATTTTATGCAGCAGCACAATGAAAAAAATGATGTGGATGTCTAGAGCTTGAGTTTAGAAAGAGCTTGTTCCCATCAAACATTATTGAGCAGTTAAAGATTGGAAAAAAGACCAGCTGCTATATTTCCTCTTCAACTGGCCAGTTTCTGTGAGTCTGTGCCCACTGTAGCCTCAGATTCTTGTTCTTGGCTGAAAGAAGTAAAACACAATGTGATTTCTGCTGTGTTCGATGTGTTGCGTGTTCTGAGATGCTTTTCAGTTCATCACGTTGTAAAATGTGGTTAGTTGATTTACTTTTGCCTTCCTGTCAGCTCAAACTATAATGGACATCAAATTGTTTCCCAGAGATTTAGCACGTAGCTGACATACTAATAAAAAGGAAAATATTTTAACACATACTTCTTCTTTTGTAGTAAATGCACTGTCACATTAAAGTGCATAAATGTATTTATTTTTTTCACCCAGTGAATATATATATTGGGTGGCCTGGGGATTAATACTCGGCAAAGGCTGAAAAGACTTTTAAAAAATCTAAAAATGGCTTTTACTAAATTACCTTGCTAAAATGGCAATTAACCATCTGTATTCAGAAAGGGATCACATTGTATATCCCCACCATTGTTTTGTTTTTGTTTGTTGAAAAATGAAGCCACCTTTTCACTCATAGCACCTTTATGAAGTGTGCAGAACTGATTAGTTCTTTCGCCAAATGATTATTCCAACAATTTTGTCCTGCCTTTCCAAAAGGTATAGTGATTAACACAATCAGCACTGAAGGATGTAGGTTGCAGTTCGAAATTGGGGCAGTGCTATGAACCAAAACACTGCTTTTTGTGACTATAGGAATACATCTCTCACCACTATTCTTGGCCTTTCTGTTACACTCACAGGTTGGCTAGTGCCAGATTTCACTGTGTTAATCACACAACTGGAAGTAGTTTTGCTTTCACTGAAGCATGGCTGACATATTAGATCTAATGTAATTCCCAGGCTGCTATTACAGTCCTCAGTCATCCTCAGGGTTAAGCTGCATAGGAATATAAGTAACAGTGTTACATACTCAGCATTCAAAACAGAAGTATCCGTATTCAGTCCATGATAATACAATATACAACATCACTAATCAAATTGGTGATGGCTATACGACTGGGTCAGAGCATCTCCAAAACAGCATGTCTTGTTGGATATTCCCAGTATGCAGTAGTTAGTACCTACCAAAAGTGGTCCAAGAAAGGACAAGTGGTGAACCGGCAACAGGGTCAGGGGCAGCCAAGGCTCAATGATGCACAGGGGGAGCAAATGCTAGCCCACCTGTTCCAATTCCACAGAAGAGTTACTGTAGCAAAAATTACTGAAAAAGCTAATGCTGGCTATGATAAAAAGGTGTCAGAACACACAATGCATCACAGCTTGCTGCATACGGGGCTGCATAGCAACAGACTGGTCTGAGCGCCCATGCTGACCCTGTCCATAGCACCAGGATGTTCTAAATGAACATGGGAAGTTCTAAAAAAAGTACTGTAAGACCAGATGGACTGCCCTCTATTACAAGATACAAGTGCTGGCTGTAATCTGGTTTGGTACAGCTCAACAATCAACAATAAATAATATACTAAACAAAGTAAAAGACTGGAAAATATAACACATGAATGATTGAGATGTGAAATTAATGCTGAATTAGACCACAAAATTAACCAAGTAGCCTTATTCCTCCCTCAGATAGCACTTAAGATAATATAAACTCTCTCTTGACAGATGGACTTTTGAAGACATTGAGCCAAACTGCAGTTTATAATTTTTCATAATCTTTTCTTTTTTGTTGTTTAACCCTTTCATGCATAGTGGTCACTACAGTGGACAGCTATTCAAAAGCCATTTTGTGCCTATTGCAAGGATTTCAATAGAATAACTTCATAACAGCCACAAGAGTGGACACTAATTCTTTGTTTCAGTCCATTGGTGTGGAAACTTCAATAACTTTATAAAAAATTATGCGAAAGTGAAATGAAGGTAAAATTATTTGTTTATGCATAAAAATACACAGAGGAAAAACATATCCTTGATCAGGATTTAATAATTCATGCCTGAAAGGGTTAATTATCTGAGTTGATAAGCACAACTGCCAAGTTTCCTTTTGTTTTTACAATAAGACTGATTAAGATTCTACCTTATTTGCCCCTTGCTAGACCAAACAGCTCCTTTCCTTATCTCCTTTTGTTCTATGTCTTCAATATCTTGTGTTGTCATGGCTCGCCATTTGCTGACCCTCAAAATGACGTTGTTTATGAATATAAGACTTATAGAACTACATTCCATGCCCATATATGCTGCCTAAGAGCAGAACAAAAAAAAAAGCATTGGATCACCAGTCACCTGTATTTAGACTTCTCCATGATACAGTAATGTATACAAGCCCCTTTTCCCAACCCAGGCTTCTGTTGGCAAAGGCTATATCTCTGGTATACATTAATAGCGTAACAGTGTGAGCGTAGCGTAATCCGGCTCGGGGGAGCAGTTACACTATGCTCATTTTATCTTGTGATGTCTTTTTTAAGGCCCTGTCACAGCACATGCAAAAATAGCTCCCACCATTTTTCTCGGTGTGTGCATCCAAGACAAGGTGAGTTGCTTTTATCAAGGCATTGAAGAAATAGTACCAGAGGTGTTAGGAGATGAATGGATACACTTGTTCGACATTTTGGGGCATTTTGATTAACTGAGCAGTAAGGATTTAGAATTCATATAAGCACTAAGCCATCCATTAGAGTCCATTAGTCAGAGAGAGGGGGAGAATCCAAATGTATTCCTTAGATGGGAGTACAGTAGGTGTGCAATAGGGAGTACAGATGGGAGTACAATAGGTGTGCAATAAGGTTTCATAGCTTATAAAGAGTTATTGCTAGTATTTAATTTATATAATATTAAATAGTTAAAACATATTTGTCCCTTTAGCATGCACACATGCAAAGACACAAAAACTACTGATAACTAGTCACCAGAGGCCGTCAAAACCTGTGGTCAAGCATCAATGCTGTAGATCGGTAGACTTATATTTCTATTTATATAATATTTCTGCAGGCATTTTTTTTTTTTTGTAGAACTTATGCACACCCAAAAAGCACACAGTGAAACATTGTGTCATTTATTTAGTTATCTATTTATTTTTTATTATTATTTATTTTTATTTTATTTTATTTTTTACATTTTGTCTTACTTAGCTGTTGTATTTTCATGTTTGTGTATACATGTACATTAGTGGTGTAACCGAACTCAGGGTATTGTTTTTTTGATTTTTAGTTTTTTGTGTCTTTTTTTTCTTGCAGAAAACTTGTGTGGAAGTTTGTCAGGTTTCAGCAAAATTCCCACCTTAACTACAACTCAGAAACTGCACAAAAAACTTGAAAACATTTGAACGTAGGAAAAGGTAGATGCAGGTTTCTTCTTTTTCGCAGTATCCATCTGCAGAATGCAGACATTATACTCAGAACCTGGCACAAAATAAAGATCAAGTTCTTTAACATTACATTAATTGGAGATGCACTATTCATGGTTTGCTCCAATAGCCTTACCCAGACACTGCCTTACTGAGCTCGAAAATAAAATCATATTTCTGTGCATGCAATAGAAATGCTTTAATTTATAGAGTTAAACTATTTAGCCCAAGAAGACTTAGCACTGTGCACAGGGTGGCATATCTCTGCTGGGTTATCCAAAAATAATTATTTAATTCATTTTAAAAATATTAACCTGTATTTTTATTGAACATGTTTTTTGTCATTCATAAATGATTGTTCTGAAAATAAAATCTGGGAAATCATACGGTCATTATAAAGAAATGCTACTTAATCAACCCCAGAAGCACTCAGAGAGAGTCTAGCTTTATACTAGATTTTTCTAGTCTATTTAGCAAACATTTCTGATCTTCCTGGAATGTAATGAACTTTTTTTTTTTAACTAAAGTAAATTTGATAAAATATTAGTATATGGCTAATACATGTCAACTGTAAACAATAGTTTCTTGATTTAGGAAATACATTGTTTTGAAACACTAGTTTAGTTTGCCTACTCTCATTTAAGAGAAGATAGCAAGCTTGCCATATAGCTCCACAAGAAATCTGGTTAAGGAGTTGATAAGCATATTATTTCAAAAAATTACTTTTTTTCAAGCAGTTCTGTTTTTTTCACTGTTTTCCAGTATTTCCAGGGCATATTGAATGGGTTCACATTATTAAAACAAACAAAACAAACAAAAAACATTCTGGTATAAATTCTATTTTAAATCTGTATATGAATATTTTGAGCACTAAACATTTTATTTGAATACATCTCTTCAATGCATTGTGCAGAGAAATGTAATTATTCAAATGCACCTTAAAATGTGGACAAGGCTGGAAGTGAATACTGAGAATTAAGATTTGTTTCCCATCCACTGAGAATAAAAGTTTGTTTCCCAAAATTGACTTATCGTTATAATATTGTGACATTCACCATGTAATATAACAATGAGCCCTGTGTAGTCATGCTTGAGGAAAATGCAGCCCAGGATGTATTTTAATTCCCATTGCAGTCATTGTATCTGAGTCATGATTACTCCAGTCTTAAGCTCATTTCCGGAACATAAAATGTAGGTGTGTATGTATGTGTGTATCAAAGCAACACAGATGAGTTAGTCTGCAAGGTATAATGACAAAGCGGAGACTGGTGACAATTCACTGTCTGACCTCAGGCAAACATTCAGCCATTATACAAAAATCCCTGTGATGACGGGAAGGGAGCAGGGGGTTGTGGATTCTGCGGTTCCTGGGTATGCTAACAATCTTAGCGCACCTGCCGGCTGGATACTCTCCCCTGCTGTGCGGCTGTGTGTGTACTTGTGTGAGCAACTTACTGTATTGTGTGTTTGTATCTGGTCTTTGTTAATGTAATGACTTACCGTAGGTCGTAACCACCCTTATCATCCTCAATTTCCCACCAGGCAACAAGCCCTGTTGGCAGCCATCAGTGAAAAGGATGCTAATATTGCCCTACTAGAACTCTCTGCTCCCAAAAAGAAGACAAGCAATGAGGAGGTGATTGCCTTGAAAAGAGAAAAGGACAAGCTCATGTACCAGCTCAAGCAGCAGGTAAAGAACTATAAACTCCTCACAAATACAAAGAACTTACATTTTAAATGTATATAATGTATACATGTATATAATATAATACATGAATATAGTACATGACTGCTAAATGTATATGTTTCTGTTTCAAAATGTCTACATGAATTGCAGTGTATGGCGACCTGTGGCATGTCCTATTGCTCACATGCACTTTTGACCTGTCACCATTTGGTGTGTGGAATCTGAATTATTTGTGCTATCACACATAATTTCAGCTATTCACAGAAAACCAATGAACCATCATCTTCACTCTCATACACTCAGCTTTTTATTGCCATCTGTACTTTTATAGCATTTCCAAATGGGTTGATGTTTTGCAGTACCTTCTCCAGATTAGTAAGCAGTTTAATTACACTCCATTGTTAGTAAGTCAGCCTTAGTGTTTAGGCTATGATTTGTCCTTTGATTACTTGACTCACATAGGTTTAATAAGTTGTAATCAATCATTTAGGTCACATCAGACCACATCAGTGGCATTGCTAACAAGTCTGAATCAGGCTGAATTCTGGGAAAACATGAAGTATTTGTAGCTTAAACACATTCCTTGACTGTTTGCTCATGGCCCTGAAGCTGTAAGCAGATGCAATTCAAGAATTTCAGGTGGAAATTATCAACGTTCATGCTAACACACTAATATCTAACTGAATATTTGTATAGTTTTTTTTATATACTTTTAATTGTATGCATACTTTTCCCTTTCAAAGGGAACTCAACGTTGCATGAGCTCCACACTGTGGGAAGCATCCTCACATGTGACCAGCATCTGAAGCTTGTGTAACCTCATGCCTATTTAAAGGCCTGCCATGATCAGGTGACATGGCAGTTAAGTGCATTGTGCGATATAAAAAGGGCATGTGTGAACTGCACCATCAGCCTTTTTATCTTCAATGAGACTGCATATCAGTCATTTGCGTAACGCTCGCAAAAAGAATTTTCCCCTCTATCTTTTCAAAGTGTGTTACACCTTGCTCCCAACACTTTCTGTGTGAAGTGTTTAGGTGTAGAGCATGCTGACAGAGGTCTGACTGTGCGCATTGTGATGCCTTACAATTAGGTAGCTCCACTCGTGGCTCGCTCTCTTCTCAGTCAAAGGGAGTTGGGTTTCAGAGTAGTGATGTGTCATTCATGGATGATTCGCTCATTTTGAACAAATTTTTAATATGACCCAGGAAGGAGTTGTCTCAGAGAGTGATTCATTCATTTTTCACCACACATGCGCTGTAATATCCCCATAGGTTCTGTACAGGAAACAGAAATGGTTAGTTCACGTCTCCATGCACCATGCAATACTGGAAACAGAAATGAACACACTTCCCGATCCGAGTCGTTCATTCATGTCACAGCCCACAGTCACGAAATGAACGAATGACTTAAACCCGAAGACTCGAGGGGTGAACTTATCATTTCTGTTTCTGGGGAACAGACATGACAAATGTGACATAACAAAAGAAAGAACTCGGACCAGGAGGTGAGGTGAACTAACAGACTGCATAGCCTGAAGACCCAGCTAAGCTATTAATTAATCATTTCTGTTTCTCATAATTTGGCCTTGGTTTCATTAGCCTATAGTTTATATTTTATTCCAAATGTGGTCAATGTTTGTGTAAGTACTAGATTTGTTAGGGAATGTAACATGTAACATTTTAATTATGTTCTGCTGAAATGAACAAAATGAACTAAATTACTCAAAAAAAAAGATTTGTTAATTTTGTGAACGAGATTCAAAGATCCAAGTCAAATGGTCCAAACTTCCCATCCCATTTCAGAGCCTCGCGGATCTGGGCTGGCTGCTGCCGAGGCAACCAGCTAACTCAGTTTCTGGGGCTCTCGTATGGATCTGGAAGTGGAGTCAGAGACGAGCGTTGCTGTATCTCTTGCTCTGTCTTTTGGGTACAGCCCTCGGCTTGCATTGCGACTTGTCCTTCCACTATTTAAAGCCAAAAATAAATAAATTATTAAAATAATTCCTCTCTGACTCTGAGGAGACAGAAGGGTGAGAGAAAAATGGAGATCAGCTCTCAAGCACTTAAATAGCTACTTGAAGTGATTACTAAGATGAGTTTTTTTCTCCCCTGTGAAAATAATTCTCCCTCACACTGCAGATAACTCCCCCCTTTTTTTCCAGAGGGCATGACAAAATATCACACTTCTGGGGAAAACCATATATAAGCTGTATTTATAACCCTGCGATGTCAGATTATTCGGCCATCATGGGGAATGAATGGCACGTCTATTTAGCTACGCTGAAGGTATAAAACATGCTACCTCTCTCCATCAACAGCAGGTAATTTAGATGGACCAGCTATCCAAGCCATGTAAGGCCACCTCGGCGCTGGTGAGCAAGGCCTATGCAGCAGTGGGTCTTGCTTGTGGATCACTGCATGCAATGACAGAATTGCAAGCCTACCAAGCAGAACTGCTGGGTGAGCTTGGCATACGGCGGCATTCAGCCAGTTTGTTCCCCGTCATGTTGAGTTTGCTAGTGCAAGGGAGGCATAGAAGGCGAGTGTTGCGGCCCACCTCCCCACACACAGAGACAGGGGAACTTGGCAGCAATAGTCGGAGCCTGCTAATAGACCTGATCTGAGAATGGTCATAAAGTCAAAGCAGACAAAGGAGGAGCTGTCCTAAGGGGCCCCGGACATATCAGTGGACATGAGGGTCTTAGGGCAGATAGCCCCAGTACTAGGGCCTCCCCCAGTACTAGGGCCTCCCCTAGCCAAGGCAGTCCGAAGTTTTCACTATTCTCTCGTCAGCGAGCTGTCACAGAGCAATGAAAATCTGATTCTTTCCGTCCAATAGAATATGGAAAAGTTAAAGTCACTAAAAGACCATCTGGCAGCCTGGAAATTACTGCCAAATGTGTCTCCATGGGTTCTGTATACCATAGAAAAGGGTTACCGGTCCAGATCAGAGATTGAATCCCCCGGTTCAAAGTTGTGCTCACCACAGTGGTCAGCACAGAGCAGAGCCCAATGAGGAAATAGGATCCCTCTTAGACAAAGGGGCCATAGAACATGTACCCCATTCCCTGAGGGAGGTTTCTACAGCCGTTATTTCCTAGTCCGCAAAAAATGGGAGTATGCGGAAAATATTAGATCTGCATCATCGGAACCATACTCTTCATACATACAGGTTCAAGATGCTGAAGCTCAAACTTATCGGAACCATTCTGGCTCCCTTGCCACTCCAGGGCATCTGTGTACTTAGCTACCAGGATGACTGATTAATTCTAGCACAATACAGGGAACTGGCAATTCAACATTGAGATGTTGTTCTCAGCCACATTAACAGCTTGGGGCTGACATTGAACCTCAAGAAAAATATACTTTCTCTAGTGCAGAGGACAACTTTTCTAGGAGTTATAAGGGATTGTACTACAAGATTGCATTTCTATTCCCAACATGCGTAGTGTCAATCATATAAAGCTGGATATAGCTGGATCTGGGCATCATAGATTCTGGTCTCACAACTGAGGTTGTAGAGATCATGTTGAACGGTAGAGCACCATCCACAAAAAAATTGTATCGCAACTTTTTGTCTCATGAACATCAGCTAGACCCAGTGAACTGCGCAATAGCTACAGTCCTGCTGTTCTCACAAGGATGTTTCTCAGCAGGGTTGGCTCCTTCTACAATAAGGCCGCTATTTCGGCCAGCCACGCCCCATTGATGGAGCCTCTGTGGGGCAACATCTTCTAAATTTGAGGTTTAGGCATGGTGTCAGGCGGCTGAGGCCCATCTGCAGACCACGCATACCTACCTGGGACATTTCTGTGGTCCTAGAGGGTCTTTCAGGTGCCCCATTTGAACCCTTAGAGTCAGCCTCAGAGAAGCTTCTGACTCTAATGGTAGCTCTTCTGCTGACCCTGACATCTCTCAAGCAAGTAGGAGATCTACAAGCTCTCTCTGTTGCCCCTTCCTGACTTGACTTTGCCCCTGGATTAGCCAAGGCCTTCCTATATACTAGGCCGGATTAAATTCCTGAAGTGCCTATGTCTGCTGCCCAGCCAGTAGTGTTGCATGCTTTCTGTCCTCCTCCCTTCCTCACACCAGAACAAGAGAGATTGCACCTACTGTGTCCAGTAAGGGCTTTCTGTACTTATGTCCACCAATTTGGCCAGTGGCGTAAGCCGGGCTGAGTGTCTTGCAGTGACCCTCGGGCTCGGACCTTTTGAACAGGCCATGCCTTCAGTATGAAGGAGTGGGTATACTTGTTCCCACAGCATGAAGCACATGCAACATTGAATTCCCTTTGAAAGCATGTAACCCTGTTCCCTGAGAAGGGTACAAGACGTTGCATAGCTTTGTCATACTGGGGCATGCTTGTGAATTGCATTTTTGCTTCAGATAATATATGCTGATGGCACGATTCACAGGTGCCGTTTTAAATAGGCATGATGTTACACAAGCTTCAGATACCGGTTACGCCCGAGAGCACTTCCTACGGGCCTCATGCAATGCCTCGATCCCTTCTCAGGGAACAGAGTTACATGCGTAACCCAGACCTTTTACTGCATACTGTTTTCTGTTTGTGTTTCTTATAGACAGTGCAAATCGTATTCCCTCATTACTTTTAACTAGACTGTTCTGCTTAATAGCAACAATTTTCCCCAATCATTATCTCAACATAACTAGCAGGTTAGTTAAAAGTGGTTGATCAGCTAATTAATAAATAATGTATATGCATTTATTTTCTTTTACTAGCACAACAGAAATTTGCCCTATCATCCAGAGAACATGAGTTCAAATCTCAATGACACCACAGCCAGGAACCAGGGCCAGGAGCCCAAGAGAGCAAAACTGGTCATGCTCTCAGGGCGAAAGAGGTGGCATACTTTCTCTTCCTTATCAATCATAGCAATACTAGTCAATCATGGGGGTTTGTGAGCTCATACATGCAGAAGTGAGTGGATAGAGTGTCTACCCCCCTCCCTGCTTGGTGTGATAGGGAAGGGAAAAGCTGCCTGATCTATGACTAAATTTGGGGGAAATTCAAGGGAAACTGAAATGACAGATCATACAAGGAAAATTTAAAATTTTAAAAATAAAATTTGCATATACTGTATAACTGTATGTAATCTAGACCACTTCAAACTTAAGAGCTTGCCTTTAAGCGGGGTAAAACAACAACAACAACAACAGCAACTGCAACAAGGGTTAGAAAATGCAGAGTGATGAAGCAGATTTTTCCCTCTCTGTCAGCTAAAACATTACGTAAAATAAAACTAATAAGGAGACAATAATAAATAAATGAAAACAAAAGATGCAACAATATATAAATGAGAACATGGCACCAGGGGCATTAGCTGGACTGTTAATCATCTGGTTCTGAGACTATATTCTTCTCCATCAAAAAACTTTTTTAAATGTACTTCCATGCAGTTTGGTTACTGCATGTGAGGGCTAACTGCTTAAATTTTTTTTTTTAATTTAACAAAAAGTTGGATTTATTAAAAAACTTGCTTTGGGTGTTATCACTCTTTGCAGGACTACCAGACTGATAAAATACATCTCTATATATCTATATATATCTTATGCTCTGTTCATATCATGTTCACGTAACTTGGATCTACATTTACACACCTTGTTTTACAGCTCAGCATGCGACGATGTTAGTGTTTCAGTTTCAGCCTCAAGTGATCTTATATTAATTTTCCCTTCACACTAACTGACTGCGTGAGCTAGCGTCTGGCAGAGTTGAGAGCTGTCAGCCAATAAGACATGAGTTTTTCAATGTATTTTCCTGTAAAAACCCTGTCTGATTGGTCTTGCCTCCATGCACTGAAGATAAAATACTACACTCAGTTCACTGAAGATACAAAATTACAACACTGCTGAATGTTTTAGTGATGTTCAGTTATGTAATGACAAAACGTTGCAAGTGGAGTTATTCAGGGCTAAAGAAAAACATCTTCGGGGCTACAGCACTGAATGTCTAGGCCAAGTTATGCCCCTGGATGGCACATGCTGAAATAAATAGCAGTCTTTTATATTGTAAAACTGCTAGATAAATAGTCCTGGTTGCAATTATCACTTTAATCTCATCAAATTTAGTTTAATTTAAGAACAAGGCTTTGATTCTGATGTTCACCAGCTTATGAAATAACACTTGATCCAGCACCTCCTACTATTTTGCATGACAAACTAAAAGTGCAACAACAAAAAATATAATTATTTTACAAGTATGAAAAAACACGTATGACTGTTGTATACTAAATCATAATGTAATTGTGATGTGCACAATATAGAATATATTAATGTGCAATTAACTTGCTGTATTACGTTGTCAAATGAATATAATAATTCCTTCTGTTTTGGTTAATTAATGTGCTCACCTATAATGAACATGTGCCAATTTTAGGATAAGCTTAGGGGTTAAAAGACTTCAGATGGAAATTACGTTGTACCAAACTGTGGGGTAAAATATCTCTTATTGAGATGAATGTTTTAGTACATGCTCCTTTACAAATAAATCTAATAAACTAAAATAAGGCTGTTACATTCATAACCATAGCCATAACCATAACCTCCCATAATGAAACATCTAGAAAAATCAAGCACATATGGTTATGGGACCTTTCCCCATTCACACAGTTTCACAAGGCACAGATAATAAACTGATAATACTGTAGCCTGATCAACTGCAAATATGTACTTTTACATAACATTTATTCATTTAGCAGATGTTTTTATCCAAAGCGACTTACAAATGAGGAATGCATCCATTGTAAAACATTGTACATGGTAAAAAGTTTAGGAACACATTACACATTTTCTCAACTCAAAATCGAAAGCAGATACACTGAACAACCACGAGTTGCAGTTTAATTGTGGAATTGTACATTGCTTCCTTCCTATACAATGTGTGTAAAATTCCTCAAATTCCTATGTTTGGGATATGAGATAACTGTTCCTCTCTCTTTTTTGCTCATTTTCTATGGTTATCACTCTCTCATCAGTCTGCACTTCATAGTGTAGTGGGTCAACCATTAGAAAATTTGCTTACAGACATCTTGACCAAGACCTGAGAACGAGTCAAGGTCAAACACTGTAGATTGTCATCTCCTCAGTACTCATCTCACACACACACACACACACAACACACACACACACACAAAACAAAATGTACCCAGGTACTCCTATGCAGGCCAGATTAGAATTCATTTTCTGTGGATGTTTTCAGTTATAAATTATTCTATAAAGAGACTTCAATTAAGAGAAAGTACATAAATGTGTGCTAAATGTACTTTGCCTTGTTCTCTCTGTGTACTGCATTGCATTTTCCCACTACCTGCAAAGCAAGTTTTCATAAATCAGCCTGAGTGTAAACTTTTCTGCCACTTGTTGCTGTGTGATGGATGCTCTCTGGAATTCCATGCTTTGATGTGGATGCAAACAATAGAGGCGGTATTCCGATAGCCATCAGTGCAGTGCTGCAACTGTTCAATGTGTGTGAGTGTGTATGTGTGTGTGTGTGTGTGTGTGTGTGTATAGGTCAAGAAAAAGACCATGAGGATCTATGAAATGAGGAGACGAGGCTGATCTCATCACCCTCTGATTTTCCGCTTTTTCTCACGCTGTTTGTTAGGGTGTCACTCTAATTTATATGCTTATTTTGTGTTAAACTAATTAAAGCTGTTTCTTAGTTGTGGTAAAGCAGCTATAAGTATAAATTGCAAATTCAGTTAACTCTGAATAAATACATACATTGAGAAAAAATGGAAATGTAATTGTGACTGCACAAATGATATGAAACTATACATAAAAAAAACATGTAGGAATTGTTTGCACAAAATATTTCTGATTTATTGCATAGTGAACATTCATACTTAATTCACTTTTCATTTACACTTGCATTTATTATTTGGATTTATTATTTTGGCAAGTAAATTTATTCCAAGCCAACTTAGAATTAAGCCTAAATCCATTTTAAACATAAATAGTGTATATGCTATAAAAGCAGAGACCTGAAAAAATGTGAAGAACAGAGAAATATAAGCATAAGGACAAGAGAAAATAATGTTTCAACATAATGCCTAACTTTTAATAAAGTGGTTGTGTGTAATATTACTTTAATATAAAATGTAGGAATAAAAAAAAGAAAGAAATATTCTTTAAGACAGATGCAAAGCATGTTGAGCCTTATGCAAAGTATTTTCACACACATAGAAGAAAGGGTTTTTTCAAGGGCTCTTTAAGCTAGTTTAAAGAGGTTCTTCGCTTCCAAAGCAAGGGGTGCTACTTGGAACCCTTTTAATATGGAAACACTCTATTGTAAGTGTCATGTCACAGCAAACCAGTGACTCCATTTCCCAGGATGCACCACAAACTACAAACATGGCCATAAAAGACTACAATTCCCACACGTGCACATGTTCACCTTCGCCAGAGTTCTAATCACACACACCTGTTAAAAATCTCACACACACTCACTCCACAGTATATAGAGACTGTTTCAACACAATGACTTTGCAAAGTATTCAGTATTGTCACCGTACCATGTGTTTGTACCTTGTTCCTCAGTTTGCTTCATAGTCTTTGATCTTGTTTTTTGTTTCTCTTTACGTGCTTTAGCCTTGCCTAGTTTATGCCTGTTTGCAGATTGCCTGACCCATTGCCTGTTTCTAACCGTGATATTGTCTCATGATTTGGATTTGTCTGCCTATATCTCATTTAATAAAAGCTCTTATCTGCTTTTGCATCCATCCTCAACCTCCTTATGTAACAGTAACGTTAAACATAGAACCTTTAAGGGTTCTTCCGGGGAGACAACTGAGAACTGTTATGTATTCTGAAGATTATAAAAATGCAGAATATGCTCCAGAATCATTGCAAACCTGACAAGTATAAAGAGGTTACTGAAGGTGAATAAATTAATGTAAGTATGTAAAAGGAGGGAAAGAAGTATTGACTCAATGAATGAATGATATCCCTTAAGACTATTTTTTACTGTGAAAAAAATATATCATTAAAATGATCAACTTGAGTTACATACACTATATCTTTGTTAACACCTGATCATACACCCATATGTACTTTTTGAACATCCCATTCCAGATGTAGTCACCATTTTTTATTCAGTGAGATAACATACAAGCTTCAAACCCCAACCAATACTGTATGTCACCCACCATCATTGTATGCTTGCTGAAACCACTAGTCTCAGGGCCCTTGTTTTGTAGCTGACACACCTCCAACACCATTGAATCTGGAAGGACAGCCAGCCTACACAATGAGATTCATACATAAATTCAGACAATGGGATGGCGGAGGGATATCAACCCAAGGAATTGTATTTGGAACCAGCATTTACAACATTTGGAAGATGCCCTAATCCACAGCGACTTACAGATTTACATTTATAGTACACAGATGAGGGTTAATGGCCTTGCACAAGGGCCCAGAACTGCTTGCCATTTGTGGGAATTTCCTTTATATCTTTTCATGTGACATTCTTTAATCACTGAACTGCCACTGCCTAGTAAGAGGTCTTACATCCTCATGTGATCAAAGATATTCACGCTCCATGATCACCCTGATCATCCAGCACCTGCCCCAGAGGGAAACCTCATTGAGCTCATGGATTGAGGAAGGGGTTGGGTACAGTTTCTATTGAAATCACATTGAAACTGAACCACAATTCCCATAATGCCCTTTACATCAATGAACTATAACCAACATCACATGAGCCATCACATGACCCCATTCCTATTCACATTCACCAGATTTCTGATCAGACATCCTTTTCAAATTAATAGCCCAGACATTAACACAATCATTCTTGCTCTGGCTTTTGTCACTGATATTGCTAACCCTTTTCTCTTCCCAGTTTTCCCAGTTTTGACTTTAGTTTGTTTGTTTATTGACCTCTACCTAATTTTGTTGGTTTGCCAATCGCCTTACTTATTACCTTATTATGTTCCTGATTATTGCTCTGCCACATTAGTTTGTCTGTCTTGGATTTAGAAGTAACTCTGACCTGCATTTGCATTCAAAGCTGTGTGACATTGTTTCTATGTAAATACATGTGCACAAGTGTACTGAAGTCAACTGTACATACTACATTAATGTGTATTGTGTATATATCTCAATATTGGATTTTAATATAACATTGTTATCAATATATTTTTTTATGTATACTACTATACCACCTGTGTATTAATTAGTAGTTCCTAGCCAGCTAGTGAGGAATTTAAGATATTTTGTTCTTGGTAGTACAGTCTGAAACTGGTTGCATGATTTCCTGATTGAGAGACCCCAGGTGGTGAGGATAGGGAACAGAACATCATTTGAGTGGAAATATATTAGAAAAACATAACTGTAACTATTTAACTGGACCAATCAGCAAGTCCAAGCTTACATTCCTCATTATGTTTGTTATTAGTTTCGTTGTAGTTACTGAATGTTTCATAAAATAATATGCTTTATTATAAATTAGCAAAATAAGAAACTGGGAGTTAACTGGGATTAAATGTTTGATTGTTAGCTTTCCCTCTCACCCTACCTTAATAGTGCTTCTTGAGGACTCATGAAGATCAGAATATAAGTGAATATAAATGTAGTGAGTAATGTTATTTTATGTTGAAGCAAAACACTTTCTTAGGTTTATTTTCACTTGGCATTGAGTGAGAATATATGACATCAACACAACCTCTAATGTCTACGACACGTTAAGACCCATATTAAGGCCCGTCAATGTTTGCATATATTACTTGTCAGTTTTGATCATAACCTGAAATATTATATATCTCCAGATTCTGCATGACCCGAGCTAGTGAGATCTGTCAATAAACACCACAGTACACTATTTGACACACAATAAAAGACTATAAAATAGGACACACCAATTAGCTTTGTGACCTACTGTAACTACAGAGCTGTATACAGTATAACACCATAGTTGGTGTGCAAATTGAAATGATAATTTAATGACAGTAGTAGAACTTTTTTCCAGGTTGTGCAGAAATAAAAAGGCAAGATACACTATTGTTGCGTATGGTAAATTCTATTTTTAAAAAAATGTGTAAATGAAAGCATATCTGTTGAAATCCCAGGACAATTTTGGTCTCATCACTTTTACTAATTTTCTTAGTATTTGCTCCCAACTCCCACAAAAACCAAACTGAAAAGGTTTAAATGACAGAACAATTAAGTATAGAGAAAATTTTCAGAGAACCGACACTTCCAGTAGCTTGGATACTCAATATCTCAGCCAATAGTGATAACCAATTATTCAGAGTGATAACGGCCGATACTGATAGTTCTGCCTTTTATGCCTTCTTTTAAATTAATAATAAATAATTCCACAATTCTGAAGGAAATGCAAATAAAAACTTTATTCTCTCCATGTCAAGTTATTTCACAGTAACTGGTCTCATAAACAGAAAACACATTACTCAAATGAACATTAACTAAATTCTGAAGATTAAAGTAAGATTTCTTAACTTATTCAATGTTATTAATTCATATTAACCTTGACTGAATTCTAAAAAACCTCATGTTAGGCTCACACTCACTCATCACAGCAAAAGCATTTCTACTTCATCATTGACATCAAACTGGTAATATATAGGCCTAATATATATATATATATATATATATATATATGTATATATATATATATATATATATATATATATATATATATATATATATATATATATATATATATATATATATATATATATATATATATATATATATATATATATATATATATATATATATATATATATATATATATATATATATATATATATATACATTTTTTTATGATATTATCTCATATTAACATTAACTAGATATAAAACATATTTTTCTCTACGATATATACTTTTTTGTGATCCCATCTTCATTTAAGTCTTTCAACTATGTACTGGCCCTTTAATTCAGCAAGTAGCGTTGTCCTCCTGCTTCACTGCTGCTCACTTCCGGTATAAAATTGTGGCGGTGCAGAGCTCACAAAATGCAGTTGTGTCATCATTCCACAAAAGAGACATTATATTTACACACAGCACAAAATTAATGTTTTCCCACCCTCATGTTATTGACAGGAAAGAATTGGCCCTGATCATCGGATATTTTTAAATTATCGGCCGATGGCCGATAGCTGATAGCGAGAAAAATACCCTTTATACATTGATACGTCTTTACTACATACATGTTATGCTCATGTGATCTAGTAATGATCAGGCCACAATGTGCAACAAACAACCCTACAACAAACAGCTATAATAAAGGTCAAATAAACAAAGTTCATAAATAGAGTGTATTAAAATGAGGTGCATGTAGTATGCTGGGAACTTTCTCCCATCTCTGTAATTTATATAGGGATCTCTTATCCTGTATGAATCAGACATATTTTATTCATCTGTTCTTTTATAAATGTTATGACATTGTAGATAAGCAATGGAAGACATGCAGATGAAAAAATTCACAAAGGTGTAGTTAATTAGCGAGTGCTGAGTTGTTTGCATAGAGACATGCCCTGCAGACCAAAAGTTTGGAAGCAACACTTGAAAAAAAAAAAAAAAAAAGAATGTTGGACAGTGGACAGTGATATGCTTATTAATAGAATAAAGCTTTTTGACTAAATTCATGCAACTATACTTTCCACGTAACTCATTATTAATTTGTTTGATTAAGAATTATATTGGAAATATAATGTAATCCTAATCATAAACATCTGATTCTTGTATTCAAATGTTTTTTCGTTTTTTCTGTAGCTTGTGTGTGATTGCCACAGGCAAAGGTTTACGTACAAATCTACTAAAACAGCTTTCCCTAACTTGTATTTCACAAGTAGTGACTGTTTGTAAAGTTCTGTGCATGTTCCACAACATTAACATAACTATAAACAGATACAATGTACTCCATCATTCATTAATAATAATTTTACAAATCTGTTAGCACAGGCAAATTGCTGTGCTATGAGAGGAATAAAATATGTCAGGATGAGTTATTATTAAAAAATAACAAAACTTCCATGTAGTAACAGTATCACACCACCCTGTGAGTGATTATGTACCTATAAATATACACCATTGTGTTTTATATATATTTTTTTACATATCCTACCTTGTACATTTGCAATCAAAATTATTCAACCCCTATTGCAAATCACATTTAAAAAAAACAACTCTTGCAGCAAGCCTACACACAGTACCCACAAACACAGGCACACATGCACACACATACACACACAAAGTTGCAATCAAAATGAGGTTGACAAATCAGTTTTATTGTAAAAAATTCATAAACTTTCAGCTGTTTGCAATGTACAAATCAGAGAAAAGCAATTGAAATAGTTCAACACAACGAATTCTTCAAGTGGTTTCCCCAAATTCAACTGAAAATACAACTTTAAATGACTTCTCCAGTTTCAAAATGATTCAACCCCTTCATGGCAAGCATCTTTAGTACTTAGTAGAGCAATCTTTTGCTGTTATGTCCTGCTGCAAACAAGATGCATAGCCAGACACCAGCTTCTAGGAGCATTCCTGAGGAATCTTAGTCCATTACTCATGAGCAATGTCCTCCAGTTCAGTAATATTCATGTGTGTGTCTGCTGCAACCACTTTCTTCAAATCCCACAAAAGATTTTCTATGGGGTTTAAGTCAGGTGACTGTGATGGTCCTGTAGTATCTTCCAGGACCACTTCTGTCACCAAGCCTTGGTGGAATTTGAGGTATGCTTGGAATCATTGTCTTGCTGGAATTTCCAATGATGCCTAAGCTTCACCTTCGTCACAAACAGCATGACCTTTTCTTCTACTATTTCCTTATACTTCAACAAATCCATTTTGCTTTCCACACACTGCAGGTTTACAGTGCCAGAGGATGCAAAGCAACCCCAGAGCATCACCAAGCCACCACCATGCTTGACTCTGGACAGAGTTTTTCTTCATTCTTCCTCCAGACATACCGCTGATCCATTGTGCTGAAAAGCTCCAGTTTTGTTTCATCATTATACAGATCTGAATCCCAAAACTTCTGTGGCTTACAGTATCTCACAAAAGTGAGTACACCCCTCACATTTTTGTAATGGTGTGGCGACCATTATTTTCCAGCACTGCCTTAACCCTCTTGGGCAGGGAGTTCACCAGAGCTTCACAGGTTGCCACTGGAGTCCTCTTCAACTCCACCATGATGACGTCACAGAGCTGGTGGATGTTAGAGACCTTGTGCTCCTCCACCTTCTGTTTGTGGATGCCCCACAGATGCTCAATAGAGTTTAGGTCTGGAGACATGCTTGGCCAGTCCATCACCTTCACCCTCAGTTTCTTTAGCAAGGCAGTGGTTGTCATGGAGGTGTGTTTGGGGTCATTATCATGCTGGAATATTGCATACTGATCATGCTCTGTTTCAGTATGTCACAGTACATGTTGGCATTCATGGTTCCCTCAATGACCTGTAGCTCCCCAGTGCCAGCAGCCCACATGCAGCCCCAGACCATGACACTCCCACCACCATGCTTGACCGTAGGTAAGACACACTTTGTACTCCTTACCTGGTTGCCGCCACACACACTTGACAACCTCTGAATCAAATAAGTTTATCTTGGTCTCATCAGACCACAGGACATGGTTCCAATAATCCATGTCTTTAGTCTGCTTGTCTTCAGCAAACTGTTTGTGGGCTTTCTTGTGCATCATCTTTAGAAGAGGCTTACTTCTGGGACGACATCCATGAAGACCAATTTCATGCAGTGTGCGGCGTATGGTCGGAGCACTGACAGGCTGACACCCCACCCGTTCAACCTCTGCAGCAATACTGGCAGCACTCATACATCTATTTCCCAAAGACCTCTGGATATGACCCCAAGCACGGGCACTCAACTTCTTTGGTCGACCATGGTGAGGCCTGTTCTGAGTGGAACCTGTCCTGTTAAACCGCTGTATGGTCTTGGCCACTGTGCTGCAGCTCAGTGTCAGGGTCTTTGCAATCTTCTTATAGCCTAGGCCACCTTTATGTAGAGCAACAATTCTTATTTTCATATCCTCAGAGTGTTCTTTGCCATGTGGTGCCATATTAAACTTCCAGTGATCAGTATGAGGGAGTGTGAGAGAGATGACACCAAATTTAACACACCTACTCCCCATTTGCACCTGAGACCTTGTAACACTAACAAATCACATGACACCGGGGAGGGAAAATGGCTAATTGGGCCCAATTTGGACATTTTCACTTAGGGATGTACTCACTTTTGTTGCCAGCAGTTTAGACATTAATGGCTGTGTGTTGAGTTATTTTGAGGGGACAGCAAATTTACACTGTTACACAAGCTGTAGACCCACTACTTTACATTATAGCAAAGTGTCATTTCTTCAGTGTTCAGTCACATGAAAAGATATAATCAAATATTTACAAAAATGTAAGGTGTGTACTCACTTTTATGAGATACTATATATGATTTTGAGCCATTTTTTCTTGTACATTTGGGTCAGTGGTGTGGAGGTCTTGGAGTTCTGGCATGGAAACCTTCTGCGTTTAGCATGCGCCTTACTGTGCTCACTGAAATCTCAGTGCCTGTTGTCACCAAGTCTTGTGAGATATGAAGTCTCACACGAGGGTTTTTCACAACTTGCCTTCTCAGAAATCTGTTTGCAGCCTTTGATAGCTTCCTTTTTCTGCCACATCCAGGTATTTTCTGCCCCTAGTCAGTTCAGGTATTTCATGTGTTCCAGCTCAAGCACACTGTGCAGATCAGCTAGCAGATGTTCAACATCTCCCTGAGCAGCACCATCATTCCATCGTGTTTCAAGGCTACCACCATCGTCCCCATGCCGAAAAAGTTTTAAGTGTCCTGCCTGAATGATTACCATCCCAGACGCTCAACAGATGATGCCATCGCCAACACCCAACATCTGGCGCTCACCCACCTGGACAAGAAGGACACCTACGTTCGAATGCTGTTCATAGACTTCAGTTCAGCATTCAATACAATCATTCCTCATCACCTGATTGGAAAGCTGAACCTAGTGGGCCTGGATATCTCCATCTGGAACTGGATCCTGGACTTCTTGACTGGGAGAACTCAATCAGTCCGGATCAGAAACAACATCTCCAGCACCACCATGCTGAACACTGGCGCCCCCAGGCCTGCGCCCTGAGTCTACTGCTGTTCACTCTGCTGACTCAAGACTGTGCAGCAATGCATGGCTCCAACCACGTCATCAAGATCGCCGATGACACGACCGTGGTGGGTCTCATCAGCAAGAACGATGAGTCGGCTTACAGAGAGGAGGTGCAGCAGCTAACAGACTGGTGCAGAGCCAACATCCTTTTCTCAATGTCGAAAAAACAAAAGAGATGGTTGTTGACTTCAGGAGAGCACGTAGCAACCACCCTCCGCTGAACATCGATGGCTCCAGGAGACCATCAAGAGCACCAAATTCCTTGGTTTTCACCTGCTCCCTCAACACTAGCTCCATAGCCAAGAAGGCCCAGCAGCATCTCTACTTTCTGCGAAGGCTGAAGAAAGCCCACCTCTGATCCTCACCACATTCTACAGAGGAACTATTGAGAGCATCCTGAGCAGCTACATCACTGTCTGGTCCGAAAATTGCACGTCATCGGATCGTAAGACGCTGCAGCAGAAAGTGAAGAAAGCTGAGAAGATCATCGGGGTCTCTCTCTGAGCACCCCCCACCCCACACACACACACCAACATTTTACATTTACACCACATGCTGCATCTGCAAAGTCACCAGGATTGTGGATGACCCCACACACCTCTCACACACTTTTCACCATTGTGCCATCTGGAAAAAGGTACTGCTATTTTGCTGCAACTTAATTATAAAAATATATTATCTAATTTATTGTCACTATATACACTTTATATACACTTTACCTGGCTGCTACCACAATTACTGCTATGTCCATGTTTGGTATAAGCTAATCTGCTGAATAATAAGTCATATCATGTTATGTTTACATTGACACCATTTTTAAATTGTATTGTTACTCCTTGGCACCTATTTTTTGCACTGCCTGTTATTTCAGACACTTCCACACTAAAACTGTGCACTGTTTTGTGCTACACTGGCAGTTACTGTGCCTATTATCCAGTTTTAGTAGTTACTGCACTGTCCTGTGTTTTTAGCACACATCTGCACATGCACTTTATGTAGAATGTTTGTAGATCTTATTTAGTTCTGTGTTGTTTCATGTGGTAAGTGTCTTGTTTTATGTAGCACCATGGTCCAAGAGGAACGTTGTTTTATTTCACTATATTCTATACCAACTGTATATGGTTGAAATGACAATAAAACCACTTGAACATGAACTTGAACCTAGTGCAACTAATGAAGCCCTTGATTATTTGCATCAGGTGTGCTTGAGACAACACCTATTCTGCATATCTGTGCTGTTGTGAGGGATTCTATTCAGGGGGTCGAATTTTTAAGACTGGAGAAGTCATAAGTTGCATTTTCAGTTGAATTTGGGGAAACCACTTGAAACATCCGTTGTGTTAAACTATATTAATTGCTTTTGTTTGATTTGTTCTTTGCAAACAGCTGAATGTCTGTACATTTTGACAATAAACCTGATTGCAAATGGGGGTTGAATAATTTTGATTGCAACTGTATTTGAAAGTGTGGAATCATCAAGAATATGTTCTGTACAATTTTTGTAAATATATCTAAATAATATAAACAAGACACAAATAATATGAAATGTTTGATTGAACATTTTATGTACAGTAAGAGGGAAAACTCTTATGTAATGATTAATATATGGCAATTATTTACAATATATAATAATTTATCCTCAAAGTAACTTCCTTGAGTTTTGATGAAAATGGTTATCTTTTTGTCATTTTAGACACTTTTTCAAAGGTTTAATGTGCTTGCAATTGCTATCCATTTTTCAGACCCAAAGTAGGATGAAGCTCATTGCTGAGAATTATGAAGATGGTCACTATTATCCCCATCATCCTCATCATCCACAACATAGTCACCCCAGACAAACTCACTATCGTAGACATTCAAGAGGACTGTCCATTCACAGCAGTCCTCAACCTGAGAAACCTGAGCAACCTGAGCAGGTGAGACACACACACTGTCAAATCTTATTAATTTGTAGGTAAGTTATGGTTATGGGCAAAATCTCAGCTGAATTTCATACTAAAATTATAATGAGTATAAAAGAAAACTGATCTAATATAATTACATTTATATATACTCATCATTGATGTCACTGTTATAAGCCTCCTCTGCCTTGCATGGCCTTTGGCTTGTGCTTGGCAGATTAATGTGCAGTTGGTACACTGGGAATAGATCTCTGGGTGTTTTATTAGTCTGTGCACTGAGTTTGAGCATTAACCAGACTTGACTAGACCTGAATTCTCCCATTCTGGCAGTGAATGGGGACTCAGTTCCAGTAACTGACTACAATTGCTGTTGCTCTGCCATTACTTTGCAGTTTTGATGAAAGTGTGCCGTAGATTAGATCGGCTCTGAATTCTTTCACAAGCAGCAGATTTTGCCCATAAATGACCAAAGGAAAGAGAGGGGAAGTTTCCTGATTATTCAATTGCAAACAGTTTCTGCAAATTCTTGCCATGTGGGTGTCATTGATATCAGAATGCTGGGTTTTAAGAAATAATGCTTACATGTGATGTAGTCTAAATGTCAGACACACACACACACACACACACACACACTCTCTCTCTCTCTCTCTCTCTCTCTCTCTGTCTCTCTGTCTCTCTCTCTCTCTCTCTCTCTCTCTCTCTCTCTCTCTCTCTCTCTCTCTCTCTCTCTCTCTGGCAAATATAGGAAGCAGGAAGCTAAACAAAAATTCATGGGAGATTGGTATGTTTCCCATAAAGTCTTTTATGTATTTACGTGATATACCAAGGGCTTGTTTTGAAAGAGTCAAACCGGGTTCTACAATCCCTGTCAGAGAAGTTATTTTAAATGCTTCACTGTGTTGAAATACCCAAATTCACATTGGTCCTTGATTTCAGTCAAATATGTTTAGACTGAGGGGATTTTCTGTGTGCACATATATATCCACAAAAACACATGTACACAAACACTTGTAAACAAACTTCAAGTGTATCAATTCCAGCAGCTCCCTACAGAACAAACAAATGCTTTGGCAATGAGAAAGCTAGATGTCATCATCATCATCATCACTCTGTGGGTAGTGTGTACATGTGTGCACTAAGAGGAGTGTGTGAAGGCTATGCACCAGACACCTGACAGGTCATAATCATCAAGTGGGAATAAGAATAATTTCTCACTATTTCTTGCTCACTCGTACATATACACACACACACACACACACACACACACACACACACACACACACACACACACACACACACACGACACACACACACACACACACACACACACACACACACACACACACACACATTATATCTCTTCCCTCACTTTAATACTGTAATAACAACAAGATTTATAGCAGTCCAGGGGCCAGAATCACTGGGGAAATCCCCTCAGCCCACACACACAGATATGGCTTTGATTTCAAAGAAATTCAAACTATGATACCTCTCTCTCTCAATTTTTTTTTAACCACCCTCTTTCAATACTTTGGTGAGTGAATGTTTTTATGTGATCGTGGCACAAATGTGTCAATGGAATCTTGATATTGTATCGTCTTGTTTTTTAATGATTATTGGTGCACATGAAAACTTTGTGAAGATCAGTAAAATTGTAATAAGGGGTGAAGCAAATACATTATCAACAGGTGTGGTTAGAATTGCTGATGCAATATCAAATCAAATCATCACATTGTTTGCTCTAAAACCATTGGGCACAGTGGCATTTTCATAACACCACCTAATTTCATGTCATTATTTTATTGGAAGTACATGAATATTGTACACCATAAGTCTTGGGACAGTTTTGCAATTTTTATTGGTAAATGAGATTTACAAATAATAATAATAATAATAATAATACATTTTATTTATAGGCACCTTGCATGGCATTCAATGACACCTTAAAAGCAATGAAACACATAAAACAGAAAATGATCGGAGTTTGGCCTAAAAAACACAGAGGCCATCAATGCAGGCTTAAAAACACCACAAACAATAAAAAGATACATAGAAATAGATGCTAAAAAGTTTTTAAAGTGCAGCGCAATGCAAACCTTTCGATTTGAACTAATTGTCAGTGCAATAGTTACATAATTTTCGATTTTGCAAAAGCAAAAGTCTTAACATTTTTAATGAATCAGCATGACCCAGTTTCATGGAAATTCTCAAGAAGAAAGTTAGCATGTTAAAATCTCTTTGCCAACATAATCTGTTCAAATCCAAAAATGTTATATATAGGTCATATTACATATATAGCATTAATAGTGTACACCCACAAAACCACATCCTTAAAATGGCAAGCTTCTAAGTTGTTGCTTGAAGTCAGGAAAAATATAATTTTGACATTGTATTTTTACAAATTTTGTATTTGTATTTTAAGAGGGTGTCTTTGCAGACGATAATGCATGTGCACATTTGGCTGATTTTGAATGAACGCTGTTGTGCCACTTCACCCACATCATTTTCATGTGTAACTGCCTAAATAAGAGTCCCACCCACCAGCCAGCTCTCCTTTATTGCATGACATCTACCAACCAAGGAGGGTGAAGGCTAACAAGTTTTCTCCGAAACAACTAAACGTCTCTTTTTGAATTGCTGCTCATGCTGTGTCACAGTGAAGCATAACATGCTAGTTGTAAAGTCGTATCTACCACATCTTCCACACACATGAGCTCACAAATGCACACAATTGGCTAGTGTGGTTATGGCTGACAGGGGAGAGAGAGTATGCCATCAAAACATCAATAGCGTGTAGATATTTTTGTTTTACATTTTATCATTACAGCACTGCAGATCAGTATTCAAAACCCTGATGAAACCAGAAGTCTTGTTTATTAACCAGTTTGCTTGAGAAAACTTGTGTTTTTAAGAAATATATTTTATAAACAGTAGATCTCCTCGGCTGCCACCTGATTTCAGGCCCAGGACAACTTCCTCTGTATCAGCTGGGTTGAACTTAATTATGAAAACAGTATACACTACATAATGAATAATTATTAGTATTAGCAAAATGTGAATTCCACAAATCTTCAATAACCTTTCTTGACTAAATTATAGATGGACAAAGCCTTGGTGGTATCCACATTCCTGGTGCCAACCATGGAATATCAAAGAGTTGCAAAGGGTCTTAGGACTTGCCATCTTTTATAAGAGATTCATTTAGGACTTTAGCTTCATGGCCTCCCATCTCACCTTGTTGCTCAAGAGAAAATTCAAGAGCCTAAAATTGAATGACATTGCATCCAAATCATTTCAGGCATTTAAAGGTTGTTTTAGCCATCCTATGTTCCCCCAGATTTCACACCTCCCTTCAAGGTTGAGATATCTGCAGCTTCTGCTGCATTTTAAAGTGAAAATGTGGTAGAGATTGAGTTGATGCTGGATGACACTCGCTATGAAGAAAAATGTAATCACTCTTGCCAGACTCTTGCTTGATTTGACTGTTTTGAACAATTGGTTACTTGGGTAAGAGTGCAATTAGATTATTTTGATGCCATTTTTCTCCATGTTTTTTTTTCTTCATAATTGTTTCCAAATTTACTATTCATACATTATCTATGTAATGTATGGAAGCAGTTATCTCCCATATAGTTACCCTCTCTTACAAGTACACAGTCTTTACTCTAAAGTGAAGACACAAGAACCAATCATGTTTATGTCCATGAAAGCCTACATGAAACATCCCACTTTTATGCTCATTCAAAGCAACTCATTCACAAGGAAATGTGTGAGACCACAACAGTGAATTTAAGCCACCATTGAGGTTTGCAGTGACCACAAATAAGGGTGACTGCATACACATGTACATAGACACACACTGCAAAAGGGCTATATATTGGGTTTTTCAGATTTTTGATACTCATATGGACTTTAAGAGGTGCAACGTAGAGGGAGCAGTTTATTTTGTTATATAGTATTTTGTTTATATCTAATTAGCTTTTACCAGTGTATGACTCAAATGTGAAACTAACTATGTAAGAGATATTTGAAAACATTTAATCACAAAAATATGCAGTAAAAATTTCACAAAACTATACCACAAAGCTAATTTGTAAATGTTATAATACCAACCATCTCATAGTGAGTAGCACGTAATGCTTATTTTCCTGAATCTACTTTATATACTGTAGATAGCCCTCTGTAAAAAATAAATAATAAAAAAGGCCAACCTCAAGTGCACACTGTCAGAATTTACCCTATATATAATGTTTTCCATCTTAAATATTATATATATATATATATATATATATATATATATATATATATATATATATATATATATATATATATATATTACGTTCGCCTCATACCTCCAGGGTCCGGGGTTCGAGTCCTACCGGGGCCTATGTGTGTGCGGAGTGTGCATGTTCTCCTCGTGCTGCGGGTGTTTCCTTCGGGTTCTCCAGTTTCCTCCACCAGTCCAAAGACATGCATGGTAGGCCGATTGCCTAAAGTGTCCGTAGTGTATGAATGGGTGTGTGAGTGTGTATGTGACTGTGCCTGCGATGGACTGGCACCCTGTCCAGGGTGTACCCCGCCTTTTGCCCGATGCTTCCTGGGAAAGGCTCCAGGTTCCCCGTGACTCTGAAAAGGAGTAAGCGGTAGAAGATGGATGGATGGATGGATGGATGAATGTTATCACCAACTGATATTTTGCTGTGTTTTAATGGAAGTGAGCTTTATAGACAATCTGTCAGTTGGGGAAAAACTCATGTTCTCTCAGTTGTTGAGGGGAGACCAGCCAGAAAAGTGTGCTTTGCAGAAAACATGGAGATCTTGTTAAAGATAAGGGGAATAACAGACAAGCTTGTAAAAGTCTGGTCAGGTCATGTTTTACAGTAAGACCATAAAAGTACAGATGGGAATAGTACATAATGGACTGGAAGACTGAGTGGCATGTCAAACATTCTGGGAAAGAACAGCTACAAGGTACATACAGTGGTTTAACTGAGAGAAAAAAGGGTTTTTAGAGTGTTAACCTGGGTGCTGGGATGCATGTGTGCATTATTGCAAATTCAGTCTTGAAAAAGTCTTTATTTAACACACTTCATCAATTTCTCTAGCGTTGCTACCTTCTCGTCTCCATATGTGACCCCCTGACCTTTGTTGGGAAGTTCATCGTAGGTCAGAGTCAAGCTCCTGAGGTGTGACTGTTTTTTTTTCAAACACACTCATCCTCATCACTCCTTTATCTGCCTCTTTTGACTGAGCATGATTAATCACTCTGTTTTCTTCTGAATGAGAGTAGGAGAAGGAAAGAGAGGGTGATTAATGATGACGAAGAACTGGAAACCACTGCTTGGCCAAGGCTGTCACATGGATCTAGTCTCATAGCCACTGCAAACAAACCCCCACCACTACCCAACTACACACACACACACACACACACACACACACACACACACACACACACACACACACACAGAGAGAGAGTCTATAACTGTTTCCATAACCACCAGCATTTTTGGCCATGTCTATCAGCTAATATTGGAAATGAATAAGTTATGATTTACGAGCTGGGCAGATTGCTTTATTGAGTTGAATTCTGTAATGAGCACTCAGACTGTCAACGAGGATAATCCATTATGACACAAATCCCCTAATGATAAAAATGAGGTTAGTGATGGATAGAGCGGATCCAAGAACATCTCATATGCTAAATGATTTAAATACTGTGAACTCATAATGGATTTGTACTTAATACCTTTCTTCCCATCAGCGCAAGTAAAACCACCAGTGTGTCTTTAAAGAAAATATTGCATCTCCATTTTTTGCATTTCACTATAATCTAATGGTTTCACAGAAACTATGCAACACTTAATGATTATGCAACGATTCTCAGATTTTGTTATTTTGATTGTATATAATTTAGCAAAGTGATCAGTGTTAAAAAACTATTCACCCACTAAGCAATACATTTATGTGTAATTAATGTTGACATAATCTTGTATATTTGTATAGAAAATGTTACTGTTTTGCTACAGTAAACTGATATGCAAATATGACAAAACATACCAAGATTGTAAAAGTAACCCCGTATTGGGTTAACACTGAAATGCACGTGTGACATTGTTGGCTATCTATTCACTCCATCTGGACAATGCAGCCCCCTTCAGTACAAAACAATAATCAGTGTGATTAATGATGGTGCATATTGAATGTATTACATTAATCTTCTCATCTTCTCTGTGTCCACTCTCTTTTTTGTACACAAAGCCATGCTTAAATGCCTTAAGTGGGAATACTATGAAATATAAAGTCAGGCTTCAACATATCTGATACATGAGCCATTAAGATATGTACTGTACTGTCCAAAAGTCTGACTCCACTAGCAAGAACTGTACTTATTTAAACATTTATCAAAACTAATACATGCACGTTTATTCATTTTATTCAAAAATACGGTGAAACCCTGTTTGAGAAGTTAAAATTCTTTCATTTCATTCATTTTCAATAAACACTTGATCTGCTTATCCTGGTTCATGGTCAAGTTGGTGCCCGTTCTTTGAGCCTATCCCAACAACATTGGGTGGCACACCCTGTATGCAATGCCAGTCCATCACAGGGCACCATGCACACACACATTCAGAGGAGCAATTTAGCCAGTTCACCTGTTTGTTTTGGGAGTAGAGAGGAAATGGAGAACTTGGGGGAAGCAGTACAGATACAAGGACAACATGTGAAAGCCACACAGATAGTTACTCAAGCTTAGGATTGAACAAGTGATGCTGGATCTGTGAGGCAATAGTGCTACCAATGTGCTAATGTGTAGCTGAACATATTCAGTTCATGTGTGGGTTTCCTCTAGGTTCTCAAGTTTCTTCCCACCTCTCAAACCATGTCACTAGGAATATTAACTACTCTAAATTGCCCTAGGTTTGAATGAGTGTATGAATGCATGTGCACATGCTGCCCTGCAAAACAGTGTTGCTTGAATATGCTCAAGAGTCACTGCCAACCTGGATAGGATGTAGTTATTGCTGAAGCTGAATTAATGAGTTCTTGACAGTAGACAAAGTCTTTCAAACCACCCTGACTATTTAATTATTTATTGCTTCTATTGACAACAGTCTTTATTAAATGTTTTTGTTTTGTTTTTCTTTTAGGATGATGAAGAGGGCATCTGGGCATGATTTTTGGTCTGGCCTGGCCTGCTGCTCCTGTTCTGTTCAAAAGGGTGAGTGATAATGATGATCAACCTCTAATCATTTTCTTTCCACTGCTTGTATTGCTTTCCTTGTAATTGAATTGGCCCTTGAGGGCTAGCTAAAATAAGGCAAGGTTTATTCAGGAAATGTTAAACTCTCAATGGCACTTAAATTAGAGGGAAAAAAGTTGTGTGCATTGGAACCAAGCTAGTGTTTAAGTAAAACTGGAATTACAGTTGAGACACAAAGTCCCATACTGTACATGTATACTTTCCCCAGACTATGAACATTTTACAGCTTATACCTTGTTAAAATGACAGAGTGAGAAGAACCAGAAGACTTGTCCCTCACACACAGATATAGACACACACACCTGTAAAATTTAACAGCCCAACCTACCTGTAGTGAGTGTGTATATATGTGTACATGTGCATATGTGTATTAAATAGAAGGCTTCAAGTGAAGAATGTTGGGCTGTAAATGATCATTTGTATCTCTGCATGATGGTCAGATATGATAGGCTGTTTGGGAAGGTTGATTTGCCTTAAAGAAACAAAATATACACATACAACCTAAACATTGCCCATGTAGGTATGTAAATATGTACAAGAAGTGGGTCATGTTGGTTTGCTTTTTTTTTTTCTTTTGCACCACTTTTTTGTTCACACCAATTTTTTTCATATATTTTTCGGGCAATGTGACAGCATCAACATTTTTGGAATCCCAGCCTCTGGTTCCTCTTACAGCACTTCCAGTACAGCCAATGATTGGGAAGTCTGGCTTTGTAGTCAGTACATATACACTTAGAGGCACACAAGAGCATACACTCTCACAGGATTTGTGGTAATCGAAACCCTCCACCTCTCTTGCACCAGAAGTCCCATAATCCAGCAGATTTGTATTCTAGTGCTTTGCTCTAATTTTATCAGGATAACTCATCTCACTGCCTGAGTTTTCTCAGTGTATGTGCATGCATGTGTGCTTGCACCGTATTGACACAACTTTTGCTTGAGTGTTTTAGGTTTTTTTTCTATGCTTCACACAAGCAATGACATTTTGGTTCATGCTGTTTTTTTAGAACATAAAACTTAATTAGCTGAGCAGACATAAAGTTGAAAAGTATGCGCTCAGCTATGACTGGTTGGTTCTCAGGTTGCTTTTACAGTTTTTTTTGTTTTCCTTCCTGGTCTCTCTAATGAAAGAGGAATGTTTTTCCTGAGGAGAGACACAAACACAAAACAAAGCAGGAAAGAGACAATACCGAATTTGTAAGATATGTCCAAGCAGATTATCAAATGTGTACTTGAACACCAGAAATACACAGCATCTGATGTTAATAATCAAAGAGGAGAAAATTCTATTTTTGAAAATAAATAAATAAGTAAGTAAATAAATAAATCTATGAGAAAATTATATAAGGAATATTGCTCCACCAAGTTCCCATCAGGATGTAATAATTTAAATTGCTTCCCCAAGTCCACTTTTTCATGATTCAGTTACAGAACCAATAGTGTGTAGAGTTTATAGAATTTTCATGGAATATTTGCCAGCTTTATTTAGTCAGTCATGCTAGCTGTATGTTTTAGTTTCCTTCCAAATAGTCAGATAGTCAGATGAAAATATCACAGATGCAAACAGCACAGAATCACTATTAAACCACAGCCAATTTATTATAAGGTCATGATCAGAGACACCTATTATAGTGTCAGCCTCATGCTAGGCCCATGGCCTACCAAGCATCTCTTACTTGTATTGGCACTTTTCAGACGACAATCTTTTGAGTAATTCAGGGCAAGATATAGTCACTGAATTGACAAATGTTTGTGGCATAATCAGTAGTGATGTAAAAAAAAGTGTGTAAATAAGTATAAAGTGGACCTTCACCTTTTCTCACTCACTGGTTCCGTGTGGTGATTTAGACTTTGAGTATCTCAGCTGATGAAAGCTATTGTAAGTACATTCAATATTTTCTAAATTGTTATATTGGTAACAAGAAAGTAGGTAAAATTTGACCTACACAGGTCTTCTTAAAATGGTAAGCCCATCTGCACTGTAATACTGACAAATCGAAACCTTAGATGTGCTTATGATTTATTTCCCACAACAGGGTAATATGCCAATAATTATACAGATAAGAAAAATGACAAACTAATTCAAAATCTGTTCTCAACAGGGAAAGCTTTTAGTTTCTGAATAAGAACTGAGTTAGAAAAAATTAATTCATTGCAAGAGATAGAGAGAATTATAGCTATAAATGTAGCTATATATAGGATTTTATGGTGCAGTTATCTACATAATGTAATGATATGCAATGAGCCCTGATGCTACGTGAGTTCTTTACTTATGAATATGGTAAATGAGTGAATTTTGCAAACATAATTGGACATAGGTTATTCTACTATGCCTGTGTGTGTGTGTGTGTGTGTGTGTGTGTGTGTGTGTGTCTGTGTGTTTGTAATTGCTACTTGATGTGCTGTAATGTACAACTAGCTCCTTGCAAATGTGTTAGTAATCTTTGCAGTCAGATTCTTATGGATGCTTTGTTATATTAGAACTCTTAGTAAATGTAGCAACATTAAACCAGTATACGCAAAGTGTGCCAAAGCATGGTGCTTTGATTTTTTTCTTCTTTTTTCAAGCCATGATAACACATAGTTTCTCCAGTTGGTTTAGGTGTCACTTTATACAAAAGAGGAGTTTTATTTGTTTACTGACTTGACTGGCTCTGTTTATTTTCTATCTGTGGCCCTGTTTGTGGTGGTCATATTGCCACCATGTCTGTATAGCGACACCTAACAAATTAACACTCTAAATTCCTGGGAACTCTTGGTGGATCTAGACAAGTTTCTTACTTTGATAACTACTTAAATTTCCCCTTGATTTGAGTG
This sequence comes from Ameiurus melas, assembly GCA_012411365.1. NCBI lineage: Eukaryota > Metazoa > Chordata > Actinopteri > Siluriformes > Ictaluridae > Ameiurus > Ameiurus melas. The sequence goes on along the minus strand of CM022780.1, from coordinate 10,923,592 downwards.
TAATTACTGACTAATTCATAGTGGATTCTGAATAATAAAATTAATAAACAAAAATAATAATCTGGGCATTTAACGGGTTAATGTGCATGAATATGCATGTGGGAGATTTTTTTTTTTTTACATAATTCAGAATTATATTGTTACTTTAGTAGTTGATTGAACTATTAAGCCACCATTCATTCATTCGTTCATTCCTTAATTCATTCATGAATGCTTTTATTTATTTCAAGAAGAATGTGGTATTTTTGTCATCTGTGTTTTCTCTGCAGCTACTTCTCTCTGTTTCTGAAAACGTTTACACACATTCATCCTTTTCTAAACATCCTTGATGCGTGTCTTGTAAACAGGAATTCAGATTTGAATATGTAAAGGAGAGATAAGTGAAGTAAAGTGAATTTTTGGGATAGTTCCCATCACTAATGGGAGAAAGAAGGGTATTGTTTTTTATTTATATTGTTTTTTAAGTGTCTTTTTAAACAAAAAGAGAGCCCCTTAATCATGCAGGTGTGCTCTAAGAACCACACCCCATCCACACACACACACACACACGCACACACACACACACACACACACACACACACACATTTAAATAGCGTCCAGAGTTCACATGTTCCAACCCGTTAGTGTTTTAGGTAGCAATGAAATAGCAAATAGAAGTGGAATTTGTGTGTGTGTGTGTGTGTGTGTGTGTGTGTGAACGTGTATTTGTGAGGAAGAAAGAGTGTGTGTATGTGTGTGAAGGACATTAGAAGGGATTAAAGTAGCATTTACTTGAGCTCTACTGGCTCTAAAACACAAAGCCAAATGCAAGTGCAGAGTCAACGCACCTGGGATAGATCCTGGAAAAATGGCATGTACACACACACACACACACACACATTTTATCCAAGAAACAGATTAAAGCCTCTGCTGTACTGTCCATATATCTTCATTTTTATGGAATCAGTTCTGCAGAATAATTCTTATACAGGTGTAGGTGTTGCTGATGAATTTTATGATAGCTGGCACCATAGTCCACCATGTCTCTGATCTGTGAAGTAGGACTGATTTGAGAGTTTTTGTTGTTGAGCAGCCTGACCTTTGTGCAGAGAGTCAGTTCATTGGAGTCCCAGATCTTTAGCTGCAAAGAAGCTGATCTTGCTTTGACTGTTCTTGCTTTGACATTGGTGTCTGTGCCTCCCTGCTTCTTGATTCCATTCCACCATACAGAGGTCCATGCTGGTGGACTCATCTCTTCAGTTCACCCCACAGGTTTTCTATGGGTTTCAAGTCAGGGGAGTGGGCTGTCCGTGGCAGGACCTTGATTTTGTGGTCAGTAAACCATTTTTTATGTTGATATTGATGTTTTAATTGTTCTGCTGGAAGAGCCATCCATGGCCCATTTTAAGCTTTGTGGCAGAGGCAGTCAGGTTTTTATTTAATATCTGTTGATATTTGATAGAATCCATGACGCCATGTATCCTAACAAAATGTTTCATGAACTCTGGCAGAAAAACAGTCCCAAAACATTACAGAGTCACCACCATATTTAACCATGGGCATGAGGTACTTTTCCATATGGCTGCCTCTCTGTGTGCGCCAAAACCACCTCTGCTGTTTATTGCCAAAAAGCTCTATTTTGGTTTCATCTTACTTAGAACCTGAGGTTCCAGTAGTTTCTGGCAAACTGAAGATGCTTGAGATTGTTTTTGGATGAGAGTATAGGCTTTTTTCTTGAAACCCTTCCATACAACTTGTGGTGATGTGACTTTGGATTGTAGTTTTGGAGTCTTTCTGACCCGAAGATGCAACTAATTTCTGCAGTTCTCCAGCTGTGATCCTTTTTTTGGACACTCAAACTATCTTCTTCACAGTGCATTGAGACAATATAGACATATGTCCTCTTCCAGGTTGATTCATAACATTTCCAGTTGCCTGGAACTTCTTATTTATTGCCCTGATGGTGGAAATGTGCTATTTTCTTATAGCCATAAACCATTTTGTGAAGCTCAACAACCTTTTGCTGCACATCACATATATATTTCTTTGCCTAACCCACTGTTATGAATGACGAATTTGGCCTATGTGTTACCTCATACCCATGTGAAACAGGAAGTCATTGTTGAACAATTTCATGTTCCTGGTCACACAGGTGTACTTAAATAATGTAAATGATCAGTGACTTTGTTTACATGGACAGCAGTAATCTAATTATTGACCTTACTCTGATTACGATAATAATGTGTTTAAGGTGTTTACATGAGTCGCTTTTAGAATACTCCTGTCATGTTCCCATTTTACATGTTTTAGAACATAATTAGATTAATGGCCCACGTCATTACATCATCGTCTTACGTTCCCCCCCAGAATTTCACAAATCGACATACAGTTCGTCTTCGTTATGGTACCGTATACAGTTTTGGGTGTTTTTATTAAAAAAATTTTACGAACACTTTAATTGTTTGTCATGCTGTACGTGCTAATAGACAACTGCTTGAATTTGGGTGTGTCCCAAATCGCATAGTTACCATCTATATAGTAGCCGAGATACATGTATTTTTCCCCACTACAGGCCTATATTAGGCAAGTTTGCGGTTCGGGATGCAGCCGAACTCTCTTGATCGCAGTAAAAATGTAAAACTGCCGTGTGTAATCATGTCCTGTTGCAAAATGGGGTGAAAACTCCCACACGATGTTCATAATGTGATTAAGGTGTCTGTAATACACATCCATAATGCGACTAAAACAGGAGTAATCCACCAGTCTTAATTCGATTATTGCTTACTTCAATTCAATTAAATTTTATTTGTAAAGCGGTTTTACAATAAACATTGTCTCAAAGCAGCTTTACAGAAATATCAACACGGTATACAGATATTAAAGGTGCAAATTTATCCCAACTGAGCAAGCCACTGAGTGGCGACGGTGGCAAGGAAAAACTCCCTAAGATGTTTTAAGAGGAAGAAAACTTGAGAGGAACCAGACTCAGAAGGGAACCCATCCTCATCTGGGTAACACCAGATAATGTGAAATAGTTCAGTATTGACTTACATGAATCTGTATGGCCTTAGGAGCAGCCGTTGCTGTTGTAGAATTTTGTTCTTTCCCCTTGTGGATGTTATGGAGAAACTGTGCAGAGTTACCAAGTTGAGATCAACAAGTATCTGATGTGTCCACTGGATTCTGTTCCTCTTATGCATTGTAGCGGGGTTCATAATCATACAGTCCCTCATGCAAGTTTCTGATGATGTTGACCTTGTCTTAATCTTAGAGAAGTGTGTTAGCAGGGGTGTGCCACACTGGACTCTTCCTTTGCATACCAGGTTCAGCAAGAAGCTTCCCAAGATATGTTCTGTTCACAGTGTCAAGTGTATTGACATAGTCATCAGAGATTACTGAAAGAGCACAGTTCCACTCCATCATCTGCTTAGTAATAAGTGTGCTCCATCTGTATCCAGTTGCTGATGTCACAGTTTCCCCTTTAAGCAGCGCGCTGGAGAGCATGTAAGCGCGCGTGCACGAGCAATGTGCACAAGCACCCGCTTTTCATATGTTGACAATCGTGACATTGTTTCTATGGACACATGCTTTTGTTATGTTTCTGTTATGTCTTCTCCCTGTTCTGTCATTGACTGTTGTTTAGCATGTGTCTAGATTGCTGTCAGCCATCAGCAATCAACATGCTGATTGTGCTTCTATATATACACCGTGTGTCTCCTAGCACACGGCGTGGAATATTAGATAAGATACTTACATTAGATAAGTTTAAATTCCTTACGATAGTTTACCACAGTCATAGTTTTAGTTATTGTCCATGTTATATTCCATGTTTAGATTAGTGCATTTAGTCCATACTGGTTTCTCCACTCACAGTTCCCCGTTATAGTTTATGTTTCTTGTTTTGAATATTGACCCTGTATACCGTGACTGCGACGTTGATTTATGCTTTGCCCCGTGTATGTCTGTTTGCCGAAAGCCTGACCTTTGAATGTTTGTGGATTAGGTTTTTTGATCACGATTTGGATTTACCAGCCTGTGTCTCTCATTTAATAAACTGTTAAATTGCATTTGCATCCGTCCCTATTCATTACGTCTCGGGACGTGACAGCTGAGGTCACCCTTTTTAGGGATCTCTTTCCAGTCTGATAGCAGTTGCTTCTCTTCCTCTTCCTGTTCTTCTCAAACAGGAAAAATATATTTTCCAGGGTAATCTTGGGTCTGCCTTCAGGGCTTCTGCAGATCTGTTGTCAGGTCATGCTGCCAGGTCATTCCTAAGCTGTTTGATGGCTTTCTGTCTCTGTTGCATTGTTAGCTTTTTAAAGTGTATAGACAGGTTCCTGTCAACTGGTGGTATTTCTAGTGGGTTTGGTGACACAGGTCTGTTTTTAGTTCCTTAAAATGCTCCACTTATAATCTTTATTATTGGTCATTTTGAGGTCTCTCTGGGTTGTTGTGCTTCCATGAGAGACTCTGTAGTTTTCTCCTTCATGTTTCTTGCTATGTTGCTCCTTCTTCTGCTCTTGTTGCTAGGCTGTTTATGTAATTACACTTCTGGTTTCTGGTTTACATATATTTTCTTCACTTTACCCTTTCTATTCTTCTGCAATGTCTCTACTGTGATCCACTCTCCTAGTACTTCCTTGCATGTAGCAGTTAATTGCTGAAAAGGGTCTCCTCTTCCGCCGTGACCCTGAAAAGGAGTAAGCGGTAGAAGGTGGATGGGTGGATGGATGGATGGATGGTCTCCTCTTCCAGCACTTCCTGCAAGACTTGTAATTTGTTGTTCAGTGCTGCTTTATATTCCTCCAGATTCTGTTTGTCCTTTAGAAATCATGTGTTGTATTTCTGGCATGGTGTTGGTCTTTCCATGTAGTTCTTCTCCTCTTTTACCTTCAGCTTAATCACAGGAACATGATGGTCAGATGCAGTGTTCACTCCTTTCATCACTCACACATTCCACACAGATCTTCTTACTTTTTTGGCAATGCAGATGTGGTCTATATGGTTCTCAGGTAACCCAAGGTACTTTGTGTATTCTCATGTGGGCTAACATGCTGTCATTGATCTTCTTGTTCTTGGTTCCCAAGGATGCTAGTAATGAGTATTCTTGGTCCATGGGCTTCCTATCTGAGAAGTATTCATCACAGAAACATCTTGTGTTTAGTCCTTTCTTCCTGGGCTGGTTCCTTTGGTTTCACTGATTCTGAGGACAGTAAGCTTTATAGTCTGCTGTGACATGTGCAGTTTTGCCTGTTTCATACATGTTCTGTACATTCCATGTCAAATGATGGCTGTCCTGGATAGAAGAAGATGATGGTAGCCTTGCTTCCAGTCAGCTTTTAACACATGACATCATGAGATAGAGGTGTCCTGGATGTTTTGAGTATAGTGAAGTGGGTCAGCTAGCCATATTCAACTATCCTCCTTTCTCAATGTGGGCTTGGGACCAGCTATGTTGGATTTAGCAGCTATGGCATTTTTCTAATGTTTTTTAAAGATCAGCATATGTTATTAATCTAATGTAAATATTAGAATATTCAGCATTGTGGGTACATTGTTTTTATTTAAAGATACTATTTGTGCTGTTATTCCTGAACTTCAACAGTACAAACAGTAACAACACTTGGCTTTAATAATAACAGTACAATATATTACTTCTGCTTGTTTTAGTGAGTTATTCAGTTATTCCTATTATGCTTTTGATTAAATTCATTCAATTAAAATGACTAATTAGACTTATGACTTTAATAACTACATAATAACTATAAGAATCAAAACACCTTGATAGTAGTTCATTTATACAATAACTAGATATATATCTCCACTACCTTAAAGTGATTAAAAAAAACCTATATAAATATAATCACAGACACTAGGGTATACTGTCACAGAATGCAGGCATGCACACCACACACACACACACACACACACACACACACACACACACACACACACACATACGTATTCTCATTCTGTGTTACTTATGTGGTGTCATTAAACAGAATCACTCCCAGACACAACCTCCATCTTAGGTAAGTTGCAGTATAAACCTGCCTAAAAGTATTTAAACATTTCTGATCAAGATTGACACTTGAGGAAGCAGGAAAGTAGAAAAAATAGCATTAAAAACTTTTACTGAGACGGTTTAGACATACTCCAATATTTTTCTTTCTATCCCACATTCGCTGATCAGCCCCAGATAGCTGATACATTGAAATCAGATAAAGCACTAAAACCAGCAGGGGCTTTCATCTCTCTTTCTGTTTTCTTTGTAAGTATATATATATATATATATATATATATATATATATATATATATATATATATATATATATATGCACCCACCAATTTGCTATTCACCAACTTTAATAAATAAGAATATCCTACAATAAGTAATATCTACAGTAACCTCACAGCTGGTATGCTGCTAAATGCTAGTCTGCTGGGTTTTCAATTTTGATACAGGAGACATAACAAACACACCCACAGCATTAAGAATGGCCATTAGCACAAGAGCTTATTGAATTATATGATAATGCGGTTACAATTTCAGCAAGGGTGTTTTGAGCTGGAGTGTGTGCGGTCCTGTCAATAGCACGTGCTAAAGAGGGGGAAGCATGTTATGACGTGTGGGCGTTGAGCCCCTGTCTGTGACGCTGTCATTTTAGATAAGCATGTGCTTGGCTAATTTTACAGTGTAAGGGTGGTCAGAAGGGATAACTAAAAGCTTGATCACTCAAAGAGCTTTTTTTTTTTTTTCTGCCTCCATGCTAATTCTGAGGTGAATTTTATGCTTTAGCGGTGGGTGTTAGATGAAGGGATTTTAATGTGCATGTGTGTATGTGTGTGTGAGAGGCTCAAGCCTGGTCATGGCATCTTTTATCTAGTGTTCGTGTTAAAGCTGCACTTGTAAGACGACATTCAGCGAAGGATTAGTGTCCATGCTCTCCTCTCCTAATCTTACCAAAACGCAGCCAACTTAAGATCAGGAGACACACAGCAAAAGCTCCAGTGTTGAATTAACACCTACAGTGTTCATTTAACTTAAGTCAGACACAAATGAGCATTGTGGGTTTTAATTCAACTCCTCTGTGCCTACCTTTTCTCGCACATACAAATAGTCTTCTTTTCACAGTTCTTTTACACACACGGTGTGAATGTGACCCAGTGCACCAGAACTATTTTGTTAGGCTTATAGTTAGCGTGTATATATGTGTGCAAGTAAAGGCAACCTGCAATATAAAGGCAAACTCTGAGATTTAAACTTGAATTTTGGACAGGTAATTAAACCTTTCTGTTTGATCTGTATACAGGCCTGCAGAACTGTTTATCAAATTACATCATGTATTAGATACCTGCTGTAACAAGAGACTGAGAAAGAAGAAAGCTGTTCTGTTTGGTTCTACCAGTGTTCAGGTTGTCAACAAATATTTAATGCTGCAATACCTTCTGATTTTGCAATTGCACAGTGTATTGCCAGCCAATGTGGGGGAATGAGGGTATGAAAGTATTTCACTTGCTTGATCATGTGTTTTGTTTCTTCTACCATGTGAGATAGGACAGGAATGAAGCACTGGCAATTGTGGAAACACATGGTGGAAGGCAATGCTATTTGTAGGTCAGACTGATTAGAGTGTGTGAGAATGAGAGAATAGAATTCAAAAGTACAATGATATTTAAACAATTTAAGGCCAAGTTGAATACAAAGAGAGAAAGGTGACAGTGAAAAGACCAAATAGAAAAGCAAAGGTAAATGAGTATTACTGTTTGTTAGGATAATGAGGATTATACTGCTGGGAAAGGGGGGGAAAGACAAGTTGAAAGTAATGGTATGAAGGAAATGAACTAGCGAAGAGAAAGTATGGGAAATAACGACTGGGAAAGTCAGCAGGTTCCAGTTTACTGTGATACCTTCAAGAGTGACTGTAAATGATCAGCTCAGTGAATTGCTCTTGATTGGATGCAGTAATTCCCACTGCTATTGTTTATTTGTTCATTTACAGCTGGCTCTCATTTTTTTCTGTTTGTCTCTCCCTCAGCCATTCTGTCCCATATTCCCTCTGCTTTAGCTCCTTCACTGTCAAATGGGGATTTGACATAATTTTGTCATAAATCCGTGACGCAGCGGATAAAGGGGACGGATGCAATCGCATATAAGAACAATTGGTTTATTTATAAAGAGTCAGACAAATCCGAAACGTAATCCAGAAACAGTCGAAGGTCAGGCAAACAGCAAGCAGGCATATACAGGGCAGGACAGAGATCAAGGTCGAGGTCACAGAAAACAGGGTCGAGAAACAAACAAACATAAACATGAACATGAACATGAATGTAAACTTGGACGTGGACCTAGGAGCGGATAACCCAGCATGGCTAACTCTAACATGGACGTGAAATCTAAGTTTATTCTAAGTTTAATACACCGTGCCGTGTGTAGCACGGCTCACGGTATATATGCACACACAGAACATTAGCCCCCAACTGCTAACAGCTGCGGGCAATACAATAACACATGTGACACAACGACACATGACAAGACGGGGCGGAGACATGACGCCCACAACAACAACCGCACATGTCCAGCTGTCACTAGGGAAAGGCACGTACTCTCGCATTTGCGCAGTAGAGCACGTTGCCACAAGAGGAAATCGTGACAAATTTCTTTTAAGCTTTGGGAAACGGACAAATCTAATGTATGTTGCCAGTGAAAATCTAGTTTTTATACATGCAATTCATGTTCTTATAGGCTTGTTTTAAAGACACTGCTAAGGTCCAATGAATGATTTTCTGAAATACCAACAATTTAATTTTATCTACAGGGTGTCTCAACATAGGGGAAATTAAGACTTTTTAGCAAAATATATAGTTTATATGATTTTTTTTTCAGATAGCCTTTGACAAAGGAAGAAAGTATTTAAATAATGCTCATGGCTGGATCGGGAAGTGGTTGTAAGTTTGCGATGGACTATAACAGGATACCTGGCAAGCACATCACACACAACACTGTTGCCAAGCTTATTAACCAATTCAAAAAAACTGGAAGTGTTGCGGACCAACTGAGAAGTGGATGTCCATGAACATCTACTGACAAATGACCAACCGATGTGGTGCTATCAGACACAATCCTCTGTGTATGGAGACATTTGGGACACCATGTATTTAGTATTTTCTATATAATTGTATATATCACCATTATCATAGTATTGCTATTATATTATTATTATTATTATCATATTGATTTATTACTGAACTGTTGCTCTCTGGACTGGGTTAAAGGTCAAAGGTTTTCATAGAGTTCCATTTACATGAAATCATACAAAATCACTCGCAATCATTATTTATTTATTTATTTTTGTAGAAAATGTTAGAGCAACTGCCAAGGAGGCAGACATTCACTTTAGATGAAGTGTACAAAGTAGTGCAAACCATATGGGAATTTTATATTGTGTTGTAATAATTAATACCAGCTTCAAATATTTGAATATTTATAATGTTGATGTCTTGTTTCTATGCACATCTATGATCTTAATTCTTGAGTAAATATGTGCGAACCTGATAAGAATATTACTCATGGCTTGCAAGGTCCATAAAAAGCATGACTTTGGTTGGACACTTGTATTTCATTATGGTCAGTGGTCTAGTCCAAAGTCAAAAGAATAGGGAAATGCTGTTTTATTGCTCTGCATTACTTTGCAAACTGTTAAATGTATCTAGGACATAAACATCTTTAATGTTGTGCAAATTGCCTGTTACATATTCGGGAAGAAAAAAAATGCCAGTGTGGATTATTCAGTTGATGGCTTTTGAGAAAATCTTGTTGATTTCAGAAATAATAAAATTAATAAGCAAAACATCTGCTTGTGTAAATTATAGTTTATTGATTGTAACAGCTATGTAATTGTGTATTTATTGTTAAAATTGTATTTTAATTAATATATTTATATTCATGGTTTATATATACATATATATATATATATATATATATATATATATATATATATATATATATATATATATATATATATATATATGTGCGTGTGTGTTTTTTTGTTTGTTTGTTTGTTTTTGTTTTTTTCAATTGGAGTGAAAAAGCATAGACACTCATGAGGACAAAAGTTCAAGCCATAAACTCCAAATTACAGACCTGATATAATGCACATATTTGCATACCTGATGATTAACATTTGCCTGTTCGTATACCTCAGAATACTGGACACTCTTTCATCACCTCTCTCTTACTTATTTTCATTTTAAATCATAATTTTTTTTATTTGTTTGGTTGCTTGCATGATTTCTCACCAAACCCACTTTTATGTGTTTCTTTTTCTCCATTTACTGTTATCATAGCTTGTCTTGTCTCTCTCTCTCCTTTTCTTTCCACAGACAGTCTCCTTTCTTTCCTGTCCCAGGACTTAAATTCCTTGTACATGTTATACATGCAGGATAGGGTGCGGCTAAGTTATACACAAACAAATGAACAGACGTTTTAAATTAGGCCCATGTAATGGGATGCCTGATTTATTCCCTTCTCTATCATCTCTTCTTTTTGAACCACTTTGCTTGACTAATCGAAGAGAAAGACAACTAAATAAACATCTATTCCAGGCAGATAACAAGCAGAAGGGGTTAAAACTTTTTTGGGACACTGACTGATTTTGTTTCCTTTGGAGAAAGTTTTCTGTAACTTGTTTCTATAATAATGTGTACTTTAAAAGGTGAATGGGTGTAATACTCAAGGGATTGACTTTCCATTCGAGCACTGAGGTAGCCTACATTCTACATGTGAACATTAGACGTCTACCCTGCATGTTCTCTTTGTTTTTGCTTTATCTGTGTAACAGTGGGTCGTAATGTATAGATATGGATGAAGGATAGATGAGTTTGGTTTAACAGAGGAAATCTATGACATAAATCAGTTACCAGTGTGAAATGTCTGTTTGGTTTATGAAGAACTACTGTGAGAGTACTACTGTGCATGTATTGTTTGTTTTCAAGAAGTGTGCTAATAATTCTGTTATACGTTATAGCTACGTTATAGTATATTGGTTGTGACAACCATTATTAATAGCTCAGAGTTGTACCAGCCAGCCTCAAACATGCAATTGTGTAGACTTTGCTTAAAAAAAAACCTTATCTTGAGCCAAATTTACACAATAACTATAGGCCTATTTCCAAGTTGCCTGTTATTTTGAAGTTGCTGTAAAAAGTTATTTTAGACATATTTGAGATATTTTAGAAGTTCCAGTCAAGTTTTAGATCTTTACACTGCACTGAATTTGCCCTGTTAAAGGTTACTAATGATATTCAAATGACACTTGACGTGTTGGTCTTATTGGATCTTACTGTAGTGCTGCCTTTGATACTACTGATCATAGTATTCTTTAAAATCACTTAGAGTCTTTGGATGATATCAAGGGTCTGGCTTTGCAGTGGTTTGCGTCTTATCTTTTTAATTATCTTAAATTAAATTGTATTGTTACTCCTTGGCACCTATCTTCTGCACTACCTACTGTATTATATCAGACACTTCCACACTAAAAATGTGTACTGTTCGGCGCTACACTGTCACTTACTATGCCTATTGTCCTGTTTTAGTAGTATTGTACTGTCCTGTGTTGTTAGCACATGTCTGCACGTGCACTTTGGAATGTGTAGATCTTATTTAGTTCTGTGTCGTCTCATGTGGTTAGTGTGTTGTTGTATGTAGTACCATGATCCTGGAGGAACGTTGTTTTGTTTCACTGTGTACTGTACCGGCTGTACATGGTTGAAACGACAATAAAACCAATTGAACTTGAATTTGTCTGAAAGATAGGATTTTGCAGTAAACAAAGAGAATTTCTCAGTTTCATTTTTCAATTATATTTGACAGTTAGGGTAAATTGGGGCACACGATGTCTTAGTGGTTAGCACATTCACCTCACACCTCCAGGGTCGGGGGTTTGATTCCCACTGTGGCCCTGTGTATTTGGAGTTTGCATGTTCTCCCTGTGCTTCAGTGGTTTCCTCCGGGTACTCCGGTTTCCTCCCCCAGTCCAAAGACATGCATTTTTGTGTCTGAAAAATTGGCGTGATTGAAAAAAGGCTAATTAGTGTGTCCAAAAGTGCCCGTAGTGTTTGAATGTGTGTGTGAATGTGTCTGTGATTGTGCCCTACGATGGATTGGCACCCTCTCCAGGGTGTACCCCGCCTTGTGCCCGATGCTGCCTGGGATAGGCTCCAGGTTCCCCGTGACCCTGAGAAGGATAAGCGGTATAGAAGATGGATGGACGCATGCATGGTTAGGGTAAATGGTATCAGTCCTTTTGGATCCCTTTTTAAATGTCTTGAGGACCTTAAATGTTGGATGACTTACAATTCTGCGGTTAAATGAAAGCAAAACTGTGAAGTCATGATTTTGGTTCGGTCCTCTCTCTGTAAACAAATGTCAAAAATCTGGGAGTTATTTTTGACTCAAACTTCATTTAAGATCTATTGCAAAGTTAAAATATTTTCTCTATAGAAAAGAGAAAAAACACCTACAAACTGTGATTACAACAAATGTGGACTACTATAATTCTTTGAATGTTTGCCTTCCTCAATCTGCGTTCTCATTTGCAGCTTGTGAAAAATGCAGCAGCTAGATTTTTAACAGGGTCCAAAAAGATGGATCAAATTTCCCCTATTTTTGCATCTCTTCACTGGCTTCCTGACAAGTTTGGAATTTTAAAATTCTAATTTATGTATACAAAGTGCTTCCTCGTTCTGCTCCACAGTACATCATTGACCTTCTTCACCTTTACTTTCCTACTAGAGCATAATTAAGTTATTTTATCTGTCCCACGTTGTTGTACTAAGACAAAGGGTGATCAAGCCTTTTCTGTGGGGTTCACTCTTTAGCTATTTTTAAATCTTCTCTTAACTTATTTTTAATATTTGTGCTATATTATTTAATGTTATGAATTATGTTTTGTACAGCACTTTGGATCAACTGCTGTTATCTTTAAACGTGCTTTATAAATAAATTTTACGACTATATATTATAATGCCTTGCAACATGACAGTGTAGCTCAGCAGAAAATTGTCTGAGAAAGTGTTTGATATTAGGTAGAATTGCAACTCTAAACTGTCCCTAGGTGTGAAGAAGTATGTTGATCAGTGTGTGCATGGTGCCATGTGCATATATAGCTTGCATGTATAAATCCAAAGAAATGTGCATAACGTTTAGCACTCACTATTCTATACCTTTCTTGAACAACCTGTTCCTACTGTTTTATAGGCAAGTTCTGGTTAATTTAGTGTGTGTGCGCGTGCAGTCCCAGACAGCCCCTTAGGGCTGCAGTTTTGTCTGTCACAGATCAAGCTCCAGCATTTTAATTCAGTCTCCGTGCCTGCATCTGGATTTCACATACTTGTTAAAGTTTGTTCAAAAAAGCCACACTCAGCTAGCAGCCTGGCCCATAAATGATCCGTTTTTCCTCCGCCTGTAAATTTACATGAACACACACGCATCTGATCCTATTTTATACACTCTAAAATATAATTTTTTTGCTCAACAAAAGAAAATTAACAACATTTTGCATCATCTTTTTGTGTTGTGACAACTTCTAATGAAATTCAGTTCAACCAACAAACTATATTGAGTTAGATGAATTACCTTTTCCTCTACAGTCAAATGTATTTTCAATTAACACCAACTTAATATTTTGTAGAATAAACACATCTTTAAGTTGATTATTCAAAAATTAAGTTGATCCAGCTAGTTTTTCCTAGCTGGATCAACTTAAGTATTAAATTTAAGTATGTACTTAATTACCATAATTATGAAATTTTTTTAAGTTGAAAACTATTTAAAAAATAATTTGCTATAATTAGATATTCTTCAGTAGTTTATAGCTTTCATGTTTTTGTTAATTTTATAGTGCTAATTAAATGAATTCATTCAACAACAATATTGTTAGACAACTAACTTTTTTATTTTGAACTGCAATATTTACATCTTGAAAACAACAACAATCATCAGTTTTTTGACATTTACATATTTTTTAGATATCATCTTTTTTGCAGGTTTCATAGAATACTTGAACTCATTAAATTAGCCACAGCAGCCACTTGTCAAATTTTTCATGAGCCTTTTCCCATGCCATTGCAGTCAATCAATCAATTTTATGACATCTCTGATAGGGATTTGGTTAGAATGTGGCAAGTGCAATATGCCTAAAAATTGTACTGACAGGAAGCAATGCAGGATCAGGTTTCTGCCCGGTGTTTACTTTTCTTTTCAATATGTTGAAATTACTTGAAAAGGTCCTCTTCCTTCTCTTGAAGGTACGCGACAAGGAAGCAGATGGCTACTTCTCTGTGTACTTCAATTGTGTTGTGCTATTTGAGAAAAAAAGGGAAAGTACCTAAATGAATATACTATGAATGGGTGACTGTCAACAACTTCCAATTCTAACAAATCAAAATAATTATAATACCTCAAGAAGCGTGTATTTGATCTGCTTGAGTCTCACTCCTGTAGATCCTCCCCTTGCTGAGACTACATCCAATCAGTTTCAGGGTGCAAAGGTCAAGTTTGGCCATACAGGGAGATTCAATGGTCAAAAAGTGTTCATTCTCTTGAATTCTTCATTTATCTGTAGACCACACAAGCAGAAGAATTAAATCTTGCAGACAATTAGCTATACTGCATTTATTTAAACTACAACGCACATACATACACATTATATATATATATATATACACACATATATATATACATACATATATACATACATATACATATACGTACATATACATATATATACACACACATACACACACACACACACACACACACACAGTATCTCACATAAGTGAGTACACCCCTCACATTTTTGTAAATATTTGATTATATCTTTCCATGTGACAACACTGAAGAAATGACACTTCTACAATGTAAAGTAGTGAGTGTACAACTATCTGTGAATGACAAAATATTTTAAAAAGGGGTCAGTGCATGAAATTAACAAAAACTGAATGATTTTCCTCCCTACCGCACAAATGAAAAGCCCTCTCTAGCTGAGCAGATTTGTCAAATGAAACTCTCGTTCTTATCCACTGCTACTCTGTAAACTAAAGGGTAGATGGTCGAATTACACTGCTACATATGACTAGCATTAGCGTCACGTAACAGATTTCATCAACGTTATTAGCAGGTGTAGCCAAACCTCCGTACACGAGTCCACTATTGGTCATATAACAAATGAGAATATGCCCAAATTCATTGCTTCAGTAGAACTTATTTGTAAATGAAATGATACTTGCCTTGAAATGTCCTTTGTATTGCTTTGTTCAGCAAGGTCATCTAACACACAGTCTTATTTGTCTGAACTTGTCCAGGCTATTGTAGTCGGAGGCGGATGCAGATCGCGTCTTTATTAAACTGAACGTAAAGGCGGTCTTCACCGGCAAACGCGAAACGTGGCATTCCAGGATCATTCAGGGCATAGAAACGATAGCACATTAATAACGTTAATACTGAGCGAAGTGCTCAATCACCACAGCACTTAAATAGAGAACATAATCACATACAAAACTTAAACACCTGTGACTCATAAATCTAACGCTGACTCGTCCAAAGACGAGCCACAGTGCCCTCTGATGGACATACCGTGACACAGGCATGTTAAGTGAGGAGGGGGAAGTTAGCAAGCCAATGTCATTAAGTAGCTTTAAATCACTTAAAGCAGAATTTTCAGGTTCAGTGACACACAATATTAAGTTGATGTAATTATCAACATAATTATGTCAACACAACTCATCAAAATAATGTTTTCAAATTAAAACGTTTAATTAAATAAATAAATTAGATTTTTTTTTAGAAAGACATGTATGGGTGTAACAGCCATTGAAGACTTTGTAGGTGAGCAGCACCTACCTATCAAGGTCTAGTCAAATCAAAGTAAGTAATACAATATCTTATTTTTGTAATAATAATACTAAAGGTGTATCAGTAAAATGTATTGCATTAAATGTACCATACTGCATACAAGGCTCATACAAAACTCATACAATGCTACTACAATGAATTATATCACCTAGATGTCCCAGAGATGTGCATCAAGATCTGTGGCTGTGACTATAAGTTGCTGCAGACCATCCAATTCTTATTCTATAGTCAGTAGGATTGTAATAAAATGTGAATACATGATTCGGAGTGAACAGATCAAAGCTATTGCAAATATAAATCCAAATAGCACTATATTTTTCTTTTTTCGTGTTTGTAGGTTTTTTTTGGACTAGAGATGTGTGTGGGGTCAGATATATCAGAGATGTGTGTGGGGTCAGAAGCTTGTGAAGCATGAACGAGTGATCAGACATGAATCTTCTGGGACATTGCAATACCATGTTCATTACATGTGAACATAAGTTACTGCTCAATGCATTTATCCTTGTGTATTCATTCATCCTTAGTAACTACCTGGTCAGGGTCATGGTGATTTAATTTAAGCTACTAGTTTGTTTATATTTTGCAAATCTAAATTATTTAGCAAATATCATGATCAGGTACAAACAAAAATAATAATTATGCAAGCAAGAATAAAAAACAGTTCCGCACACATCTCTCAAGAGATGTAGCTGAGGTTGAGGTCAGTATACACAGACCATACTGACAGTGCTGGCATTTCTACCTCTGGGGTTTTCCAACCTATTAAGTGTTATGAAGGTAGGGTTCATATTTATTTATTTATTTTTTAATTGTTGATGTGTCCGAATGTCAATAAAATGTGAATATTTGGTGCACTAAACAAATGCACAGTGGATATATTAGGACTCAGATATTCTCATACACCACGAGGGACCGAGATAAGCATGTACAACCCACCTCGTCGCGTCTGGGTGAGTCTTAATCAGTCACTTGCTTCACACATATTTGCCTTACCAGTCATGATAGAATATTCAGGTCAGTCTTTTGTCTTTTCACCGCTCGTCGACTCTGGAGCGTTGGAAAACTTCATAGATGAGAAGACAGCACAGAAGCTCAACCTCCCTATACGTCCGCTGCTCCAACCACGTGAACTTCAGTCCATAGACAGTTCGCCTATAGGTGGAGGCATAATATCTCACAGCACACTTCCAGTCAACTTTCAAGTTACAATCTCCAGCATGAGACTATGGTCCAATACATCACGGTGTACACCAGACATCCCGTCATACTCGGACTACCCTGGCTAGAATGGCACAATCCCCACATCTCCTGGATGGTCCTCGTACAACAACTCACCCAATGGTCCTCGGATTGTTGGCAAAATTGTCGGAGGGGTCCTGAGGTCCCTTTGGCCACCACGACTGTGGAGAGTCCCCTGTCTCATGTCCCGATCAATATCCCCCCAGAATACCGCGACCTCCACGAGGTGTTCAGCAAGGAGAAAGCCAGTTGTCTACCACCTCACAGACCCTATGACTGTGCCTTTGATCTCCAACCCGGGGCCAGCCCACCTTGGGAGCCGCATGTACCCGCTCTTGCAAGTAGAACAGCGGGCCATGGAGGAGTACATCCAGGAAGCTCTCCAGCAGGGGTACATTTGACCTTCCACATCCACTGCATCTGCCGGGTTCTTCTTTGTAGAGAAGAGAGGAGGGGGGCCTCAGGTCCTGCATTGATTATCAGGGCCTCAACCAAGTGACCCTAACGTACCAGTATCCCGTGCCTTTCGTCCCCTCAGCCTTGGAGCAGCTACGGTCCGCAACCATAGGGAGGGGAACGAGTGGAAAACGGCCTTCAGCACTACCTAAGAACACTATGAATACTTGGTCATGCTGTATGGGCTCGCTAACGCCCCCTCCGTGGTCCAGAACCTGATCAATGTTGCCCTGAGGGACATGCTGGGGAGGTACATCGTCACCTACATCAACAATATCCTGGTGTATTTGACATCCTTGGAGGAGTACGTCCAGCATGTCCAGCAAGTATTGCATCACCTGCTCCAATAGCAGCTTTACATAGAGGCAGAGAAATGCGAATTCCACCAGCAAACAATCTCTTTCCTAGGGTATGTCATTAGCCCAAGGGGAGTCGCCATGGACCAGTGCAAGATTCAAGCGGTCATGGAGTGGCCCACTCCACGAACCATCAGGGAGTTGCAGTGTTTTCTTGGTTTTGCCAACTTCTACTAGCGATTCTTTCAAGACTTTAGTAAGGTGGTGCAACCCATGACATTCCTCCTGAAAAATAAGCCCTGGCGACTCCTTTGGTCACCCCAATCGCCCAAGAGACTCTGGAGAAGCTTAAGCGGGCCTTTACCTCAGCCCCCATCCTCAGACACCCGGATCCCTCCAGACTGTTTGTCGTGGAAGTAGATGCATCTGAAGTGGGAGTGGGGGCTATCCTGTCGCAAAGATTTGGAGACAAACCCAAGTTGCACTCCGTGGCATTCTTTTCCCCGAAGTTGTCGCCAGTGAAATGCAACTATGATGTGGGGAACCGTGAACTTCTGGCTGTCAAGCTGGCCGTAGAGGAGTGGAGACACTGGCTGGAAGGAGCCGTACACCCATTTGTTATTTTTAAGAACCATAAGAACTTGTATCTGAGAACCGCGAAACGCCTCACTCCTCGCAAGGCTTGCTGGTCTCTATTCTTTTCCCGGTTCCATTTCACCCTGTGTTATAGGCTTGGCTCAAAGAACACAAAGGCCGATCTCGTTTTCACGCCCCGTCATTGTGCTTCCCTCTTGCTAAGTGGGAACTGTCAGTCTGTCCGTCCAATGAGCAGTTTATACCGAAACGGTATCATCTCAAACTCATCACCTGGGCCCACACGACTTTGGCTAGGGGTCATCCGAGGGCCCGCCACACCTACCAACTGCTAGCCGAGAAGTACTGGTGACCCTACATGCCAAGAGAGGTTCAGTGCATCGTATCCTCATGTTCCTCTTGCGCTCAGTCCAAGGGACCACGTCTGCTACCTGCCGGGAGGTTGGTGCCTCTACTCATACCTGAAGGTCTGTGGTCACACCTGGCCCTAGATTTCATAATGGACTTGCTGAAGTCACAGGGAAATACAGTGATACTGGTGGTCATAGATAGGTTTTCGAAATCCCTGCACCTACTTCCTCTACTGGCTATCCCATCTTTCGATACTTTGGCATTCCCAAGAAGAGGAGGGGTCCATAGTCCACATCTCACGTTTGGGCCAGTTTCATGAAGAAGATTGGGGTCATCGTTAACCTCACTTCCTGGTACCACCCCCAGGCAAACGGACAGGCAGAACAGGCCAACCAAAAGGTCATATGATTCCTTCGGACCTTTTGTTCCACCAACCCAGGGGATTGGAGCCACTTCCTACCTTGGGCGGAATATCCTCAGAACTTGCTACAGCATTCCACCACCTAGCTCATCCCTGTCCTGTGTGTCTTGGGTTACCATGAATGCAAATACCTTTTTATTGTCACTATACACATGTACAATTAAATTAAGAGCCACAATTTTTTTGTGCCAACATGTACATAAAATAAATAAGATAAAAAATAAAATAAAATAAATAAATATAACAACATGAAATAAATAAATAGTAAATGAATAGTGCCCAGGGGCGGCAGAGGGATTGGGGGGTACTATAAAATGCACAATTCTGAGACACTATATACCTATACTGTTAAATCAGTACATGTGTGTATTTAGAATGTTTATAGCTTTTGGGGGGAAAAAATCTATTAATCCTTGTTCTGATGCACCTGTAACGTCTCCCTGAGGGCAACAGATTAAACAGATCAGAGCCAGAGTGAGAGCTGTCCTTAATGGTGGTTTTTCCTCTGCTGAGGCAACTGGAGGTGTAAATATCCATCAGGGAGGGGAGAGGGCAGCCAATGATCTTCTGTGCTGCTCTTATTACTCTCTGAAGCCTCTCCCTGTCTGCTGTGGTGCATCTGCCGTACCATACTGTAATACAGCATGTCAGCAGGCTCTCGACGGACAAGTGGTAGAAGGTCAGCAGCAGATTGGGGTCCAGATTGTACTTCCTGAGAACCCTCAGGAAGTGTAGCCGCTTTTGAGCCTTCTTAATAACCGCTGTGACGTTATCTGTCCAGGAGATGTCAGCGGAGATAAGGACGCCAAGAAACCGGAAGGTGTGGACCCTCTCCACATACTCACCATTGATGAAAAGGGGGGCTAGCTCAGTGTTGTGCATCCTGAAGTCTACAATGATCTCCTTGGTTTTCTTAGTGTTTAGAGCCAAATTGTTCTCTGAACACCAGGCTACCAAGTTCAAGACCTCCTCTCTGTAGGCTACCTCATCTCCCTTTGAGATGAGTCCAACCACCGTGGTGTCATCAGCAAACTTGACGATAAGGTTGTTATTGTGGACGGGACTCTCAGCACACAGCCCTGTGGTGAACTGGTGCTCAACGTGCGAGTGGAGGAGAGGTGGTGTCCAAGTCTCACTGCCTGAGACCAGTTAGTGAGAAAGTCCCTTATCCAGGCACATGTGAGGGGGGGAGGCGAAGAGTGACCAATTTGGTGATGAGAATATCCGGAATGATTGTATTAAAAGCCGAACTGTAATCCACGTTCACCAGCCACCACTGATCCCCTGGAACGCATCTCACACAGAATCACCAGCAGTAGATGAGTGCTTCTTACAGAGCAAACAGGTCTGGGAAGCTTTAACCTAAATATATCGGGCCCTTCTGAGTTCTGAGACAGGTTAATTAGGTCACGTATCATCTGGACCTACCAAAACACAGTCGCATCGCCCCGTCTTTCCATGTCTTGCTCCTCAAACCTGTGATACCGGGGCCCTTGGGCACAGCGATGCCGGATGACTCCCCACCGGAACCGCTGGAGATTGAAGGCCTCCCAGCCTACTGCGTCCGCAACATTCTAAACTCCAGACGTAGGAGAAGAGGATTCAAATATCTGGTAGACTGGGAGGGGTATGGACTAGAGGAGCAGTGCTGGGTCCTAGCCCAAGATATTCTAGATGCAAGTCTGCACAGAGACTTCCATGCGGCTCATCCAGATACAGTGGTGTGAAAAAGTGTTTGCCCCCTTCCTCATTTCCTGTTCCTTTGCATGTTTGTCACACTTAAGTGTTTCGGAACATCAAACCAATTTAAACAATAGTCAAGGACAACACAAGTAAACACAAAATGCAATTTGTAAATGAAGGTGTTTATTATTAAAGGTGAAAAAAAATCCAAACCATCATGGCCCTGTGTGAAAAAGTGATTGCCCCCTAAACCTAATAACTGGTTGGGCCACCCTTAGCAGCAACAACTGCAACCAAGCGTTTGCGATAACGTCAAAGAGGCTTTTACAGCGTCCTGGAGGAATTTTGGCCCACTCATCTTTGCAGAATTGTCCTAATTCAGTTACATTAGAGGGTTTTCGAGCATGAACGGCCTTTTTAAGGTCATACCACAACATCTCAATAGGATTCAGGTCAGGACTTTGGCTAGGCCACTCCATTTTATTTTTCTTCAGCCATTCGGTGGTGGACTTGCTGGTGTGTTTAGGATCATTGTCCTGCTGCAGAACCCAAGTTCGTTTCAGCTTGAGTACACGAAGAGATGGTCAGACATTCTCCTTCAGGATCTCTTGGTAGACAGCAGAATTCATAGTTCCTTTTATCACGGCAAGTCTTCCAGGTCCTGAAGCAGCAAAACAGCCCCAGACCATCACTCTACCACCACCATATTTTACTGTTGGTATAATGTTCTTTTTATGAAATGCAGTGTTCCTTCTACGCCAGATATACTTGGACACACACCTTCCAAAGAGTTCCACTTTTGTCTCATCGGTCCACAGAATGTTGTCCCAAAAGTCTTGGGGATCATCAAGATGTGTTGTGGAGAAATTGAGATGAGCTTTGATGTTCTTTTTGCTCAGCAGTGGTTTTCTCCTTGGAACTCTGCCATGCAGGCCATTTTTGCCCAGTCTTTTCCTGATGGTGGAGGCATGAACGCTGACCTTAACTGAGGCAAGTGAGGCCTGCAGTTCTTTGGACGTTGTTATGGGGTCTTTTGTGACCTCTTGGATGAGTCGTCGCTGCGCTCTTGGGGTAATTTTGGGCGGCGGCCACTCCTGGGAAGGTTCACCACTGTTCCATGTCTTCGCCATTTGTGGATAATGGCTCTCACTGTGGTTCGCTGGATTCCCAAAGCTTTGGAAATGGCTTTATAACCCTTTCCAGACTGATAGATCTCAATTACTTTCTTTCTCAATTGTTCCTGAATTTCTTTGGGTCTCGGCATGATGTGTAGCTTTTAAGGATCTTCTGCTGGACCTTACTGTGTCAAGCAGCTCCTATTTAAGTGATGCCTTGATTGTGAACAGGTGTGGCAATAATCAGGCCTGGGTGTGGCTAGAGAAATTGAACTCAGGTGTGGACAACCACAGTTATAGTATGTTTTAACAAGGGGGGCAATCACTTTTTCACACAGGGCCATGATGGTTTGGATTTTTTTTCACCTTTAATAATAAACACCTTCATTTACAAATTGCATTTTGTGTTTACTTGTGTTGTCCTTGACTATTGTTTAAATTGGTTTGATGTTCTGAAACACTTAAGTGTGACAAACTTGCAAAGGAACAGGAAATGAGGAAGGGGGCAAACACTTTTTTACACCACTGTAAACCAGGTCCACGGAGGGGAGGTAGGCCTCAGAGGGATTCGGCTCCTGGAGTGAGCCCTTTGGGGGCTCTGTTATGCCATGGTGAACACGCGGCTGCAGATCACAATGTGTAGTGCCGTCCAGGGACATGGCAGAAGAGGACTACACTTCCCAGCCATGCCCGCGCTCGAGTTCGCTGGAGTTCTGATTATGAACGCTTGCACTACATCTAAAGTTATAAAAGGGCCTCGTTAACATCAGCCGCTTGCGAAGTAACTGCTCAGCAGACTTGTCTCTGTTTGCTTACCAAGCATTAACCTCATATACATTTACCTGGTTGTCGATATTCGCTTGTCTTTAGATTATGCTTCTGCCTACAACCTGATTACCCAATTACACTGACTCTGATCTTGTTCCATGTTCCGTCTGTTGTCCACCCCACGTTATCCCAATCACCAGTCCGCGTTTGTCTCCACCTAAGTGCCGTAACAATTTCCCTTTTACATCCTTTTTTTCACTTTCCTTATGCTACCTTAAGGAATATTTTTAATGCCACTTTCACATTGCTCATTAGAAAACTAGATCTGTATGTGTTTAATGCTGAGTTGTAAGAATGGGCCACATTGATCAAGAGGAATGCACACAGATTTTTCATAGCTTGTCCATGGGAGCATTTACACAACACATTTGGTATCCACGAAAATCTCATAATCCCATAGTCTATGTATTTCAATTACACACAGAGATTTAATGATACCTTTCCGAAACCCAGTCATTTGATATTGATGGTATTAACTAAAGATATAAATAGAAAAAAAAGAAAGCATGCAAAAATAAATTAAGGAAAATAAGATAAGTCAACCATTTAAGAATTGCACTGTATAAAAGGAAGACAAGCTGTAGCAGTGTATAAGTCAGCCCTGTTTTCCACATCATCTTATAATGTTACGCAACACTTTAGTATAGCCAGCACTAAGTGACCGATCAGGTATGTCTCAATAAGTGAATGATTAGGTATGTTTGCAATGCACCCCATAATCCCTAGTATACCATCATCAGACTTCCTTTTCCTACCTCACATGCCTTCCTGTGCTTAGGTTAATCTTAACATTAATCATATCATCTAAAAGGAAGCATTTTGGCACTTTTAGTTATTTTCCAATATAAAAGCTGAGGTGTTTCTGGGTTATTGGTTTGTCTTAATATCCTTCCATTGACATAACTATTGATGTAGGTAATGAATTCTACAACACCACCTAAAGCTAATCCTAATCATAATCCCAGTAACCAAAAGGGAAACATTTGCTATTTGTTTATGTAAAAGCTGCAGTGTTTCTAAAAATTGGTTTTCCTTGAGGGTACAAGCCATATGTCTCCGCAAAGTCAAAATGGTCAGATATTCCTATCCTTGTGGAGATAGGAATATCTGACATATATTGGGCCCTACCAAGATATAGTAAACACACACACACACACACACACACACACACACACAAAGAGGTCAGACAAATGACAATATGATGTATATTCTACAGAGCAGCCAATGCCCTTAGGAGTAAGCACTCCCTTTACAGTTGCCATCTAGTTTTAATCAGCAGTTGGTAGCTGCTCATTATCAGCATGGCATATCAGCATGGTACAGTTGGAGGACAGGTCCAAACTCTAATCACTGATGTAAGTCCATACGCTACAGTGGCCTGGTGTTAGGCTGCCAACTCCTGAGTCAGCTCAATGTCATATCAGCGGTGTGTGTGGTTTCCTATTCAGGACCCGAAAACAGCTTTTGCTTTGAGAGAGTGTGGGTGTGTGTGTGTGTGTGTGTTATTACATTACCATTTACTTTATATTGTTACTTTACTTTATTTGGTATCTGTGGCCATTTAAAGTAATTCAACTCTGCTGCTGCAAAAGACTGCATGAACGGCAGCTTGTGGATATCTCCAGCAATCCCATGAGTGATAGATGAGAAAAGTGAGGGAAAAGTGAAAGAAGGCCGAGAGCATAAACGTTTTGTCAGTGTTTTGAAAATCCTTTCTTTCAGATCCAACTCATTCCAATTTGAAAGCTCAAATGACTTTTGTTTATTTATAAAAATTTCCTATAACAGGAGTGACATATTATACAGTGTGTGTGTGAGTGAGAGAGAGAGAGAGCGAGAGAGAGAGAAAGGGAGAGAGAGCGAGCGAGCATGTGTGTGGTCATACTGCTTGACAGTTACACAAATTCAGAAACCTTCACACATGTTTCAGTGTCTTCAACCACTGATTTGTGGTTTTGATATCCTTGAACAAATATACAAAAAAAAAAGATAGAGATGAATAAAAAGTAATAAATTAAGAATATTAATCATTAATGAGAAAGTAAAGAGAAATGTGGAATAGTTGATCAAACAAACAAGCAAACTAATAAATAAATGAACAAAGTGGCACGAGACAATAGAATTTGGTGGGGCAGGAGGACATGTTGACATAGCCGTTTAGTTTTAAGTCAAGAAACCATCACAGTTGTTTTATTCATATATGCTACTATCTAATGCATTTTTAGTAACCCCATAATAAGCAGTCATCCAGCATACATACTAGTTTTGTTTTCTATATCAAACTATATTTGATATAGCAGGTGTGTTTCCTGTCATCATTAACCAGGGATGCCAGGTTTCAACAAACTTACCAGCCCAAGTACATTTTAAAAACCACACAAAATACCTGAATCTAGGCCAAAGTATTTTGGCATTAGAAAAGGGAGAAATATTTTTCTTCTTTTTATCAGTCTTTGCGTCGAAAACAGTCACTGGGGTACACATGCATTTCTGATATACAGATACTGTCCACTCCATAATCCCCCTTTTCCCTCTCCCAATCTTTGCAATTCATCTTAAAATAAAAAATGGTTCTGTAAATCATTGACGCATACACTTTGCCTGATTTATTTCCAATTATCTGCTAAAAGCAAGATGTTAGCAGCCACAGAATATTTTTAAACTGGCCCAATTTGACATAAAAACGTAACGATGGCATCACTGTAAAACCGGATAAGTTCGTTTAACTGAAAAAATTGAGAAAACTAATTACCTCAAAATTTTTACGTTCATAAATACATTTCTTTTTCAATTTGTGTTACATTTAAGTGTATTTGGGTAAAGAAATTGTTTCATCAACTTTTGAGCAATGAACAATGCTGTTCATTTGAAGACCATGTTAAATTCTTGCCACATAGTTCAGTGTTTTCAGTTTCAGTGTGTTTTTCTTCTTTTTCATTGTATATTTTTGTTTGTTTCTTGATAAGTTATATTCAGTACTTTTGGCACAATTTTAATTCAATATTAGCAACCTTGTCATTAACTGTCCTGTGAATTGCACCTCCCCTGATCATGGGGCAGCATGATTCAGTCCCCAATGACCCTCTATTATAACTCTTTACCCCAAGTTACCCCATCAAACACAAACAGCTTTTTAAAATCACTGGGTCAGGCAATGTACAAACAGACAGAATCATGCAGGGCACAATAATCAAAAACCAGAAAACTAGAAACTAGATCAAAAAACCAAAATAACAACACACAGAGTATAAGGCTTGTTAATGTCAGGCAAGAATTCACTGAGAGGATACATCGCTGAGAACTGCAGATTTGAGTGAGTATCGAGGTTATGAATTGATGTCACTTTCCTGCCAGAACATGCCCCTCTAGGGGAAGCTAGTATAACTAATGATTATCAGCTTAAATTAGAGGCAGTTGGACTCAACAGTGACCTGTGGTCCATGGACATTTGCATGTGGCCAGAAACAACCCTAACGCTAACCCTAACCCTAACACTGCTTCCACTTACTAATGTTATATATTTTTAGGTAAAAGACAGTTAGAGAATGAATGCACCCCATTATTCATCAATGGAAAAAGAAAATATGAAATATGTAGCAAATTAATCATTATTGTACAACATGAATACCACATGCCAAAATAACTTACAATTTACACTGGTCGACTTAGTAAAAAAAAAAAAAGAGTGAATATTTTTTTTGGCTATCTGTAAAAAGATAGCTCTGATTTCTTGTTGAATCTGTTAGCACAGTCAATCGCACAACAGCTTTTTCCCATTTTAGATGCGTTTTTTTCTGTGTTTTCATGGAATTCACTCAGTACACTTATGCTCATAAGTCTTGCTGCTACTCAGCGGGCATGACCACGGCAAGTTCCAGCTAGAATGACATCATGTGCATACCCTCTATATATAGTTGTGACAGAGATTGTGTGTTGGGTGTTGTAGTCTGTGGTGGCCATCTTTATAGGGCGTGATGCATTTCAAGGGTTGTAGTGTGATGCTGATTGCAGCACTGAAGTGACATTTATGAAGACCAACATTTCTTGAACGGCTGGTACACATAGTATGGATGGTCTCTGCCCTACCTGCCTATAATGATGAGCCTTCATGATAGATAGATAGATAGATAGATATATAGATAGATAGATAGGTAGGTAGATATATAGATAGATAGATAGATAGATAGATAGATAGATAGATAGATAGATAGATAGATAGATAGATAGATAGATAGATAGATAGATAGATAGATAGATAGATAGATAGATAGTGTTACGCGACGTGACGGGAAAGAAGCAGGCTGGATGCAATCGCAGTTGAACGGTGAACTTTATTTACAGTGGTGAATGCAAACCAAAATACGATAAACAAACGCCCTGAGCTAAGCTATGTTCACTTGGCTACGCTAACACTAATGCTACGGCTAAGCCATAAACATAACAAGACACGACGATTCCCGATAGTCGCCTTTTAGTTTTACATGGCACACATTCCTTCATACATACACACGTCGTTAAGTCCATAAGTTGATCCGCACCGTGTGGAAAACGGCTCCCGGTATAAATAGACTTCCCAGTCCTTAGCACCGCAACCGTTTACAGCTGCCGGCCATTCCAAAACACACGTGACCCTTGACGTCAACCCGGAAAAGGCCAGCACATGCGCAACAGCGCTCAACGCGCAGTTGCACAGGGGAATCATGATAGATAGACAGACAGACAGACAGACAGACAAACAGACAGACAGACAGACAGACAGACAGACAGACAGATAGACAGATAGACAGATAGATAGATAGATAGATAGATAGATAGATAGATAGATAGATAGATAGATAGATAGATAGATAGATAGATAGATAGATAGATAGATAGATAGAAAGAAAACAGACAGACTGGGGGATGTCTGGGTATAAATAAAGAAAATAAAAAATTGTGTGTGTGCGTGTATGTGCATAGGCTGCTAGGCTGTGGTTCATAGAGGGGATAGTGTGTATCAGCACAGGGATTATGTGTAATTGAACAGGCGTGACAGATGAGACAACAGAGACATGCAATTAGCCAGACCGATCATACACTCACTACTCAACCCCACTCACAGGCGTGTGTTGCTACACCAGCTAAGAAAAAATGGGCTTCCCCTTTTCTCTCTGTCTCTGTCTTTCTGTCTCCATCTCGCCCTTGGTCCTTCTCTCTTAAACTGTTGAAGGATGATTTGGCTCACGCTCAAATTTGCTGCAGATTTTTCTTTTCTCCCTGCTTTCTTCTCACCACTCTGGCAATGTGCACAGGCATGTTCTTCTTCCAGCTTACGGTATCCCAGAGTGCAACACAAGTGTGTTCATGGTGGGCTTCATTTACATGCCGCTGCTTTTTATAGCCACCACACAAGAACCGGCACCGCCAAGCCACACCAATGTAAATGTTGGTGTGCAACTCTCACCCTGTTTTTATTCCTGGTGTTTTTATATTGGTGACGAGTTTTGTCACATCTCTTTAAGGGGAGATTATGTACAAATTAAACTAAACAAACAAAGGTTTCATTTTGGTTTTGACAAGTACAGAATCTGATATATACACTGTACAGCAAATATATTTGTAACCTCTTGGATGCATAAAATTATTTTATTTCTTATCCCTCATGTACAGGGTCTGAATGGAACTTTCTTCTCTTCTCTTCAGCTTTTCTGTAAACAAGGTGAAACTTACATGTATAAAATACTGTGAAGATATTATCTCACTTTCAATAACTAAAATATTGAAGTCAGGACAATTTATCTTATCCATTCCATCTACTGGCATGTTTTTGGGAGTTGGGAGGAAACCAGAGAACCTGGAGGAATCCCATGCAGACACGCGGGAAGAACATGCACAGAGACTCCAGACAGACAGTAACCCAAGCTCATGATTGAACCGGGGACCCTGTTTCCCATGGTGCTGCCCCTGTTGTACAAATGTTTTGTTGTTGTTGTTTTTGGCTTTTTTAATAAAATGTATGCATTTTGCCTTAGATGTTTATTTTTATGTCTTTTCCATTAGTGTCTCAGTATACAAGAGCCATCCATCTTCTACCGCTTATTCCTTCTTCAGGGTCACAGGGAACCTGGAGCCTATCCCAGGGGGCATCGGGCACAAGGCGGGGTACACCCTGGACAGGGTGCCAGTCCATCGCAGGGCACAATCACACACACCTATTCATACACTACAGACAATTTAGACACGCCAATCAACCTACCATGCATGTCTTTGGACTGGGGGAAGAAACTGGAGTACCCAGCTGAAACCCCTGCAGCACAGGGAGAACATGCAAACCATGCACACACATGGCCCGGCGGGAATCGAACCCCGGACACTGTAGGTGTGAGTGTGAACCTGCTAACCACTAAGCCACCATGCGCCCTAATTGTAAATTTAGAAATATTTATTTTTCCTTTATTCATCTACAGTAACTGCTCTATCCGGATCTAGTCTGCAACAGAATTGAGCTTGGATAAAACTCTATGAGAAAAGGCAAATGTGTTCACAATTATTTGTTTAGTGCTTTTTTTCATTATTCTGAAAGCATGTTTGACTTGCAAGCACATTGCAAAGGTGAAACTTAAAGTATAAAAGGTCCCAACATGCCAGACCTGGCTCCTTTTCAGAATTAAAACAACAAAAAGTGACATAACAGTTAGTCACTAGTAACACCTTTCGTCTTATTGCTTGCATAACGAACCCACTTCAAAGGCTCACTATGCGTCTATGTCTCACAGTGATTTTTTATTTTTTTTTGAGTGTGTGTGTGCGTGCACACGATTTGCAAGCCTGATAGACCTGGAAAAGGGCTTCAAAGAAACTCATAGATCAATCTGCTCAGACACAGAAACAATGAGAGAAGAAGAAGCGTGTGTGTGTGATAGGATTTACTGTACTTACATTCTTGCTTTACGTGTGTGCCATTGCAAGTTTTAAAAGCAGAGTTTGTTCATCGAGAGCATGGTGTGGGTGCAAATGTGTGTAGAGGCTTGAGAATGTGTGGGTGTGTGCACATATTTGACTTGTCTAAAGATGCACATCTCTGAATGTGTGTGTGTGTGTGTGTGTGTGTAAGTGTGTGTGTCTAAGTGTGCTGGTGCGTATTAAAAACCTAGTTGCATTATATGCTTGGTAAAATATCACTTGAATTCTTTTGAAGGGAAAATTTTAAAGTAAATTATGAAGAGGATAGACCCTGAGTTATGCATTTTGATAAAGCAACATAACACATTGTCTTGAGAAATTATTCCCATTTGCTGAATGGGTTTAAGGCTGTGCAACCCGAATACTTGTGGTCTGGTGTGTGTTTGTGTGTGTGTGTGTGTGTGTGTGTTTATGGATAAAACTCACCTTGTGTTGGCCACCTGTAAGCCATCAGCTGAAATTAGCCTCTTAAGCCATGATTGTTAGCAGAACAAGCAGGATGTGTGGATCTGTGCACATATGTGCATGTGTGCATGTGGCTAGCTTTGAGGACTCACCATATTTAGGGCATTTATGGCAAAGTATGTATAAAATAAGACTATACTGAATGTAATGAAGCATAATGGCACACTTGACTCACATCCCTTATGGTCTGCTCTTAAATGATGTGGTAATGTTTTATATTATCTTTCCCATAACTGAAGTTAACATTAGTTAAGACTAACAAACCATGATCCTTGGTATTCCATCCATCCATTTTCTATACCGCTTATCCTACAGGGTCATGTTGAACCTGGAGCCTATTCCAGGAAGCATCGGGCACAAGGTGGGGTACACCATGGGTGCCAATCCATCACAGGGCACAATGACATACACATTCACACACCCATTCATACACTATGGACACTTTGGACTTGCCAATCAGCTTACCATGCATGTCTTTGGACTGGGGGAGGAAACCGGAGTACCCGGAGGAAACCCCCACAGCAAGGCAAGAACATGCAAACTCTGCACACAGAGGGCAGCGGCGGGAATCGAACCCCCAACCCTGGAGGTGTGAGGCGACCCTAGTCTTGACTTGCAAATATTGGAACTTGCTTAAGCCTCAGTCACAATTTTTGCCAGTTAACAACCACAATTCTCTCCAAAATAGCCATTGTTTTTATTTATCCAAATACAAATCAGTGCGCCACTACATCAGATCTCAGGTCCTAGATTCTTCTCTCCTCAGGTTAATTACTGTTTGAGCTTGAGCGCTTCTTTGGGGAGGCCTCATATGGTGCTTGTTAAAAGCCTGACGGAGGGGGAGGTTTGGTGTGGAGCCTTCGAAATGCCTGAAGGTGATGAGGTGCATTTCAGGTTTGTGTCACAGAGGAAGTAAAGAGGCACTACACTTAAATTAAAGTGTAATGAATTAATTAAAGCACTTATGTTCAAATGCACTGTTGAAATTTGAGACAAGCTTTACCTTTGCTTGGCTCTAAATGTGATCATGTGTGGATACATTCATAATGAAACACCAGCTCTGCTAAATGTTCGCACTATGAGTTGTTAGTTAAAAGTTGCAGCTGTGGTATGTGAATGAATGTGATTGATGTGGGATTTTATCTTAAAATATGATTCTATGTTATAAATTTCCAAGTCACACCAAAGATAGACATGTGGTGAAAAAGCAGATAA
Source organism: Ameiurus melas (assembly GCA_012411365.1). Taxonomy (NCBI): domain Eukaryota; kingdom Metazoa; phylum Chordata; class Actinopteri; order Siluriformes; family Ictaluridae; genus Ameiurus; species Ameiurus melas. The sequence continues at coordinate 10,892,095 of CM022780.1, read as the reverse complement.
CACACATCAAATGGAATTTGCGCAATAAGTGAATGTGCAGATTTTTATCTTATTTTTTTCTGAGAACAGTCTTTGTAAGGCTTTAATGCTTTAGAGAGTAGAATGCAGAATTCTGGTCGGTTAAAAGAAGTTACTGATAAGTAATTTGCTATAAATTGCTATAAAAGTACTTAAAGTTATAAAGCGCCCTATTTCGTCCTGCTTACAGAGTGAGGTGTTTTGCAGAAAATAAAACCATCCCTTCCACGCTTCTCCCTCTCTCTATTCATTCCAATTCCTCACCCCACCATCCCCTCCCTCCAAAGTGAATAGTGAAAATTGCCATTGACCCCAGAGCTCCTAGGGTCTCTGTGAGGTTTCCAGGGGCTTTCAACCTCTCAGCTTGCTTTAGGTCTCCTACGCTTGAAGGCTGATTTGTTGATTGCAGTCTCTGGGAAAAAAAATATAAAAAGCTGTACTGTGCAGCGGTAATTGCCACCACCTCTCAGCATACACATACACACACATAGCCTTATGGCCCAAATGGCTGAATTGGTGTTAATAGCATAATGAGAGAGTTGAATTGAGCTGAGGTCAAGGAGCACTAGTGCTTTTGAGTGTTGGGTGGGAAGGAGGTTGGATGAGTGGGGAATGGCGTAACAGAGTAATGGATGAACAGGGAACAGGAGGGCAGAGGAGAGATTACAGGCCCTCCTTAATTAGGATACCATATAAGATACTATATTCATCATAATGTACACATGCACATAAGAGATCAGATCACCACTGCTTACCATAGCTATGAGAAGAGTTTCTGTGTAAAGCATGCTATAATTTTTGATACTAAAAAAGAGCATAATGGAATTTTATGTCAGTATAAATTTGCTGTAACACCAAGTTTAAAATTAAAACACACACCCTCTGAACATCAACAAAAGTCTTGTCATGTAGCCTGGAGGAATTTGTGCTTTAATTGTTCCAAACCCTTGTGCATAAAGGATCATAAATTTCTCTCTGAATATATGTGGAAGCAAATGATGTAATCATTATTTATTCACAGCTTGCGTCACATATTTATGCTGATAGAACAACTGAAGTGAATTCATACTTTTTAATATTTATCTGTCATTAACATCATTAATGTTGTCTTTGTTTGTGTTCCGCATCAGGAAGTCTAATGCTGAAGCTATATCTATCACTGTATTGTCTCATCCTTATCTCTGTGAGGAGGGTCTCATCTTTAACCCAGGCGGAAGGGAGGGGGATGTGGAGAAAGAAAATAAAGAGGAGAGAAGTGAATGATCAGGTACTTTTATAACTACTGCAAGTCATCAAGTTTATTTTTTACTCTTTTTAATTACAAACACAAGGTTTGCAAGTTATGTAGTATTATTAGGCATTATGTCTTATAGGTCATAATATGATAGGCGTGTATTAGTGGAAATTGTTTACATTTTTAGTTCTGTTATAATCTCTGTAAATTTTGCAAAATTTGGAAATAATGTAATGTAATTGAAAGTACATTCAAAGCTAACAGGAAGTGTCAGTATATAAAATACTATATATATATATATATATATATATATATATATATATATATATATATATATATATATATATATATATATATATATATATATATATAAATATTTTTTTTTTTTTATTATTTTTTTTACAGTTCTGTACATTTGTAATGCACATTTTTAAAAGTGTGCTGCTTTTTTTAAACTCTTGATATGTACTATCTTGAATCCCTAGTTTGTAGCATTCTTCTGCCATCATATGAACTGGAGCATTTTATTAATTCATGTTGAACACTATTATATTATCAGTGACTGTAGAATTAATTTCTCTCTAAATAGTATCATTGAACAATTTCAGTTAAACTAGATAAATAATAATATTTTGTGGTTAGTTTTACTACCTAACAGCACCTCTTCATATTCTTCCTCTAATTCACCATCACTCAGACCCTAATGATAATTGTGCTCTTGTATATTATAACCAACATGTCATGCTCAGAATAAGGAATATTGATATACTCCTGCTACTCCCATTTCCAAATGATTTTAAGTGCTTCATGGTTACTTATTCTTTTCCTTCTCAAGTCTTCTCTTGCTCATGAGCTCAACAACAGCTGAGTAAATTCAAATGCTCTCAGTGCTCTCTCTCTCTCTCTCTCTCTCTCTCTCTCTCTCTCTCTTGCTCACTGTTTCAGGTGCGGTTTTTGTTTTACTGCCAAATCTTTTAGCCTCAGAACAGTTACTCCTGGCCACATATTCATAGATACAATGTCCTGACTAGCCACACTAGGTTAAAACACAAGCCATTCCTGGTTTTTTTTTTAATACACTGCAAGTGAATTGAACGTAATTACCCAAAACAACATTTCAAATTGATGAGTGGAGAATGTGCATCAGGCAGCATGACAGTGAGGAAGCATGCATAGAAAAAGTATTGCAGTGCAATACGTTTAAATGTATGAATGTAGTTTCTAACAAAAGTGAGTACACCCCTCACATTTTAGTAAATATTTGATTATATATTTTAATGTGACAACACTGAAGAAATGACACTTTGCTAGAATGTAAAGTTGTGAGTGTACAGCTTGTTTAACAGTGTAAATTTGCTGTCCCCTCAAAATAACTCAACACACAGCCATGAATGTCTAACCTGCTGGCAACAAAAGTGAGTATACCCCTAATGGAAAATGTCCAAAGTGGGCCCAATTAGCCATTTTCCCTCCCCGGGGTCATGTGACTTGTTAGTGTTACAAGGTCTCAGGTGCAAATGGGGAGTAGGTGTGTTAAATTTGGTGTCATCTCTCTCACACTCCCTCATAATGATCACTGGAAGTTCAATATGGCACCTCATGGCAAAGAACACTCTGAGGATCTGAAAATAAGAATTGTTGCTCTAGATAAAGGTGGCCTAGGCTATAAGAAGATTGCAAAGACCCTGACACTGTAAAGTATCAATATTTTGTGTGGCCACAATTATTTTCCAGCACTGCCTTAACCCTCTTGGGCATGGAGTTCACGAGAGCTTCACAGGTTGCCACTGGAGTCCTCTTCCACTCCTCCATGACGACATCACAGAGCTGGTGGATGTTAGTGACCTTGTGCTCCTCCACGTTCCGTTTGAGGATGCCCCACAGATGCTCAATAGGGTTCAGGTCTGGAAACATGCTTGGCCAGTCCATCAACTTCAGCATCAGCTTCACCTTAGCAAGGCAGTGGTCATCTTGGAGGTGTGATTGAGGTCATTATCATGCTGGAATACATGCTGGGATCATGCTCTGCTTCAGTATGTCACAGTAAATGTTGGCATTCACAGTTCCCTCAATGAACTGTAGCTCCCCAGTGCCGGCAGCACTCATGCAGCCCCAGACCATGACACTCCCACCACCAAGCTTGACTGTAGGCAAGACACACTTGTCTTTGTACTCCTCACCTGGTTGCCGCCACACAGACTTGACACCATCTGAACCAAATAAGTTTATCTTGGTCTCATCAAACCACAAGATATGGTTCCAGTAATCCATGACCTTAATCTGCTTGTCTTCAGCAAACTGTTTGCGGACTTTCTTGTGGACTTATCTTTAGAAGAGGCTTCCCTCTGGGATGACAGCCATGCAGACCAATTTGATTCAGTATGCAGCGTATGGTCTGAGCACTGACAGGCTGACCCCCCACCTCTTCAACCTTAGCAATGCTGGCAGCACTCATAAGTATATTTCTCAAAGAAAACCTGTGGATATGACGCTGAGCATGTGCACTCAACTTCTTTGGTCGACCATGGCGAGGCCTGTTCTGAGTGGAACCTGTCCTGTTAAACCATCTATGGTCTTGGCCACTGTACTGGAGCTCAGTGTTATAGTTTTGGCAATCTTCTTATAGTCTAGGCCATCTTTATGTAGAGCAACAATTCTTTTTTTTTTCAGATCCTCAGAGACTTCTATGCCAGGAGGTGCTATGTTGAAGTTCCAGTGACCAGTATGAGGGAGTGTGAGAGTGATGACACCAAATTTAACACGCCTGCTCCCCATTCACACCTGAACCTTGTAACAGTAACAAGTCACATGACACTGGGGAGGGAAAATGGCTAATTAAGCCCAGTTTGGACATTTTCACGTAGGGGTGTACTCATTTTTGTTGCCAACGGTTTAGACATTAATGGCTGTGTGTTGTGTTATTTTGAGGGGATAATAAACACCCACCCCCAGTAACTGAAAGAAGGCTGTAAATATGAAGTAGAGTCATGTGAAAAAATAAGAAACCCCCATGGAAATTATTATTTCTTATTATTATTTATTTTATTAATTTATTTATTTTTACATATTTAGAGAAGCAAACATTTGATCCTCTTTCAAACAATGCCTGTTAATAAAGGTGATACATTTTATCAAATGACACATAAAATTGACATTTTGTAATAATTTTCTCAATTTAAATTAACAAAAAACAGATCAATCACACTTTACCACACCTTCTAATAAATAAAATTAGAATCAGATGTTCAAGATTGGGTGATTAGAACCTTCTTAGGTAGAGCAAGTGGAACCTGTCTTATTTATACCACTCTCATATCTAGTGTCTGGTGTTTCCCTTTGCAATTGAGGTGTGTGGTGTCACCATGCCAAGATCTAAAGAGCTCTGTAAGGCCTTCAGAAAAAAGGTTGTGGATGCCTGTGAGTCTGTCAAGGGTTTTAAAATGATCTCCAAATTATTTTAAATACATCATTCCACTGTTAAAAAGATCATCTACAAATGGCGCAGATTTCAAACGACTACCAATTTTTCAAGGACTGGCCATACCAGCAAATTCAGCCCAAGAGCAGACTGTCTGATGCAAAAAGAAGATCCCAAAATTTCATCACTGGATCTGCTAGTAAGTCTTGCAACTGTTAGCGTAAAAGTGCATGCTTCTACAATCAGAAACAGATTATATGAATTTGACCTGCATGGGAGGCATGCCAGAAAGAAGCCTTTGCAAGACTATAGTTTGCAAATGAGCATATAGGCAAAGACCAGGCCTTTTGGAATAATGATAATGATAATGCTAAATGATAATATATCTTTGAAAATCAAAGATAGAGTTGTTTGGCCACAGTAACAGCAGACATGTTTTTCGGAGACCAAAGACAGCTTTTAAGGAGAAGCACTGTGGTGGAAATGTTATGGTTTACTAAGCACACTAGCAAATCCATGCAGGAATGGCTTAAAAAGAAGAAATGGAGTGTTATGGAATGGTCTAGTCAAAGCCTGGATTTGAATTCCATTGAAATGTTGTGGGGAGGTTTGAAATGGGCAGTACATGTATGAAACCGTAAAACCTCTTGCAATTGAAAGAATATTGCATGGAACAATGGTCAAAAAT